>JAUTXW010001503.1:1110000-1450000 GCA_030620095.1 Kuschelorhynchus macadamiae
TTGTACAAATATGCAAAATTAGAAGCTGATTGAATAAGTTCTTTACGCTGATATACTTTGAACATTTTTGGCTCTTGATATTGAAATCAGTCGAATAAGTAATATTTTTAGACTGAAATATTTTTAAGTCTGCCAGATCTGATCCCATTTTGTTTATCTGCCTTAAAAATAATTTCCACACCTATTTCGTCTCTGTATTTTGTGGAATCCTGTCATAAAAATGAGTAATCAAACAAAATGTTTCCGAATAAGTTATTCTAAAAACACGTTTAAAGCAAACCATCTTCCAAAATCAATAGAACAAATCTCACCCTTAAGCAGCATAAATTCAATCCATTTCTTTTGTATAAACAGGATTTTAGGCTACGCGAAGAGCGTTACACACAAAATTTTCCTGCTGCCACTGTTGATAGAGCGTGATGTTTCCGTGTTGCAAAGTATTAAAAATTCATATTGTTTACCCGTATGGTTGGTCTGAATATGAACGAGGGAACGGCAAGTTATAGGAATAGAAGCCTGGAGAGAAGTGAAAATTCTTGGGTATCAACTTGACGTTTATAAGAAGAAAAAATTAAATCCCAATAAGATTAATAATATTTCAGTTTAAAATCCCAAGTAACAGCAATTGTAGATATTTGATTTTAAACTAAAAGTAAACTGTTTAAACGTTTTGATGAATCACTTTTTCCTGCGAATTGGTCTTTTTTGTCACAGCATCCCCTTTAATTTGCCAAAATGGGCCTTTTTACATCAAACACTTTAAAAGTGCAAAATTTCTCTTTATTTTGAACTTTCTAACTATACTTACAGGTAAATTACAGCAAGATATTATGGTTTTAATTTCAAGCTAGATAATAGTGTTTCTGGGGTCTTGTAAACAATTATACCCACGGAATTTGTTAATTTTTGAATATAAAATATAAAGTTTACCTACTTTCAATTATTATAAAATAAAGAAGTTAAGGAATGAGCCACTCTTTCTAGAAAAAGAAAAAACAAAAAGAAGTTCGACATGTTGACTTCAAAACTCCTTATTATGACAGTTCTACGAAAGGCTGTCTTACAATGTCAAACTTACATTATAGTAAGAATCTTGATTAGTATTTTACAAGAAGTAATTCCCTCTATAACGGTATGGAATTGCCTCATACAGCAAAAAACTAAGGTGAAAGAACCAAAAACAAGACAACTGCAACTGATGTTTGTGAATTGTAGTGTTCGCGTAGGCCTGCTCGTTTCTGTACGGTAGGCAGTGTTGACGTTTTCAAATAAGCATTCTATGGTAAAATAAATCGATTTATATGTTTTTTACTTTTTAAATTTAGGTCATTCAGATATTTTACCTAGAAAAAACTTGTAGGCATTTTATAGAAAATTATATAATCAATTTTTTTACATAATGAAATTAATAATTGTGTTAACGATATGCTTTAAAATTAATAAAACAAAATCCAATTTTAAGGCCGTATTTCTTAAAAATGGTAAGGAATTGATCCTATATTATTTAAGCATTTTTTAATGAAAATGATCCATACTATCACGTGTTAAAAATATTTGTAGTCAAACCCTTAACATCCTTTATAACCACTGATCCAACTATGCAGTAGAAGGTTCTCCGTGTCGTTCTAATATATTGTCTCTTCTGTCAGCGTTTTAATCAAATTTCTGCGCTGTCATTGAAGACAAAATTAATATTTTTATTATTATAATAACAAGATTCACTGCATGAAGATATAACATACAGGGTGCTATATTTATATCTAAAGAAATTATATAAAAGGCGAACAACAGCGAAGTGGATCACTTACGAGGGGTCGATGCCAAATGTTAGGCTTCCGCTATTGATGTACTGCGCCGCTGATTAGTGTTGATAACCTTTTATTATGTTAAAGCTTTATTGACGATGCCTACGGCGCTTAACCTGGCGCTAACCTAGTACCTAGTATAGTTTATTCAAAGTCAATTGGAACATACCACCTTTCGGCAACACTAGGTAATAATTATGTCACCGTTTGACAGCAGGCCTTTGGCAAAGCTTTCGATTTACAATCGACTGGTGGTACAATTGTTTCGTTGTTTTTTGCTGTTCAAATTGACTTTGTATAAACTATACCTTCGCGCTACAGGGGCCTAGCCAGGAGAAGGCAAAGGGGGCGGATGCCCTCTTCTGCTCTTTCGCATTCCAGCGCCCCCTGTCTTGTGGTGCCCACTGTGACAAAAAAAACTTTATTCAAAAATACCCAATTTCGGCCTGACGACAAGACGTTTTTTTTGTCGTCGTGTTTTGTAAAGTGATGACTTTTTCTGTTTTTTTTTTGTCGGCGGTTTTTCTTACACGTTATTTTCGTAATTCACTTATTTTTGTTTAGTTTTGACTTTAGCGCCCTTATTTATAACTTCGGATTCGTGATCAGGACTCCGAAATCCACCTATATACGAAAAATCATCAAAATCGGCAAGGATGTAAAAAAATTACCGACATTTTTTCTGTTGTTATGAACTCTTTTTTCATTTATATGTTATTAAATGTATTTGTTAGGTTAGGATTGGTTAGGTTTTCCATAAAGAAAGCGCGCGGTAATGCGCCAATTACTTCATACATTGTAAGACTGTAGAACTGTCAAAATAAGGAATTTTGCAGTGAAAATGTCGAACTTATTTTGTTTTTTCTTTTACTAGAAAGAGTGGTTTATCCATTGACTTTTTTATTTTAAAATAGTTGAAAGTAGGTAAACTTTATATTTTACATACAAAAATTAACTACTTATCCGACTGATTTCAATTTTTGCGCAAGAATTAAGTGTATAAAGATGAACTGGTAAAATTTTGTTACGATTTAAAGATGATCGAACAAAGTGCCAGCCAAAAATATTTAAAATATATCAGTGTAAAAAAACTTATTTAGTTAACTTCTAATTTTGCATATTTGTACAAATTTAACATATCAAAATAAATTGGCGGGCTATTTTAAATGTCTGAAAAAACTTGCCGGCTTATAAATCCTTCCTGTTATATATATATATATATATATATATATATATATATATATATATATATATATATATATATATATATATATATAGACAAAATGCTCATTTGGCGTCCCAAACATACCGTGAAAGATATCCTAACAGGAGGTGTCCTAATGTCAGAACATTTATGGCGGTTTTACAAAAAGTTTGCGATACGGGAAATGTAAATGTCTGTCAAACTAATCAGGGGCCTGAAAGGCAAATAACACCCAAAAATGAGGAACATATTTTAGCCCTAGTGGAGGCAAACCCTAGTTTGAACACTAGGAACATCTCGAGACAAGTAGCATTTTCTAATTAGAGCATTCATCGTACCGTTCGTGAAAACCCTCTGTACCCTTATCATGTGCAGCGGGTACAGGCTTTGATTGTAGAGGAGTTACCCCCAAGATGAGAATTTTGCCGATGGTTTCGCCGCAAAAAACAAGAACACGAAAATTTTACTTTAAACGTACGGACAACCGATGAATATTGTGTTAAGAGAGATGGAATTTTAAATTATCATGACACTCATACTTGGGCTCAAGAAAATCCACACATGATTCAACAAGGCAGATTTCAATACCGGTTTTCAATAAATATTTGGGCAGCAATAATCCACAATCGATTAATCGGACCTTTCGAGCTACTAAGGCGTTTAACAGGAGAGGCATACCTCAAATTGAAAATGAGAATGAAGACCTAACGTTCTAGAATCTGTTCAAGAAAATCCAAGTATTCCTGCGTGTTTATATAGTGGCGGTAGTCATTTCCAGCATTTACTTAAAGTTTTTTAAATACCTTTTTTAGTTTTTGAATTACCTACCTAGTGCTATAAATAAATATGCTTGGTAAGTTCATATTCTTTATCAATTTTTGGAAACTAATAAACTTAATTAGGTTTGCGCAGTTAAAAACTATACAAATAAATAATCTAAAAAGTTTTAATAACAGGTGTTTACTATGTTTTTATACACGCCGATATTATGCTAAGAAACTACAATTTATTAAAAAATTTGTTCATTCATTTAAAAAAATAATCAAAATAAAATAGTTGAATCGTTTTCAAACCTTCAGGTCCTTGTATATTTCTTTGTTGACCAAACACAGGTAATGAGATTGTCATAACATTGATGTCCAAGCAAATAGCAATGTTGCCATGTTGTCTTGGAATTAGTTGAAACCTTCTCCAAAATTAAAGATTTTAAAATTAAATATCTCGAAAACCCTTTCGAATTTGCCGATGGTTTATAAAAATACTTAGTTTAAAATTGTTAATACTATCATTTATTAAAATATTTGTAGTCATACCCCTGACACCTTCTATATTACCTCTTATGTGAGGGTCTTTCTCGGTTTAAGAGCACGTATGTATCACCTTAAGATTGTAAATCGCTGTTACTTATTTTTTTAGTGTTCTGTCATTAAGTTAAGACATCTGATTTTAATTAATTTAGAATTAAATTAGAACTCTGTCCATGAGTCCGTCCGCAACATAACTTAAAAGCCACTAAACCAATTGGTCTATACTATGTTATCTAAAATAGATAACAACACATTATTAAACGATCAATTGGACTTAAATAGTTCCCCATTGTTCATTCTTTATTAGGCTATAATGGAAAATCCGGAACATTTTACCTGTTTAATATCCCCAAAACGGGTTCCGGTATTTAATACGTACAGTCTGTGTTACACTTTTATTTAAGATCTAATATTTGAGGAAGCCACAGTGTTGGAGACGCAATTGCCATGTGTTTTATATTTTTGTAAAATAAATTAATTTTTTGTTCAGCGCTATTTCGTTCTACTGAATTCGTTATACAATCTTACTGTTTCAAAATTTAAAGTCAATTTTGTAGGCAGATTCTAGCAATGGAGACAGACCGATAGCCCGATGGAAATAGAATATCATAATTTTTGGTATGCATAAACCCTGAAAAATTAAGATCTACAAACATATTGGCATGTGATTCTTTTCAGGATGACAATATTTCTCTTTTACCAAAACAGTAAACACCTGTTGTTAATCCCGATGAATTTAACTTCAAACATATTATTATATTAAGGTATGTTGAACATCGTTTATATCCCTATGAGGAATAAGCCTGCGGAAAGGACAATATTAATATCTTTAAATTCTAAGCTTATAATTACAATTTTTAATTCTTTAAAAAAATTATTAAAAATTAATTTAAAAAAATTGCATAAGATCCTTATACGTCTCTGAATTACTCATGAGTTACTAACCGTCTTGCATATTTAAGAAAATACAATGCAATACCATTAGCTTAGATTTTTTCTTTAAAATATATACTTTTTAACCAGAGGTTACTGCGAAAAATCAATTACATTCCTTAATATCTTACAAACTCTCCGATGTCAGTGAAACACAAGAAACTAAATAAACCAATAGCAGCATATTATTTTTCCCGTAAAATGAAATTTTAATTTGATTGCATAAAACTCAATATCTTAGTAGATAGAAATGGAAATTAAAATGAGCTCAAAAGGAATCCACAGGAGAAATTAATTAGTTATTATTTTATGAGATACAAGGAGAAAACATCCTTTAAAAATTCGATTGCATGTGTGTATTTCGGTTAAGTCCCTAAATAGTAATAAAATAATTCCTCATTAAATGTTAAAAACATTTTATTTATAAATCCACATTGATGAAACAACGTATTATATCATCAATTAATTCTGGAGTCTAGATCCAAAATGTGTTTTCATGGCTGCGCTTCTGATAAACTGATACATAGATAATTATGACCTTGTGTTATCGCTCCTAAATTCGTACGCCCTCAGTCCAGTTGGTGCTGCAGTATGTGAGTGGTGAATAAAAGTTTAAATGGAAACTGACCACTGCGGTCTGGTATAATAACATATTTTGAATATCAGACTCGCAGGGATGATTTTTTTTTTCTTTTTGGCTAAGAAGATTTACTTATGTAGCAGCTCGATATATTGTCGATTTAACTATAATAATAATAATATTAATAATAATGAATATTCTATATTTCAAAATTACATTATTTAAATAATATAAAATGAAGTAATGCCAACAAAGAAAAAACACTGACAACTTTTATTACAAAATATTGATTTGTGCTATGTGATTCAATGCCTACTTGTAGTTTAATTATTATTTTCTTCAGTTTTTTGATGTTCTGAACAATTTTTACATGATCAGGAAAACTGTTGTAAAACTTTATACAACTATAATAGGCGCCACTTTGACACAGTGTTAGGTTGCGTTTTAGAAAAGTGTAATTCATTGTCCTGGTTGAATATGCATTCTGAGGTTTACTATTACTAAGCAAAGATCGATTCTTATAATAAAACAAAACATGTTTCGGCATGTAGATTGCTAGGACAGTGAGAAATCCGTTTTGTTGTTACACCATACAGGATGACATGTGACTCAAAGTGTGTATAATAAATCATTTTACAAGTTTCAGTGTTCAGATATCTACAGAAAATACGCAACGTATAACAAACTTTATTTAGTTTAGTGACTATGTATTGTACATGATTATCCCATGATAAGTTACTGACTAAGACCATTTCCAAGAATGTAGTACTATTTGTTAATTTTAGCTCTTTCCTGTCAATAGAGATACTTTCTGGTTCATTTAATGTTGACTTTTTTGCTTTAATTAATTTATTTTTTTCAAACCAAATATCGCTCTCTTAATATTCTCTCGGTCACTGTGTTGAGTAACCCATATTTATTAAATCTAGAATGTCAGATGAATGAAAGCTATTTTTTTTTTAAATCGCGTCTTCATTACTGTCCCTGACTGGACACACGACGTACAAATCTAAGAGCGGTATCAGAAAATCATAATTAATCATATATTAGTCTAATTTTGTTGAGGGGCTTCAGGGCTAAATTTGAGATTTCACAACTTAAAAATAAATCTTTGTTAAAATTATATTACATATGATATCAAATCTATAGTGCTAAATAGTACAGATTATCTAAATCTGTGATGTTATAAGCTATGTTATTTCTGTTAGTACTATGAGCTTTCAGAAACAAAACTATTCATTTTTTAAATGAATGCAATAAAAAGAAATATAAAGGTACGCTTATAAACACAAACCATCATGCTATCGATTTATTTTCGGTTAGACGACAACGTCTTAATATTTTAGACTGAATTTTTAATATTTTCCGGTGGTCGGTAGGCCTCTTTTGCGGTTTCCACCGGTTTCGGAATCGCTGCCATCTTCAAGACATTTTGAATCAGTTTATTTGATTTCCTATTGGCCAAAGGAAAGGAGTGTAGGCACAAAATTTGTAGAGCTCGAAATTTGCAACAAGTTGTGTTGTAAGGCCAAACTCTCTGCAGTTAGTTTCTGAAAAGACAAAAGGCTTCAAAGATTCAAATATTTTTTTCCGCATTTGGATCTTTAACCCTTAAACCCAAACGGGAGTCAAACAGACTCCACGAATCCCATTAGTTGCTATTTTTAAAGAGTTCTTCTTCAAATCAAACATAGGTCAATGTGTGAAAGTTATGGAGGAAAATACTGGAAACAGAAACTGAGCAAGCTGCAGAAAATATAAAAAAGAGGTTTTAGAAAATAATGTTCAATTTTTGTGATAAGAAACCAAAACGGGAAAATCTACCTACCTTGTGTATCTCTAATAGGTATTGCTCAGCTCATTAAGTATTTGCTTAAATTGTATTTGAAAAATACATTGAATAAGTTAGAGAAAAACATGTATATTCTCTTATTTCTGTAAAATATTAAAGAATATTTTTTTCATGTGTGTTTTTAGATTTTGGCACAGCTCTAGGTGAAAATCTATCACTAAAAGTCATTTTACTCCCGTGTGTGCCTATCCTACACAAACTCACATCTGCAGTTAAGGGTTAAAAATTGTTTTGAACCGATATAATTTCCATACATCTGAGATCCCGAAAAAATCTATTAAAACTTCTCAGTCTTTAAGTTACACCATCTAAAAGTTCGATACACATTTTATTACCGTTTTTCGTCACCCATCCACCGCCAAATATTTAAGAAAATATGTTTTTCAGAATTGGAAGAAGTCATCCAGCGTTTGGGAATGCTGACACTGAAAAAAACAGCTGAAAATTCGGAAGAATACTATTATCTGTCAAGGCAAACCTTATGGTTCTCCTCACTAGATTGACACATTCAAATTTAAATGTTTACTTCACAAAATTAAGGAAGAATTTTTATTGTTGAATATCAACAACAACTTTATTTCTTTCATGCAATTATTGGGTGTGACAGGACGACCTATCTATCTAATATAAAAAAAATCTGTTTTAGAAAAGAATGAAATGTGACTTCTTAATATAGAAGCAGATAAATGTGTTTTCTAGCATCACTGAATCGGCAGGTATCGTTTCCTGGTTTGTTTGTACAGCAGGGTGAAATCCGCAGAGAGTAATATTAATTATCTATGACTGAAAAACTTTGCGCGTTCGTCTACCAAAAATAAAATTAACTTTGCCTTGCTACGATTTCTTAACATATAGATCAATTGATTAACCAGTTTGTTTATTTGGGTGTTAGTACTGGAACCAGTGGAGACTGGGAAAGTTTAATTAAACCCAGGCTCTAGGCAATATAAACCTAAAATAAATATAAATTCCTATTCTGATTTATACATTTAAATGTGAAGTGCTATATGAGTCATCAGAAGAAATGTAATTGAATCAAAAAAACGAGTTTGGCTATTTTGTTAATACGAAAACTTGACTAATCTTTAATAATTTTTAAAAGGCATATAGACATTAAAAACACACACACACTTTGAAGGACGTAGTGAATGACACACAACTTTACGTGGAGTTCCCTAATAAATAATGATCACTAATTTTATAAGTTCATGTCAAGACAAACGGAGAAAGTCAGAAGACAAACGCGGAGACAACAAAAACATTAGGAAGCTATCATCACCAGAAGATCAACGAAAAAAATCTGAAATTACATAATATCGAAAAAAAGTGGTTTTGCATTTAGATACCGCCCTTGATCATAAGAATTAATTTTGCTCTATGCAATAAAAATAAAACAAAGGGCAACAAGACTCAAGCCAATTTAATTATTAATTCATTCCCAGTCCCATCACACAAGATCAAACCACTTCTGGAAGTAAATGGTTAAGTTAGATAGCCCTAAAGTGGCACATATTATTTACCAGAATTAGGTTTAAATCTGTTATAGAAGCTCTCATTGCGTATTTGATTATTTCAAAGAGCTAATATTTTGGAAACAAAGCTCTGAAGCATCTAACTGTTAACCAAAAAGGAATACATATCTTCATCCATATGTTACCCCTGTATTTTATTTCCTTTTTTTTAATACAGCCACTAGATCTTAAATACCGCTAGCATAATATACATTCTTTTAGAGTTGTTTGAAGGAGTGGCAAAACTTTGATGATATATTGATGATACACAGAATTTCAAAAAATATAAACTCATTTAAGTTTAGGCATATCTTTTAAATGTCATAATATTGCGTTAAGAGTTAAATAAGCTATATATATATATATATATATATATATATATATATATATATATATATATATATATATATATATATATACATTACAAAGTAACATTAAATTAAAATTAAATTAAGTTAAATTTATATTTAAACGGTGTTTTCATAGTAACTGAAATTGTTTAAAATACATTTTCATAATTAATTATAGTTTATTAATGGAATTAGCTATAACATGTTATGGTTCAAATTATCTATAATTCCCAAAATTATTCCTCTTAAACCTTCTAAATTTGTGCAACTTCTTCTTATATTGATTGATCTATTTGGTGACTAATAAATAATTCCGTTTCTTTTAATCCACGTTATGTGGATTAAGAAATGTCTTTACTGGAACAACATTATGTGGCAGCGCTCCATGTTGCTGCTATTATGATATTATTACGGTTTTAAAGGGGTGTATTTTCGAAAGGTGTTCAAATCCGTTTTGTAAAAAAATATAAATGTCTTTACCAATTAAAGTGCCCTACTAAAAATAATAGAACCAATAACTGGATTTCGCAAAATACCACACCAAACATTGTATATGTGTGACCTACGAACTTGCCGCTGAATTTCTGTGAACCCATGTTTTTTCAGGATTTTCCACGTCCAATTTATGTGCGTTTTTGTAATTATACATTGACAGAATTTAAGTCTTTTTTTTTATTTTCCATCCCTACTATCCTCTCCCATTGAATGTCGTAAAATTTGCTAAAAAGTGGTTAAACATATTTTTTATTTATCTTAAACATAAGTTTTAATTTTTGCTTACCTTCAAAATATAACCATATTTTCAATTATTCTGCCCCATTTGATAGAACTGTTTGATATTAGAGATATTTGTTGCCTTAAATTGCATTTTTGCATTGCAGCTTAAAATTGCAGAGGATCTCACTAAGCCCCGACATGATTTATTAATGTGGGCAAAGGCCGAATTAAAAAACATAGAAGTTTGGACGAGGTTTGGAAATATAATTGCAAAGGTAAATAACAAGAAGCATATTATAAAAACCAAAGATGATGTATCAAAGTTGCTAGAAAAATAAAACAGGAAGCTGTTGAGACTACATTTTATTTTGTTTAGAATAATATATTTTTTTTTTTTTTTGTTTAAAATAAATATACTTTACATTAATTTTTTCTTTTTGTTGTAAAAGGAGCTAGAGTAGAGAAAGAAATACATTTTTTACACATTCAAGTAATTAACTAATTTCTTTAATTAAACCCTTTTTTTTTGCTTGTTTTTAATTTTTTTGTTTTTTTTTTATAAATCTTTTATAGGGAAAAAAAAACAATGAAAAAATTTTCAATAGCTTTTTTAAACGTCAGATCAATATCAAATTGTTTTAACGAATTGAAGACTCTTATATTGCATGAAGATTATGATATTGTGGGAGTTACGGAAACCTGGTTAACAAATAACATTCTTGATCAATTTATACAAATAAATGCATATAACTTTGTTAGGAAAGATAGAGGATTTAGGGGTGGTGGAGTTGGAATCTATTTACGGAGCTATCTAGAATATGAAACGTTAGCGGCTGATACAAAACAGTATATTGAACAGATATGGCTCAAAATTAATATAAATAAATCAGTGTATGTTATAGGAAACTTGTACAGACCCCCTACTTCAAACTATTTAGATTTTTTAGACGAGTTCGAGGAGTCAATAGCAGAATATTCCCCAGTATGTGTGGAAATTATATGTGGAGGAGACTTTAATATTAACTTACTGGACTTCGAAGATAGTAAGTCAAGTGGTTGAGGAATTTACAGTATATGGATGCCTAAACGAAATTAAATCGAATGCCACGGGGTCTGATAATTTAAATATAGAAATGATATTGTTGTGTTGTCCATATATTTTGCCATATATTGTAAATATAATCAATTCTTGTTTATTAAATTCAATTTTTCCTGATGAGTGGAAGGTATCTATTGTTTTGCCATTACCTAAAAAAAATAATATCACAAGTTTCTCAGACTTGAGGCCTATTTCTATTTTATCGCCACTTTCTAAAGTACTGGAAAAAATAATGTGCAGTCAAATGAGAGAGCATATCAAAAAATATAAAATATTGCCTGAGCGGCAGTCGGGGTTTAGGTCGGGTTTTAGTTGCACAACTGCATTGCTTGATGTGGTGGATGATATTTTACATGACATTGCTAATGGTAAGACTTCTACTCTTATTTTGCTCGATTACTCAAAAGCATTCGATAAAATAAATCACACGCTTTTAGTCTCGATTTTACATTATATAGGTTTTTCGCAGTCTGCCTTAAATTTGATAAAAAACTATTTGCACAATAGATATCAATTTGTTAAAACTAGTGAAGGTATTTCTGATAAGGGCAAAACTCTCTGTGGTGTTCCGCAAGGTTCAGTGTTGGGCCCTTTATTATTCTGTATGTATACTTTTAATATAATCAAGTCTCTAGAACACTGTTAAGGTTATCAATACGCAGATTATACACAATTAAGGTATTCTTTCTTTCCTAGTGATGTTGAAAACGCAAGTAGGCTAATAAATGACGATCTGAAAAATATAATAGATGTTTCCGAAAAACATCAGCTTTTTATTAATCCGGTAAAATCACAAGTTATGGTCTTTGGCAAAAACAAAAATGATGTCAAGGATACTTTAAAAGTAACTATAAATAATAACAATCTATCGTGCGTCACATCTGCAAGAAACTTAGGACTTGAAATGGATACTGACCTAAGGTTTTCTGGGCATGTTACTAACTGTTTAAAACGAGCCTACGCCAGTTTAAAAATGCTATATCCGCACAGAAATATTCTGCCTCAGAAGGTGAAAGTGATGTTGACTGATCTTAGTCTTATCTCATTTTAATTTTTCGGATGCAGTTTACGGACCGCGTCTTCGCAAAATTGATAAAGATCGTATACAGCGCTTACAAAAATCATGCCTTAGATACGTCTTTGGAATTAAAAAATATGAGCCTGTCAGTCATACAATGCAACTTGTAAAGTGGCTTCCTATGCACTTCAGACGACAGTTACATTCCAGTTGCCTTTTCCATTCTATTATTTCTACCCGAACACCACCATATTTATATAATAAAATAAAATTCCGTACCGACGTACATGCCTTGAATCTCCGTTTTAGGGGGCTTATCTCTCCAGCTCCACACCGTACCTCTATCTTTAATAGATCATTTTCATATAACATTTACAGCATTTACGATAACGTGCCTCTATCGCTTAAGCACCTTAAAGTTTCAGGTTTTCGATCTTCCCTCAGACGTATCCTTGAAGCTAAGGTATACAAATAAATGTTATACCTTTTTTTTACAGCTAAAATTTTTCCTTTGTTAAACCTGTTCTATTGTATTCTGCATAATAAGCATTAGCCTATTATTTATTATTATAATTATTATTATATTTCTTCTTTAGTTTAATTTTTTTTTCTCTCTGCTCCTTACTTAATAATAAGTTTTAGTTTTATTTTGTTTTGTTAAATGGACCTATAGATTAGGAATGTTTAATATCCTAAGGACTACAATATAAATATCAGTTTTTACTGCCTTGTAGTTCTTTTTTGTAGTAAGTACTTTTTTTTTTTCTTTCTGACTATATGTAATTTATTTGAACATCATGTAATGTAACAAGTCATACTACAAATAAATAAATATTATTATTATTATTATTATTTTACTTAGAAAACTGTTGGGATCTAACATTCAAAGATAGATGCGACGGTATTCAGTTTGCCCAGCCAAAAAATTGTTATTTTTACCATCAATAATTTTGTATTTGATACTTGTTTTATGAAGGCTCAATTTGACTATTATACAGCAATATTTTTATTATTTCATTCTCACCAAACATTAGTTGTAGTTCATCAATAGCAATTATGACTGAAATATATATTAAAATCTTATAATTCTTATGCATTTTTAAAGTAAATTAAAGCACAAACATCTAAAACAGATTATATATTTTTAAAATGAGGAAATTAGGCTCTTTCCAAATATCCTACAATATACAGTGTAATGTAATATAAAAAAATTGCCCTCTGTACCGCATTTTTGGAATACCCTTTATAAATAAAAATACGCTTTACTAGCGCGTATCCTAAAACCGAACGACTTGTGTATTTAAAATGTATTGTATCTTTTGAATAAAAAATCACCCTGTAGATATAGAAAATGTATATATTTGAACGACAAGTCTTGATAAGGAGTAAAAACTATAAATTACCTTATGTTGCATAAAATCAGTAATTTTCCAGTAAGTTTAATTACATATACCAAATATAAAAAATGTACACCTTGAAAACTGACTTTTTAAAGCTACTTTGAATAAAAGGCAAACATGGTATTAACAAATTCCGTTCTTATAATTTTTAATGAGCAGTCAAGTTAATATAGAGCCGGCATTTACTTTATAATTACAGTAAATATTTGATAAAAATTGCTTTGAGTTTTAATTACAAATTTTTAATTAAAAACATTCCTTTTCTTAGGGCATCCACTTGGATTTTTTGGGATCTTTTGATCGATACCCTAAATAAATTTACTTGGGCAGAAAATAAGACAACGCATCATTTTTAAGAGAGATTACGTTTTGCTTAAGTCTTAAAGTTAGTTATTTTTTATGTGTAAAGAGTTTCTGATAAGTCTGCAGAAATTTTAATTTCCAGATAATTGGTGTATTTTGAATGTAGACCAAAAATATTTTAATTTGATTCTACTAAGAACTATAAAAAAGAATTATTAGATAACATTTTACCACTATAAAAAGTTTGATCTATGAAGTCGGCGTCAAACTGATATTTGATTACTTGGTACTAAGAAAAGCCAACTAGCCATGTATTTGATATAAGTTGCTTTTCTTTAAACTGGAACATACTAAAAGACATAGTTACCACAACCAATTTCTAATTATTACTGTTTATTAATTTGACAAGTCAAATACATTTTTAAGGTAGTTTTGGATGGAGTTTCTTAATTTTCAGTGCTTTTTTAAAATCTACTTTATTTTTTCTTTAAATTTTTATTTTTACTTTTTTGTTTTTAGTATTTTTATTTTCGTTTCTATTCTTAATTTTATCTTTGTGCATACTTTTATTTAATTGTTTTTATCTGTATTTTAAATTTTTTTAGATAATCGAATAATTAAGAATTTGAGTAATTACCTCTATTTCTTTGTGTTATTTGATTTTAAAAGCCATCAGCTCGGATACTCTATTATACCATCATATATTGCTTTTACCGACACAAGAAAATTAGTACTCTAACGGCCGGTTGCAGAAAGCTCAATTAAAGTTTAGAATGTTTAACGGAATGTCAAATTTGACAGCGAGTTCCTAGATTTCTGTAAGCAGCTTGTCAAATCCGAAAACTTGATTACACATTCTAAACAGCAATTAAGTACTTTTACGCATTTACTTTGGTCGTATAATATAAAGTAGAATGATCACATTCCGTTAAGTGAAATTAATGATTTCATTGGACTTTTCACACAGAACGATGACGACACAACATGCACCTCTAGTTCACTAACGGAATGTGTTCTTATGACTTTTTATCGTACGACCAAAATCATTCTGTGTGAAAGAAGCCTTAAGGTCACTTTCTATACAAGTAGTTAATGCAGTTTGTTGAATATCCACGTTTTTCCTCACATTTTCTATTACCAGACAGGATCCTTATAATAAAAGCGAACAGTTTTACTAATTGTTATAATAAAACCACCCTGAAATATTACTTTACAACATAGTCAGAACCCCAATTAAACGCGTTAAGTAGGTGCAAAGAAAATGGCGCTTTTTTATGTTGGTTAACCATAAAGACAAAAAAGATTGTAAAAAACTAAATATTCGTATTTTTTGCTTTTATATTTGCTTTAAAGTGTATTTAGTAATGACAGCGTGTGACTATTTCAAGTTGTTTTATATGTAAAATTTACGTTATGTGTTCGCAATTTCATTTTAGTTGATATAATATATCATGTAAGTAAAGAAAAATTTTGACTGGTTTCTTGTCAAATAATATCAGTGGATTAAATATATGCCTTTCCATTACTCTTACTATCATTCAGCTTGATCTGACCTTAAACGAATGACGTCGTTAACGTCGTGAAAATTTCATTGATCTAGTTGCTGGATACTAAGCTCATTTTATTGACGTATAAGGACATCACGCACTATCCCCACCTGCTTAGCGTATATACTAGTAGCATCACAAAAAAGCATAAAATATCTGCACCCAGGATTTTGTTTAAAATGAGTACAGTATACAGAATAGATCGAAATATCAATATCTTTCAATGAATCACCCTGTATATTTTATGTCTATCAAAAAGGTTTCTTTTTGATGGAGGTAAATGTAACAGGTTTGACACATTTATAATTAAAATTACTCAAGACATTGTAGAAAAAACCTGTCTTAAGAAGCAATGTGGTAGGGAAAGACCTTAAATATTCTATAACATCGTGGAATCAATGGGAATATATTACCTCTTAAGGCAGATTTTCTAGAAAGTTTCGGATGTCTCTAAAAACAAAAATACCAAACCTAATATATTTTGTGGCAGTGGCAAAAAAACCTATTCGATGGATATTTATTACATATGGTACATAATGCGCTCCAAACATATTCATGTAAGTTGATATTAAAACTCTGGCTGGCACATAGATTAGGTTTAAATTATTCTCTAATAATTCACCTAGTTTTAATAACTAGAATCTGGTTTAAAAACTTTTAATACCGCTGAAGTAATTATTTATTTACATAACAACTTTCTTTTATATTAGCGAGTGTCTTTTCCCCACAACTATCCATCATCTTTATAACTGGGTTTTTTTGTATTGTATTTGTAGCGGTTTTCGTTTTTGTTTTGCATTCTTGCTATATTTAATCTTTTTATATTTCAAGCAAACTAAATAACCCCACATAAAGTTTAATAGTTAAGACTTATAGAGTTTTCACGGTAAAATCTTTATATTCCTGATCTTTTTGTTTTCGCAAGCCTAAAATTTTAAAATATACTCGAAAATTGAAGCCGTTATTTCTCTTTCTAATGATTATCCATTATTCTCGATAAAAAAGTGCATACATTGTCATCCCACTAATGTCGATTATTTTTAATTAGTTAATTAGTTTTATTAATTGACTTCCAACTATATTTCAGTCTGTTAAGTTTTACTAATTAATGTCATAGTAAAACTTTTTTGAAACTGATGAACAGACACGACAGGTTGTTATTTTTAAATTATCGTTATTCCTGCACATGCTTCTAAGCAGATAAAACATACAGTTAAAAAGACAGTGTATTCTTACACTATATAATTATCTGTAACAATAATTATCGACATGACACTCACTTTTAAAACATTCGAAAACTTTTCACATTTCGATTTAAAAATTTGATTGTTGACGACTCTTAACAGCTTAAGAAGAATCTTGTAAATTCAATTTTTTCTGCCCTGTATAAGTAGAACTGTCCCAAACTTTGCAAAATATGTGTCATATACCTTCATATTGTGTCTTTTTCTTGGCTTATGATACGTTGTTGTCGTTTCTTTAGCCCAATTTAAATTATTTTGTTAATACAATAATTAGGAAATTTCTCAAATCATTTCCGATCGTAAAGTTACAAATTTCGATTTTTAACCGAAAATATTTACTTCAAATTTATTACACACAGTTATGGGAGTCTGGTCTTATCCTCTCAAAACTTTAATAATATAGGTTAAGTCTTAACGCTTCTAATGCAGACCGCTTCAAATTACTTTCCCAGCAATGTTACTGATTCCACCTCAAGATTTTTCGAGAAACTGATAAGCGAAACTGTTAGGGAAATAATTTCAACTACGAGGAACTCCGGTGTTACTTCCACACCTAGGGCAACATAGCAAGGCAACTTAGCAACATTCTTTACGTTCCTCTAATATAATGAACTAGAGGTTTGCTATGAAAACTTCCAACCAGAGTTACTTAATTATTTGACAAAAATCTTCTAGTTTTTTTATGCGCGTTTTTACAGTTCTCCCTCAGGAATATTTATAATGTTTTACCAATTTTAAATATATTTTGTATAATAAAAATGTAAAATAGTAATTATTTCGAAGTATTGAAAAGTTGGGTTAGGTTAAATATGTAAAGTATTTATAGGTAGAAAATAAAAATCGATAGATTGCGATTCTATAAACAGATCTTTTTTCGTAAGCAATTATTCCTTTTGTCAGATCTTACCCTGACGTTCCTTCGAACACCTCCTTTTTAAAAAATATACAGAATGTCTAACGAGAGTGAGCCCTTCGATTCTACTCCCTTATATTTTATGAAAATACAAATTTTAGAAACTGACTTATGTAGTTTTTTCGGGCTATCGGAATATGCATATGATATGATCAAAAAGACAAAATTAAAAATAAGTGAGAAATACA
This sequence comes from Kuschelorhynchus macadamiae, assembly GCA_030620095.1. Lineage (NCBI taxonomy): Eukaryota > Metazoa > Arthropoda > Insecta > Coleoptera > Curculionidae > Kuschelorhynchus > Kuschelorhynchus macadamiae. The sequence goes on from JAUTXW010001503.1 coordinate 1,127,972, forward strand.
AGGATGCCGTAGTAAATATGTTCAGATGCTTGTGAGGCAAGAAAAGTTATAAAAAAGAGAAAAATTTTAAAAAATTAAAAATCCTCTTGCTATATTTGCACACCTATTGCGATCCCCGTTAAAAATATCTTGCTATATTTCTCTATCTAATAAAGATTACATGTTACATTTTCCAATGAAATAATAAAAGATTCAGAAGTGTTTTGTTTTTTCTTGTGGCTTCTGTTCCAGGTAGACTAAGGGGTTTGATAATGATTTACTCGTATGTTTATATCATACCAAAATAAATCATGTCACAAGGAATAATTATAGTTATATTTCAACACTGTTTAATTTAAACCTAACTTTTTGTACGATAAAGCTATCTATATTTGATAAAGAAATTTTGATCTTAAAAATTCTTTTTTTAAATTTAGACCAAAGTCTCAAATGTATCCGGAAGAGGGAGAAGCTTGACACAACAATATAAAATTTTTCTTTTGTCCTACTCAACAAAATAATAAATTTCATAATTTTAATCAGATTGTCATTTTGCGTTTTAACTATTCCAATTCCTTTAGCATTACTTGACAACAGTTCATGAATACATAAATATTTTCAAAACCAAAATCACAGAAAATCGAATTTTATATAGTTTTTCATGGCCAATTCCTATTTAGTAAACTTTTATATTATGTTTAGAGAAAACGTGATAATTAATTACGATATATTTAGGTTTTGGTAAAGTCTACTATTTATTTTAATATATATTTAAATAAATGTAAATAAAAATAATTGTTCTTACTGTCACATTTAAGAAAAACCTCAAAAAATAAATGCGTCCCTTATTTTGGTGTTCTAAATGTTTTATAAGAGGTTTTGTGACATTGAATTGTATAGGTTATTGACTAATCTTGTATGGTAATTTATTTTTCCCCTATGATAAATATTTGTTTTCAACTCCTGAGTATAGAAAACTTGAAATACAGGAACTATATTTTTATATTAAGAACTTTTTAGCGATAATTTACTTATGTTAACAGTTATGTTAGGCAGGAAATCAAAATAATTTTGTAGTATAAATTCTCTTCTTTTCTTGAAATTTAACCGCATTAGTCTATAATACAAGTGATTTTTGTTTGAGTAAATTTCAAAGATAGTTAAATAACAGTTTTTTGAGCTGCGCGCCATACAGACAATTCGTTATGTTTTTTCTTATCTAGGAGTCTGCAATATGTTTATCTACCAAAAAAAATACAGAAAATAATATTTAACCATAATTCATACAATTCAGCAGGCATCTAAACATGAGTATTACCTTAGGGAGTTAAAAAATATAAATGACTAATTTCCGAGTCCGCATCTATATAATGGAATCTCCGGAGTTTTTTCATCCAAACTTCTTAAAGTTGGCTGTAACAAACGACGAAAAAATGCCCGTCATTTGTTATACCTGCTGTATCATGGCAGTGTATTAAGATTTATTCTCCCCAGGCGTAATGTCAATTTGTGTACGTTTATATAATATAGGCATTAATATACATAATGATCCTCAAATACTTAGGTTACGTTGCAGGGTTTTAAATGCTCAGTTACACACATCGTGGTTTTTTAACATCCTTGTCAGTGTATTAGAATATATAACTGCATTATAGTTTTTTAGCAGTGGCTGCTGCTGTTGCCGAAAAGATGAAAAGAAAGAAACATCAATGAAGATAGTGCAAGACAATTAATAATAAAAGAACTAATAGAAGAACTGGTCGGCTAACATATAGTATTAAGAAAGAAACAATACATGCATATCGGTACAGTTTTAAAAGTGCAAAAGTAATTAATAAATAACTCCCATTTACTGTATTTTGCGGTGCGGTGTGGGTTAATCCTAAAGGTTAAAACCCTGTAAAATATTGAAAGTGTATGTATGTGTTCTTTTCAAAATTGAACACTTTTAACATAATTATTAAACAGAATTGTTTAATTTCTGTTAAAGAGATTTAGGTTGATATTATCCAAAACTAATTTTAAGATTTGTTTGTTATCGTCATCTAGCAATGTATTTATGAGCCTCCTATAATCTTCTGAGCTTCGGTCAGTTCATGGGCGAGGAAACGACTCAGGGTACCGCAGCATCCTTCTAGAAACTGAAAATTCAACGACCTTTTGGTCTCCGCCCGACTTCCAAAGAATATCGTTCCTTTCCCAGATCATAATGTGGAATAAGAATCTGCACTTAGATTGACTCTTTTGTGAAAAATCCTTAATCGGGCTTGTCTAATAGTTAGGATTACTCGTGCTATTGTTCATAATACTGAATTTTTGTGCAAAATTTGAAATAAATTGGATAAATAGTTTTTAGTAATACATTTTTTAACATTTCACTAGGTTATTTATTATTAAATTATTATATTTAAATTAAGTAACATTATTAATGTTACCAGGTCATTCCCATATAATCCTTAATTTTTGACCAAAATTTGAAGTCAATCAGCGAAGTAGTTTTTTAGCGAAGCCGCGAACAGGGAAACCGACAGACCGAGAGTCCGACAGACAGACTAATCGACAGAATTAAGAAAACAGGTTGTTTGGCATCTGAAACTTAAAGATCGGAAAATATTTTAGGGGGTAATTTTTTCACAAATACAATACATCCCCTAAAAGGTGGCAAAAAGTATTAAGTTGGATAATAAAAAATGCTACAGTGGCAGAATTGTACGTGTACACTAAGTAGTTTTTTAGCTATGCCGCAAACAGGCAGACTGACAGACAGACAGACAAATCGACAGAAATGAGAAAACATGTTTTTTGGTATCTAGGGACCCTGAAGCGTTATGATCCGAAAAAATCTCAGGGGGTGATTTTTTCACAACTACAGTAAGTCCCTTTTACGAGGGAAGTAAAATGTGGTAAGAAGTACTAAGCTAGATAATAAAATTCTACTGCGTCAGGTTTGTATGCGTTTTAAGGGAAGAAAAAAGAACTTAATGTGAAATCTATTAATTTCTGTAAAACAGAATAATAAGTTCATGATTGTGTAAGATGTTAAAGACGATGGTGCCTTACTAATTTGGACATTACAAATAGCGCAAACTTTTAATAAGTGTTTTACAATGTCGGTTTATCTGGTGTCGCTGGATTTAAAAAAAAGGTTTGGTAGGGTTAACCATGAAGTCTTAATACAGAAATGACTTGGAAGTTCGGGACAGTTAGGTTCTCAAATTACCTAAATCAAAGAATTTGTTTCATTAGGCAACGGAAATATTACAGAGGAAACTGTTACAGGGGAATGTTTCAGGGCTTGGCGTATGTGAATTCTATATTTAAGGTAACTCAAAACTTAACATTTTAATTGAAAAAAGAATATTACAAATAAAGGTAAAAATCGGGGACATTAAAAGTACAGGAGGACCACAAAAAAACTTTATCCGTTAGGTTCAGAAGTGATTGGTTTTCTTTAAAAAAATCACTTATAAACGAGAAATAGTTCAAACTTGGAATATGTAATGCCCAGGATAGTTAATTGCATTTATAACAAATGAACTATATTTGTAATATTTTTTTAACTACACTCGTAGGAGTATTGTACTGTAATCGAGATTTTTCCAGATCATTACGTTTCAAGGTTCTTAGCAGAAATTCCTGTCCGCCTGTTCGCGGCATAGCTCAAAAACTACTTATCCGATTTACTTAAAATATTTAAAAATAAATTAAAAACAAACAGAAACATTAAATTTAAAAAATAAAAAACGAATAAATTGTTTTATTTTACCATAGAGTGCTTATTTGAACACGGCAACACTGTCCACCATAGAGAATCGATCAGTCTTCAACGAACATAACAATTCGCAAACATATCAGTTGCAGTTTTCTTGTTTTTTGGTTCTTTCACCTTAATTTTTTGCCCCATCAGGCAATTCCATACCGTTTTAATATGTAGTTGGGATTTAAAAACTCTTTAAAAATGTATACGAATATTGAATATGAAGACATGTTACTTATTTATGGAGAGAGTAGACAGAATGCTCATTTGGCGTCCGAAACATACCAGGAAAGATATCCTAACGGAAGGTGTCCTAATAACAGAACATTTGTGGCGGTTTTACAAAGAGTTCGCGATACGGGAAGTGTAAACGTCCGTTAAAGAAGTCAGGGGCATGTTGGAGGCAGACCCTGGTTTGAGCACACTTGAAATCTCGCGATAAGTTGGATTTCCTAACTGGACCATTCATCGTACCCTTCGTGAAAACCTTTTGCGCCCTTATCATGTGCAGACCCGAAGAAGAGAATTTTGCCGGTGGTTTCTATAACCCATAACTTTACTTTAACCATATTGACAACCGATGAATGTTGTTTTACGAGAGATGCGATTTTAAATTATCATAACACTCATACCTGGGCTCAAGAAAATCCCCACACGATTCAACAAGGCCGAGTTCGATACCTGTTTCTAATAAATTATTATATATAATCTGTTTCTAATAAATATTTGGGCTGGAATAATCCACAACAGGTTAATCGGACTTTTGAGCTAACAAGGCGTTTAACAGGAGAGGCATACATCCAATTTTTAACCAATGACTTGCCCACTTTTTTAGAAGATATTCCTTTAGCTCAGCGAGCCAGTGCCTGGTTTCTTCATGATGGAGCTCCTGCCCACATTCATAGGAATGTGTTAAAACATCTGGATAATACGTTTGATAATAGGTGGATAGGTCGAAATGCCCCAGAAAATGGCCTTAGAGGCCGCCAGACCTAAACGCTCTTGATTTTAATTTTTGGGGTCACATGAAAACATTAGTGTATAATAGGATTGAAATTGAAAATGAAGGTCACAGCAATCTGTTCAAGAGAATTGACTTCGCCGTGTTCCTTCATGTATAAATAGCCGCGGTAATCATTTTCAGCATTTACTTAATTATAATTGAATCGTTTTCAAACCTACAGGTTTTTTTTTGTACTTCATTGTTGACAAAACACAAGTGATGTCATCACATTGACATCCAAGCAAATAGCAATGTTGCCATGTTGTCTTGGAATTAGTTGAAACCTCCAAAATTAAACATTTTAAAATTAAATATCTCGAAAACCCTTTCGAATATACCGATGGTTTATAGGAATATTTTGTTTAAAATCGTACGTACTATCATATGTTAAAATATTTGTAGTCAAACCCCTAACATCCTGTATCTAAAGATGTATGGTAACTGAATGAATGTTTGTATGTACCTATGTATATGTTAGATATGGACAAAACAAAATGTGGAGATAAAAAATGTATACCTATTTGTTTCAATATGGATGATTTTTAGATATAGGAATGAAACAAATATATTGGTAATAGCTATAGGAAGGAATAAGAAACATAAAACAATAATCATCATTCTTTGACAGTTCTTCCAAAAACAAATATTAAAAATATAATTAATAATCCTGGAAATTAAGAATGTCATAAAAACATAAAAATATATTCGTCCGGTCCAGAACTCATTGGTTTTCTTTAAAAAAAGCACTTCTAAATGGGAAATAATTCAAACTTAATAAAAAGTTCTATTTCCGTTTAAAATTAAGAAGTTTTCAGGATTTCTCCGGTGCACCGGTAATAATCACAAGTAAGTTTTTACATCAATTCGTACTTCGCTGAAATAGTTATAAAAATTTATTTCGCTTGGCAAGAAAGTTATTCTGTTCGGACGATTTTGTCCAATAGAAAGTTTTAAGTATTTTATAAGTACCTATTCAATATTGTGAAAGGAGACGATAAAAGTATCGTTTTCACAAACTAATATAAAAACGTAAACTCAGCACTAGCGTGACTTTTGGCGCAAACTATTAAGGAAAAAAGACTTTCGCCACTACAAAAGAAAGAGTACCTTATGTCGGCTGAATTCAATATGACGGATACTCAAATGCTGAAATGAACGGTAGTGTATTATGTAGTCAATCCTTATACACACACGGATGACGAACGCATTTGGCAAATGTTCTCTATTTGACATGTTGAAGCTTTAATAGGAAAATCCGACCCGGGTTAAACGCCTTCCATACACGTAGACATTTTCTGGTAGAATAATTAAACTACTACTACTTAAAACAAAACTATACATCACTGTTTTAAATTAACTTAATGTAATGTAACTTATCAAACGTGTTTGATAAGTTTCAGACAGATAAAGATTTACATCAAGTATCTTGTAATTTAATAACACAACAGCTGGGACCTTGATACCCATTTTATATATAGTGTTTTTCCTTATAATTCACCACCCCTAATATTGGTTGAATTTTAAGAGATTAAACAATCCATAAAGTTGCGTTGAAATATATATGGGATTAGGGTTGTGTATCAATGTTCTACTCTGCTGTTACTTGTAAAATTTAAAGATAGGCCATATTTCGGCAGAGACAAACTCCTTCTCATAATCTATAAATGCGATCCAGAGAGGAATGTTTGCGAATATTGCGATCCAGAGAGGAATGTACTAATTTGCCTTTTCTATAGCTGTTTATACAACTTAAAATCGCTTAAGTAAAGGTGCAAGAAATAATTCTTTTAATTATAAAATATCACATAGGACGCCAATTTCTGGAAAATATTTTTTTTTGTTATAGGCTTAGTCTTAAAAGTGTTTTTTCGCTAGTAAAATTTTCTCCTAATAAAAACATATCTAGGTTGCAAATCGAATAATTATTATTCTTAAAATTGTTTTATATAGAGGAAACGTGATCCTAGTAAATTGAATTTATATAAAAATTAATAGAATAAGTATAAACATAATTTGTTCGGTTCTCAAAATTTTCTATTTATTTTAAGTTTAAGCCATGTGAGAACATTTTCCTTGTCAACTAAGTAATTTAAAAGTAATATATTATAAATGAGAAATATTATAAAATTACCAAATAATAAATTCTTATCTAGGAGAGTACACAAAATCTATAGAAAGAATAGGTATTGATTTTTGAACGATAATCCTGTTTGTTTCCCATTTAAAAGAAATAATGATAACATTATTTATCTATTTTGTATGAAGATTAGGTATTTTTGTATACTTAACATCTAGTCAGTTACTCGCCTTTCGCGCTTTTAAATTTATCGTTCATAGTTGACACATCCCAGGCTGGTTAAACCCATGCCCATATTATTCTTTGTACAGTCGCTACTAAAAGAATATCTATTGAATCATTGATATTTGGATGCACATATTATTTTTATCTCAATCGAATGAAGTAATGTTGGTTAAATATAGTCCGTAAAAGTTAAACTTTTAAACTCAGTGCAATCCCTCATGTGGTTAATAATCAGGCACGATAAGGTGGCCACCAAGAAGAAATCTAAAAAACTTGCTATACCGACGTTCCAAAGACTTTTGGCTAAGCTACATTAGTCTACTTTACGTCAGCATTGTCGCATATATATATATATATATATATATATATATATATATATATATATATATATATAATGTGTTTCATTCCGGGTGTACATCCGTTCACTACTGCCGTTCTGAAAAGAACAGTTTTGCTGACGTTTCGCCAAAATGACATTTGGCATTTTCGAAGCTTTCTTTCTCGCGTCCGAATGAGTCTCTATTCGGACGCGAGAAAGAAAGCTTCGAAAATGCCAAATGTGATTTTGGCGAAACGTCAGCAAAACTGTTCTTTTCAGAACGACAGTAGTGAACGGATGTACACCCGGAATGAAAACATATTGTATTTTTCCATCAGTGAAGGAGTAAAAAACAACATATATATATATATATATATATATATATATATATATATATATATATATATATATATATATATATATATATATATATATATATATATATATATATATATATATATATATATATATATATATATATAATAAACGTCTTTTTATTTAGGGAAATAAACATATATATACAAATATATCAGACACAAGGTGCTATTTAGCTTGATAGGCCAAAAGACCTGGCTACTCTTACATATAACCTAGGTCTGATATTGGTTAGGTAGATAGCAAATCTATAATATAGTAAATACAAAACACATACTAAATATACAATCATACACTTAACAACTAACTTAATAAAAACAATTAAAAAAAAATCTGTGTAGCTAAAATGAACAATGCGACAGGGGAACAGAGGAAGAAGGGAAGAAAGGAAATGCAACAAAAATGCGATTAAGCGCACTATGAGAACATATTTTTAGTTATTTTGTTCAAGGAGTAATCTTTGTCTATATCTGCTTTTAAATTGGTTAGAATTTAGTAATTTAAGATCAGGAGGAATTTTGTTATATAAATGCGTGGCCTGATACGTGAAGCATCTCCTAAACAAGGCAGTCGAGTATTTCGGTATGCTCAGCAGCTCTCTATATCTTGTGTTAAGTACATATATTTGATCTCACAAGGTAAGCTTTCCTCTGAGATACAGAGGAGTCGCAGTTGCCATAAGTATATGTAGCAACAAAGCGAAATGCAGCTCTCTTTGCTTGTCCATTTTGAGCCAGTTCAAACCATAGAAATGCTCAGAAATTTGGCGAATTTTTTTAGGCAGCACACAAAGCGACAGCAAAAGTTCTGCACTCTTTGAATACGGTTATGTTGAATAACATTTAAAAACGGGCCACAGACGAAATCACAGTAGTTAAAAAATGACAAAACTAACGTTTGAGTTTTTTCGAAAACACATGTCGATTAGCGTATAAAAGTTTCATATTTCCAAAAGATTTTTGCAGCGGAAAATTCATATATGGCGTGAATTTTAAGTGATTATCTATCAATAGTCCTAGAGATTTCAACACGTTTTCAACTTTAAGAGACATACCCGCTATCAGCAAGTCCATGGCTGGTTTAATTCTGTCCGCCTTCAGGCCCCCAAAGTTTAAGATTGTGAAGTTCAGAGAGGTTGTTAATGCGTTCCAATTGTTTATTTACAATATATTCGGCTGCGTGATGTTCAAGTGGCATGAAACTAAAACCTATTTGAATGGCATCAGCATAAGCCTGATACAAGCAGCTATTGATGTTTTCCAGAATTTCTGCCGAATATATGAAGAACAAAAAGAGACCCAGTATTGAACAATGCAGTACTTCCGATTTTACTAGGGGAGAGGAACATATTTTTCCGTCAAGGAGCACTCTTTGTGTCCTATCAGACAAGTAAGACCCGAAAAAGCTAACAGCGGAATGTTCAAAACCGTAATGCTCCAGCTTCGTGCACAGAAGTGAGTGACTTATAGTGTCAAATGCCTTGGAGAAGTCCAACAGTATCAGCCCCAAGACATGACCAGCATCCAAGTCCCCCACCACAGTATCCAGAATACCAGAAAGAGCTGCAGGAGTGCTATGATCTTTTCGAAAGCCGGATTGACATGACGGGATTATTTTATAAGATCTGCAATATTCGTTCACTTGTCCGTAGATTATTCTCTCGAGTATTTTGGACACATCCGGCAGAGGTAGAACATTTGACAACTTCCAAGACGAGGTCAGAAAGAGCAATAAAAAGGGGCAGCAGTATTTTAGCATTGATAAAGATATGCCATCAGAACCAGATTCATTTGATTTTATTTCCCATATCGCGTTATTAATTTCTTTCTCACTGGCCATCTTAAACTGAAACGTGGCTAGCGAGTGTGGTTCCCTATTCTGATAAACACCGATCATCGCACCGCAGTCAATTTCCCGAAAAACTGAAGAAAAATACTTATTTATGTCCTCAACAGTCTCTCAGGCACCTCGAGCGAATTGTTTTGACGAACGTCCATATCTTTGAGGGTCTTCCAGAGTTTTCTACTGGTGCCCTCCCTAACCACCCCATCAATGCTCTTCCTTCAGCCTTCTAATGACACCAAGTGTCAGGTTTCTCAACCGCTTATAACGGTCCCAATCATCCGGCGATCTGGTAGACCTAAACCGAGCGTAGGCTCTATCTCGATCGTTCATTAGTTGTTTATCACCCTCGGTAAGCCAAGGTGCGCTTGGCTTCGTGACTCGTACAGTTTTTACTGGAGCATGGCTATTAAAAATCTCTTTTATGAAACTGGAAAACAGTTTAATTTTATTTTCTATGTTATTTTCATAAACTATACTAAGCCAGGGTTTTGAAATCAAATCGAGATAAAACTGTGGATAACTTAAATTTTTAAAATCACGAAATGTAACTAATTTTGGTTTAAAATTTTTTACAGGTATCCCCAGCTCACGAATAGTCAGTTTGTGATCAGAGATCAGATCTGCAGGCACAACATCGGAGGAAGAAACCAACTCGCGATCAGAGATAAAAATTGGGTCGATCACAAAACCATAGGAGTCAAAGCACTCAGTCACAGGATTATCATTATTTAAAAGATTAGTATTGATATCCTACGATTGGCAGATGTTAGTCGCAGGAGGTCTATAAAATACTGTTATCGCTAGGGTTAAACCATTTGTTCTAATTTTTATCCAGTTGTTCAATGGATACCTGATCATCTTCAGCAAAATTGAGTTCTTCTACCGGCAAAGAATTTCTTATGTATATCGCAACCCCTCCACCTCTGGTCAAACGATTCTTGCGGTAAAGTGAGTACCCATGAATTGCAAAAGTACTGAGGGGAACATCACGTGACAATCACGTCTTCGAAATGCTCACGACATCAAGCTTCCTCGCACTGATCAATTCCACCAAGTCACTAAAGCCAGTCGCGACATAAGAGGAAAACTATAATTGAATGTATGAAATGCTGGCTTTAGTCTGTTTTAATTTAATACCCACAACTTTTAATCGATTAATTAAAGTTTAATAATTATAAAACCCCAGAAACATATATATATATATATATATATATATATATATATATATATATAATCCACTCCAATATTGTATAAAACGTCCTCCTTTCTCCTACACGTGAGAATTGCCAAGTATCTTTTTGCCTACGTGTCAAGGCAAAAAAACTGCTGTTTCCAAAAAAGAAACTCTTTACTAAACACAAATGAAAAAGATAAAAATATATTTCCTAAACAGGGTTCTCAGAAAGTGTAACTATCTGCCGTGATAAGCCTTAGGCTGGATACTAGTTAATTTAATTTTTTTCTATTTTCCTCTAAAAGTAATGAAACTGTCAAGAAACGAGTAGTTAAGTATCATAACCTAAAGAGTCGATATCAATATTGTAAAGCTAAAGATAAGTTAACTGACTCGAAAGATCAAAGAACGGAGAGAATATTAAATAACTTGTATCCTAATAATGAATTTGCTTGGAAACTCTGATATTGAAATTGGGTGAAAAGGGAAGTTGCTCTCCAGGAATGCGTCCTGGAGAATGCTGCTTTGTCAGAATTGGAAATTTCACGGCATATTGATATTTAATTTATTTTCACATGCTTTAATGTAATAATGATTAAAATAGTAACTATAGGTAATGCACACACCAATAGAATACCGACTCTGAGTAAAATGACGGTTTTGATATACGGAGGAGAACATATTTCTGCAGAAACTTAGTTGTTAAGGAAGAGACCTAAACTATGCGCTTATGTGTACTTTTTTCTTTGTCAATGCTCCATGCATGCTCCATTCTCATGCAAGTGGGAATCAATAAGTATCTTAAAAACTGGATCGATTCGGCTGATACTTGATAGAAATCCACAACTTAGATTTATGATACTAATTTAAATACTAAAAAAAACAATTTTTATGTAAAACTTCCACTATATTAAAAAGAAAAACCTTTCATGGCATGTTTTGCCAACACTGTGGCTTCTTCAGATGATACAATTAGAATGAAATAAAATATTTTATACCTAGTGTACAATGGGATTTTCCCATACTTACCTAAATCTATTTCTACAAAACATATTTAATAGAGGCGAATTGCTCAGGTCAGTTTGATCAGTAGATAATAAACCTGTGTGTTTAAGTTTATTTATTTCTAAAGATTCTAGAAAATAAAATTTTATGTCTTTCTTTTTTATATGTAAAACTTTAAAATTGTTATTAAAATTATGATTACAATTAATTAAATGAGAAGCATAATTAAATCTGTCATCACCTTTGACAAAACACTTATAAAGGTCATTTATCATCTTCTCGAAACTTCTACTTGTCTGCCTTATATACATTTTTGGGTAATCTTTACAAGTAAATTTATAGACGCCTGATTTTTTACTTAAATGTGTTTTTGATTTGTTATTGTTTATAAATTTGTTTATGCAAATATTGGCCTTATATGCATCATTTATATTTAGTCTTTTTAAAAGGTTGCCTATTTTAATAATGGATTTTCCATAGTACGTAGTGAATAATGTATTTATAGTTAGCAGAAGAGTCTTTTGAACTGGGGTGAACCGAACAAATAGCTTTTTTATAGCTTTTTTTCCTGAAATATTATCAACCATAAGTCCTTCGTCAAAGGCGATGACAGTTCTAATTATGCTTCTCATTTAATTAATCGTAAACATCATTTTAATAACAATTTTAAAGTTTTACATACAGAAAAAAAAGGCGTAAAATTGAATTTTCTAGAAACTTTAGCAATAAATAGTCTTAAACACACAGGTTTATTACTTAACGATCAAACTGACCTGTGCAATTCGCCTCTATTAAATATGTTTTGTTGAAATAGATTTAGGTAAACATGCAAAAAACCCTTTCATTGTACATGAGGTATAAAATATTTTACTTCATTCTAATTGTACCATCTGAAGAAGCCATAGTGTTGGCGAAACATGTCATGAAAGATATTTTCTTTTTAATATACTGGAAGTTTTAAGTAGAAATTGTTTTGTTTTTACTTAGTACCATAAATCTAAGATAAGTACCTTGTTTTTTTCCTACGTCTTAAAACAAAAAATCTTTTTTTTTCAGGGATATTTAATCCGCAAGGTCTGAACACTGAATGAGCTCGCAAAGTTTCAGGCGGGCTTTTTTCTCGATTTGTGCTCATCGTACCGTGACCCTGTATTAAGATCGGTTTCCACGTGTGATGTAGACCGTAACCCGTACCTCTATTGACATTTTTGTATTTTATTTATGTTGTATTTCAATAGATTCGGTAATTTTTCGTATATAAAATTCTGGAACCTTGGTTTCCTTTACATTTATAATATGGCCAATGGTATGCTGATGTTCCACCACTACAGTTTGAACAACTTGTTTCTTTTTAATACATTGTTCATGTTCCTTAAGTCTAGTTCATATTGAACATCGTGTTTCTGCCACATATGCTTCTCCACAAGAGCAAGGAATTTTATATACTCCTTCTGTTTGAAAAAGTTCAGTATCTTTCGGAGATTGCAAGCATTGTCTAGTCTTCTTACGTGTATTGAAGATTGTGTGTATGTCGGGCTGCCAAAGTAATCATTCCTATTTTGTCTGTAGTATGTATGCATGTAGGGAAGAACAACACTACCTGACGGTGGCTCCTTGTTATTTTCCCTTACCGGAGTTGGATTACTATATCTTTTAATTGAACGCGTAATATCTTCAGCGCAATAGCCCTTCCCTTTCAGAGCCACAGTCAGTTTCGATGTTTCCGATGTTAGAGAATCAAAAATTGAAATGTCTATAAATACTAGTGAGTTAACCGATTTCTTTTGTGCTGGATGCTGGTGGGAATTTGCATTTAAATATCTGTTTATAGGCGTCGGTTATTTATACTATACCCATCATGATGGAATTGGGAAAAAATATTTTTATGCTGTAGTTTCGCCGTAATAAATTTCTAATAACTCTATATAGTAAGTTTTACCGTTGTCGGCTAAAATCAAGTTTGGATAAAAAACGCAAATATTTTTCGTTTTCAGAAAATAAACTGTAATTTTTTCAAGGTGTGTCTTGCTGACACTAGGACAAGATATAAAATTTTGACAAGACGAAGTTTTTAAGTCGAACTGAGTCTAAAAATTTGCAAATATCTCCTCAAATGGTTTTAGGGACAGTAAAAATAGATACGGATCCTAAAGAAAAATTATTTTTATACCTCCTGCTCATATTTTATAATGTTCAAGCAAATGTCTAATTTCGTTTACCAAATGAAAGTAATTATACTAAAATTAATAAATAGGTGAGTCCAACATAACATCGCAGCAGATGCTTACCTAGAGGAAATGTAGACGTTTTCTCGATGTATTTACTTCTTTCGCATAAGATAACTGATTTAGGTGATACACGGCTAAATGTAAAATAACACCCTCTATATCATAATAGTATACGAATCACCTTAATGAAATGTTTAACATAATACCTATCACGACAAATTGGAAAACTGTTTTTTTATGGCGGACAAAATGTCGTAAGACTTCCGCGATTTTGACTTTTTAGACAAACTTAGCCATGAAAACTCGCGGGATATAGATGAATGTGTTAATGTGCCATTCATGAAATTCGGTACAGGTGTTTAACCTGCAGGTATATATATATATATATATATATATATATATATATATATATATATATATATATATATATATATATATATATATATGTAAATATATATATGTAATATATATATATATATATATATATATATATATATATATATATATATATATATATATATATATATATATATATATATATATATATATAAATAGAAATATACATGCGTACTTACGTACAAACTTACATACATACATCCATAGAAGACTGTTAAACACATTATTTTCTTTTGCGTGTAAAGTCGGGTAAAAAGGCAAGTAGTTGATAAATAGGTGAGTCGTGTCAACATATGTATTAACTTCTTTCGCATGAGATAACTGATTTAGGTTATACAGGGTTAAATGTGTAATAACACCCTGTATACCAGAACAATATAAAATTATTTTAAACTTAGCCAAGAAAACTCGCGGGATATAGAAGAATGTGTAAAGCCTGGATTATAGATCGAAAAAGTTTGCGTCTTGCGACGTCCGTTTGAGTTATGCGTTTATGTTGGTTCCTACCCCATCTTATAGATTGAAAAAGTTTACGCTTTGCGTCATTTGTGGAACTAACCTTACTTTTGTGTTTGCATTTATCGGTTTTTTGTGTAATGCACTTTTGTCTTGCTTGTTGTTAAGTTTATGTGCGTTTTTCTAATTTGCTGACAATAATCATAAATATAATCAAAATCATAGTACTGATGCCTAGTAAAGTCGGGTGAAAAGACAACTATAATTTCACAAATCTGGAGGATTAACGGACATGTCAAATTTGAGTGCAGATCAGCTAGTAATTAACTGGATAGCTTTCATTATATAATTAACAGTGAAACAAATACACAATTTTCAACGCAACAAAGATCTAAAACATTTATAACAATTAAACAAAAAAAAAATAAAATTCATAAAAGGTGGCGCAAATATAAAAATCCAAATGACAATAATTTTTTTTCTTATTTAAGATTCTATATACTTATTGCATCAGACTTTACAAAAAAAAACATATCTGTGAAAAATGGCCTAACCAATAATCCGAATAGGTTTTTAGAATTATGCTACCATAAAAAACAATGAATAGATAATATATAAATTAACGAAAACTGCATGACATAAAGGATTTTTATGATTTTACTTATCTAACGAATTTTGATAAAAAGTTACTTCTAGTAGCCACTAGTAAATCTACGAGATTTGTTTGTAATATAACGGTTAAAAACCGCAATTCAATATTAGAATTTAAGAGTCTAATAGAGTTTTTGTGCAAATGTTTGGCCAAATTGAATGTTGAATTGAATTTTGGTTCAGTGTTTATTTTCTTCAAAATAGCCTAAAATTTATATTTTAAATAAGAAATTCTATTTAATTCCATTCCTTAATTTCAAAAATATTTTTCATTTAAGCAACTAATGATTATTTTTATTGAAATGTACAATTTGCAAATTAAATAAAATAATTTAAGAATAAAATATTTAGTAAAATTTATTTTTTGTTATTTAAAAATAAGCTTATATAACTATTTGGTTTTTCTATTGAATGTAATCGCTTTCTTTTCTATACATAAATAAAAAAATAAATATTTAAAAGACAAAAAATTTTTTTTGTAAAAATTTGTCAATTTTTTTAGTTAAGAAGTTAAATAGAATTTCCTATTAAATTTTTTTGTATTTGGAAGAAAATAAAAACCCACATTCAAAAATATTAATACATTTAATTTAGCTTGTTTACATAAAAACTACAGACGATTCAATTTTTAAAACGAATTGCAATTTTTAACCGGTTTATTAAATAAAAAGAACTATAATTTGACATGCCAATTAAAAACCACTAAAAGTATATTTTTAAAAGGTAATTTTCGTGTAAAAATGACCAGACTGTCCAAAAAAAAATATTCGTATGAATTAATGTCAGTGGCGTACTATTTTTTCTTCAAAAATATAAAAATTCAAATCCCGTACAGACGCCATTGGTAGAAATTAAAAAAAAAATGTTGCATACTAGAAAATGTGTCTTGATGAGTAGATTTGTACCAAATTTCATAAATATATCCCATATATTATGCAAAAAAATTTTTTTTCTGAAAAGTCTACGACCCTGTTTCTCAATAGTTAAGACGTTTAGAAAATACGTTCATAAAATTTTTTTTTCTTAAAATGACCCAGGAATCAGCCCCTTAAATATTAGCATGATATTGGGAACACCCTGTATATTTGTAAAAAAATACTTCTTTTCTTTCTTTTGCTTATACGGACCCGTCATAAATCTCAATCGACTAAGATTGTAAATTTATGGCGTAAATACACCGCAACCTACTTTATCCGAGACGTAATATGTTACATTTTGTTTTCAGTTTCATTTTCTCTTTCGACGTAGACAAATTTTCGCTCCAGTATCTATTTCTCGGTATCCGGTTACGGGGCGAACTTTGGACCTGGAAGACGAAGCAAAAGAGAATTATTATAACCTAGGCAAACGTCAGTTTCGACTATTATTAACGAGTTTTATACATAACTTTCCAAACATTTATCATCCGGATGTTTCTGAACCACTCGCTTACTACAAACACCAAGGTTAATTTTCGGAATATACGCCGCCCGCCAAGGTGCCGCTGCATAAATATAAATAATTTATTAGTGCGGCTTGCCTTTTTCATATTTTCAGGTGAACGAAAATTGCCATAATGGGCCTTTTTTAAAATAAGCTTGAAAAATATTTTCCAGTATAGGCTCAAAGTTTTTACTCGGTTATTTAATCATAATTTGCAGTGAGTGATAGACTTTATATTGTTAGCCTCTTCCCTCTTCCAATAAGATTTAAAGACGTAGTATAAAACGCATTCTAGAGGCTTTATGTTGTAGCCTTTTTACTTCGTATAATGGAAATATATATCAATTTACGAAAATGTTTGAAGCTAGTTTTATTATAACTTAACAAATATATTGATTATTACACAGGACAACACACATTTTGGTGCCTGCGATTTTTTAACTGTTCCTGGGTAATTTTTGGATGCAGAATGTAAAAAAGTTCTCAAATTTTGTCTATCAGATCTAGTTTAAAAAAAAATTGTGTATATATTTAACGTTATAACTGTTATAATATTTAATATTACTATTGCCAGTTAAAAAAACAAAGGCACATGGATTTAAGTATTTATTACAAAAACTTAATTTAAATAATTACGTTAGTTACTAATCACATAAAAATTTTCTTTTATACGACTTTCTAGAATGGCGTTTAATAGGCCAGTCTCGCTGAAGGCTCCAACAGTAGTCCGCCATCATCGTCCTTGATAACGATCTTCCATAGTCTTAATATCCTGATGGAATATTTCCCCGTGTTCTTCACTACAATCACCTAAGTTTTCTGAAAAACCATCTAGGTGACTGTGGAGGTAGTGAACTTGTATACTCATGTTACAGCCGAGAATATTAAAACTTGAAAGCATAGTTTCCAATAATTCTACGTAATTCTCTGCTTTATGATTGCTAAGAGAATTTTGTACTACTTGAACAAATGAACACCAAGCGTTAGATTCAGTCTCGTTCATTGACGTGGTGAATTGTGGATCTTTAACAAGTTGCCTTATTTGAGGACCATCAAATATACCAGCTTTTAGTTTTTCCGTGCTAATGCCAGGAAATTTACGTGACAAATACCTAAAACAATTTCCATCTCGATTTAAAGCCTTCACAAATTGCTACATTAGGCCTAGCTTGATATGCAAGGGCGGAAGTAAGATTTTTTCTCTTGAAACTGAAGGTTCGTTGATCACGTTTTGTTTTCCTTGAATCATGACATCTCTTGAAGGCCAATTTTTGTTAACCCAGTGCTCATTTTTAGCTCTGGTGTCCCAAAGGCACAAAAAACAAGAATATTTTCTATAACAACTCACTGCTGTCCAAGGAGGAAGTTAACCATTTTTAAATCAACACAAATTGCCCACTGATATTCTTCGTATTTAATTTTTCTCAAAACTAATGCAATTGTTTCATATTCTTCCTTCATGGTAGTAGAATGACCAATAGCAATTGAACCATATTTGTTACCGTTATGTAAAAGAACACATTTTAAACTACGTTTTGAACTGCCAATAAAAATGCGCCAATCATCTGGAGTGTATTTAGGCAAACCCATTTTTTCTAAGAGCCTTTTTATATTGTTACAGAATACCAAGTCATTTTCCTGAGTGAAAAAAGGCAGCAGATCCTTATCTCTTTTACTATAAAATGTAATATTAGTACCTGGACAAAGTAGATTTTTTCTTTTAATCTGGATGCAAGTAATTCAGCGGATTCCTTTGAAAGATTCAGGTCTCTTATAAGATCGTTTAGTTCTTCTTGATTGAAACACTGCGAAGTTGCTAAATCTGCATCAAATTCGCTGTCGATTGAATTCTTTGAACGTCGTCAGACGTTGATGTTTCTGTATCATCTTCTTCAGTTCGGGTAGACTGCTGAATAATGGAACGGGTATTTCTTCCGAATGCGCTACAGGCCTTTTTGTAGAATCTAGATCAGGATATGTCCATTTGTGTCTATTGTTTCTATTTATGCCTTTAATATTAACGAGACAAAAATAGCAGTCGTCATGATGGTTTCGCGGTTCTCTCCAAACCATTGGTACATTAAACTTTTGGCACTTCCTTTTTCCAGTTGTCCACTGTCGCAAATGTTCAACACATGTTTTACATATGAAATGTGGGGCCCAAGATTTATCTTGATTTCCTAAATGAACGCCAAAATAGGCAAGATAAGCTCTTTTCACAAAATCAGAAATCGTTTTTCTGCTCTCTTTCAAAGTGTATTCACCACACACATAACAAAAAACATCGGGATGATTTACACAGGTAGGTCTGCTTGTGGATGCTTGGATGGATTGTTTCACTTTAGTGTCTTGATACTACAAAACGACCAAAATTTACAAAAAATGATAGCACAACTTTACTTGGGAAAACTCAGTAATATACTAAATCGAGTACAGCCAAGCAGGTATAGAAGGATCGGGTCATAGTCAATTACAAGTATAAAAGTAATTAAGAGCAGTGTATTGAGTAGTTCCTAGTATAGAAACATTGGGTCAGGGACAATTCCAGGTATCCATTTGGTTAATTAGATCCTGGGAAATTTCTATTTTGACGATTAAGTACATATTTATCTCTTTATTTCTTGTCCTTTATCAGAAAAAAATATCAATTAACCTGTAACCTGTATCTCAAAAACTAGAGCTGATAGCAAAAATATGGTGGCATTTTTGGAATCAGCACATTAAAAACATCTAAAATCAGATGTTAGATTTCCGGCATCAAATTTTTGTTTTCATTTTGTTACCCTGTGTTATTTACGCTTCAAAGATTTGATCCATATGAACTCTTTTAAGAGTAAAATAATATCAATTACAATACATAATTATTATTGTAGAAGATTATTGTAAAATTTGGACTTGCGATATTTTTTAAAAGCGTTTAGAATATTTTTACATTCCTCGTAAAAAGATGTATTGTAATGTCTTCTCAATTCCGTCGGTCTCTCTGTCTGTCCGTCGTGGCGTAACTAAAAAAACTACTTACCCTGTTAGCTTCAAATTATGGTCACAAAATAAGGGTTATATGGGTATGATCTGGTAACATTTTGGTAAAAATCCAATATAGATCAACGAAATGGCGGCTTAGTGAAATGTTAAAAAAATATAACTAAAAAATTACTTATCCAATTTATCTCACATTTTGCACAACAATCACGTAAAAATTAGATACAAATCCAAAATGGTGGCTTAATAAACTATTTAGGAATTCAAATAAAATGTAAGAAAATCTCTGTTAAGTTGTGCATATCTTCATATCAATTCCGTCGGTCTGTCTTTTTAGAAATTCGCGGCATAGCTTAAAAACTAATAACCAGGTTGAGTTAAAATTTTAGCCAAAAGTTAGAGATTATGTGGGGATAACTTGGTAAGATTTTGGTAAAGAACCATTATACCGAAACAAAAGGGCAGTTTAGTGAAACTTAAAAAAAAAAATATACTAAGACTATCCAATTCTCATATTTTGTAAAAATTCAAGTGTTACATAACAATGAGCTAGTAACATTATGATATGAATCCAATATAAGTAGGCAAACAAAATGAAGGCATAGATAAAATATTCAAAAACTCAGCCATAAACTAGCAAAGTTGTGATATGGATTTAAGATGGCGAAACAAAATGGGGGCCAATTTGTTCAAAGCAAATTTTGCACAAAAATTAAACGTGATGTGTATTGAATTTATTTTAAATTATGCCCAAAAATAAGGTGTGGCATAGGTAGAAACTAGTAAAATATTGGTAGGAGTCCAATTGGATGAAAAAAATGGCCTCCAATGAAAGTATGTAAGTAAAGAAAATTTACCGATTTTTTAACTTATGTGTCGAAAAATTTCGTCGGCATTCTAGTTCACATGTTGAGATAAGTATTTTTCTCAAATGTTTCCTCTAATCAATTTAAAATTAGAAATTTGGACTGAGTTGCAAAACAATTCAAAAAAAGTTGTTTATCATGCGATATTTCATAAATATACTAAATAAAAAATGAAAAAATAATTTCAGTAATTATATATTCCACTCGGTGACATGTTTTCTACGGAACGCGGTCTCATCCTATACAAACTGTCACTATCAAGTATCATCAGGGTTGTTATAATGCATAGCCGTACAGCGCAACAGAGAGGTATGCACATTTTTTCTGGAGCCGTCTGTTTCGCAACTCGATGTAGAGAATAGGTTTTTCTACACGATTTGTAATCTACAATACATAAGTAGCAAATAGATACTGGGGAGCCTCAGTCTAATTTACAATTTTATCCTCTTAATTTACTCCCCTGTCCCGTTTAGGATCCTTATTCGCTACTATCGGTAGCTTCGTGTGGTTCCAATTTTGCCAAATGTGTTCGGTAGAATCGAGCGCTGGTTATAATATCCAGACTACAGAGGAGACTGTCAAAGTTGGTCGCGTGAGATTCAGTTATTGTTTGTTTAACCTATGACTTCTTTTTTTAAGCTTAAACGATTTTCCACCCCTTTTGACATTCGGTAAAATAGCTCCACCAAAACTCGGTCACCAGGAAGTTATGGGTGTTTTAGTGTTTGAATTTCCACCCACTTTTGAGGTATCGTTCCTACACACAATTCCAGACTAACACTATCCTTAGCTGATAATTGGCCCTCGGCAAAGTGGCTTGACTTATAGTCTGCCACTAAGCTACAGGGGAGTGACCTGTTATTTTTCTAAATTCTGCGTAAGGAAAAACGAATACCCTATACAACAAAATACGTACAAATAGTTAAAAAAAATTCTTATTTAGTTTTTAGATTTTTATTATTAGGATTACTTCGTTAATCTTATTAAGGTCCCTAACCCAAATACATATTCAGGCTCCCAGAGCTGAAGAGCCCGAACCTTAGATCGCGTTCTTTTAAAGAGACCGCTATTCCACATCACTCATAGCTAGAAAACTTCTAACTGAAATAACTCAAGTTAAATGGTTGTCTAATTAATCATGCTATTTTTTAGGCTGTTTCTGTTTAAAAGAATTCATAAAAAATCAGTTTTTGCTAAACATTAACACCCGTATTCAGCAAAGATGTTAAAATTTAGACTAGGTCTAACTTGACAGATAGAGGTTTAAGATGATATTTTTTTAAACAATTGAACAAATAATTTTTCTAAATGTCACAATTAAAAAATAATAGTGACATAAGCGAAACATAAGTGGCGAACTAAGAGTTTTAGGTACCATGGCAACTAGACCTGGTCTAATTCATAAATATTTTTAGTGAATACGGGAGTAATTTATCAAAAAAGTCTATATTTGGGTCGGTCTAACTTGACAGTTACATATACAGCAATGGAACCAATACTTTCTTATAAATGTCAAAATTACAAAATGATAGTGACACAAGCTTTAATTTCCATGACAGCTAGATCTGGCCTATTTAACTTTGAAATCCGGCTCATATTCGAATATGAGCATAGGGTGGCTCCATACATACTCCCTCCGTGGAGTCACTGCTCATTCTAAGCTAATAACCACCCTATTTTTTTTTGAAAACCTGTGATGGTATCACTTATAGAAACTTTCTTTCGGCCGACTGTAGTAGGCTACCTACTTACAAGAAAAGATAGTTTTTAACTCCACTAGGGCACTATATCAAGAAAGACCAAAGATTTGTCATGTTTCTGTACCTCAAAATGTGTTCCAAATAAAGTTCAATAAAGTAAGTGCTAAAGCAGATGACTTCCGAATGGAAAAACTAACGTATAGCGGTATACAGAGAACTTAAGCGATATTATAAATACGGAAGAAAATGCTTTTCCCTTGAATAGAAAATGCTTTTCTCTAAAATATTCTGACTCGTTCGGTCCTGGGTGCAATATTATTTATCCTATAAAACTCTATGAAGCCGCAGTTCAGTCTGCGCAATCGCCTTAAAGTTTTAAATTTTTGTTTGTCGTTTGTATCGGCAAACTCCAACTCATTTATGTTTTTTTTAACGACTAAACGTGTTTATCTCTGTTAGTAGGGCTTAGGACATACAAGAACCCATAAAAAAATACACGAAAAAATCTCAGCAAAAACACTCTTAGACTGCACAGTCTCATAGTTGCAGTGTTTTAATGTTTTACTGGGGTATTTTTATGTTTTACAGGAAAGTAAATTAATAAAAAATATATATTCTATAAATCCATCATTCAATTAGTTCAATCTAATTAATATTAACTAATAAACAAATACGAAAAGGAAATACAATCCAATTCCCAATCTATACCTTGAAAAACGATTGAGAAAAGAAACTAATCACTAAATTTGATTCTTACATAAAAGCCAACGATTTTGACAAAAAAAATAGATCCGTGCGAAAAAAAAAACGAAACCTGCATTGATAAAAATTATTTACAAAACTATGTTCTATAAACGATATTTTTATCTCTTTCTCGCAAATCATACCTAGCTTAAGATGGTTCTTTACTTTGCTCAACAGTTTTATTTAATTCGAACTCGGTATTTACTGAATTTTTAATACCCATACTATCACTCATGACGTCAGGGTTTTTAGTCACTTCTGCGCTACTAGATACGGGGTATAATAAAGAATTTCTTGTTCTAAGTTGATTTGAATGTCTACGAATAATTTTATTATCCGCTACCTTAACATCAAAGGTCACATTACCCATCTTTTGAACAACTTCACCGGGAATCCAAATAGAGTCAGACTTAGAAAAATGTTTAACTAAAACTGAATCGCCTACCGCTATTTCTTTCTGGTTGTCATTAAAATGTTCAATTTGTTTGTGAATTTTGTTATTGCTTATATCAAACTGACAAGGTCTTAGCAAATCTAACCGAGATTTTATATTTCTTCCAAACATTAACATAGAGGGAAAAGTTCCGGTAGTAGAATGGTCAGTTATTCGATATTGAAAAAAAAAGCGTTTAATTTTTTCCTCAATATTTTTATTTTCTAAGTGTGTTTTTTTATATCGTTTTTTATAACCTTAACTGAGTTTTTCGCAAACCAGTTACTTTGAGCAAAATAAGGAGGCGAATACAAATGTTTGATACCATTTTTTAGTAAATAATTTTCAAATTCTAGTGATAAAAAGGGTGGACCATTGTCTGAAACTAGAGTGTCAGGTAATCCAAATTGGGCAAAAAAGGGAGTGTAAAATTTTCACACTTTCAGCATTTGTAGAAAAAAACTTTAACTGCTTCTAGCCATTTAGAGTGAAAGTCATTAACAATTAGATATTTTCTATTAAAAATAGGCCCTAAGAAATCAATATGTACACGTGACCAGACCCTATTAGTTTGAGGCCAAGGTTGTCATATAGTTTTTGAAGGATTAGGTAAAATGTGCGAACAATTTTGATACATTTTCTCTATATCATTGTCAATAAATGGCCGATAACAAAATGATCTAGCCAGCGATTTACATTTATTAGTACCCATATGTGAAGAATGAATTTCCTTAAAAACACCGGCTCTTAATTTTTGGGGTTTTAGTACTCTTATCCCCCACAAAATATATCCGTGTTCTAAATGCAATTCATTCCTGCGATAAAAATAAGGTTTTATGTTCTGGGATATCAACAACATTTTGAGGCCACCGTGCTGTTTAGACAGCAATTTTTTTATAATCTATGGGCACAGAAAGACTTTCTCGGCGACCAACCTCTAAAGTTGCCCCTCAACTTTATTTTTTACACTAAATGCCAAACCTATAGAAAACTGGTGTAGTATTAGGCCTCAAATAAAGAGTGGCTTGGAAATTATAAAATTTTCCTAATTTACTATTTTCAAAAATGCACTGATATTGCTTAACTAAGGGATTCATTAAATTGTTATTGCTGCAATAATATAAATTAGCAACATCTACATTAATAATTATGTTAATTTTTAAAGTATTCAACCAGATTCGGCCTAAAAGAGAGGGTCCTTCGCCTGGAACTACCTACATTTTTAACAATGCCATCACTTTGTTGTTACATTAACTATTATATAACCTTTAGTTACTATCCTATTACCAGTATAAGAACTAAGATTTCGTTTGAATGACAAAATAGGAATATGTGAAAATTATTTTTGATAAACCTGTTCCGAAATTAATGACACAGCTGATCCTGTATTAATTTCCATAGATACACTCACATTGTCCAAAACTAAATTTATTTTAATAGGAGTACTTTTGTTTGAGGAAGAAAAAGCGTACAAATTTTTTGAGCTATCCGAATCAAAATTTTCAAAATATTGCTTGATATCATCTTTACCTTCTAAGAAAAAATTTTAATTTTGATAGCGACCCTCTTTGTTATTGTTTTATTCACATACGTACTTTAAATGACCTTTCTTGTTGCACATGGTTGTTTCTGCCGCACACTACACATACCTGTTTACCGTCTCTCTCTTGCGTAGCAAACTGTTGTCGCCTTCTGTTTCTACTGAATGCTACACCTAAGGTAGAGGGCGCACTCGTACTTGCCATTTTCTTATTGGGTCGATGGCGGCGGCCATGTTGAATACTATGAACTGTTTCAACCGAAGATGCTAATTTAAAACTTTTTCTGAAAACAAACGTTGTTTAATCACTTCACTAGCCAAATCCAACACCAATTGATCTCTCAGGTTTTCATCCAAATTATCTTTGAAACGGCACGTTTTTGCAATTTTTTTAACGCAGCCATATAATCTGATATTGACTCACTATTTTCTTGTCTCCTTAATCTAAATTTATGCCTTTCTGCAATGATAGACGATTCCGGTTCTAAATGATTTTTAACTACTTTCACTAATTGACTATAATTTATATCTTCAGGTGAGTCTGGATTACACAAGTCCACCATGAACTCGTAGGTTTCATCGCCCACCCCAGTTAATAAAGTGGGCACTTTCATATTATCTTCAATTTTATTCACTACAAAATATTGTTCCAGTCGTGCAATATATGTTTTCCAGCTTTTCACGCCCGGGTAAAATTCATTAATTTTTCTTATAGTCATTTTGACACCACTTTATCTCGTCGCTAAATGCAATGTTTTTATGTTTTACTGGAGTAAATAAAACGTCATGATAGCCTGTTATAAACTAACTTTTATTTCTTGCATACACTTAGTCAAGGCTATTGATAAGAATGCGCGCTAGAGAATGACACAAAAAATGGTATAATCATAAATATGTTAACCACTTGTATACATTTACTACACTAGTATACCTCTTTTTTGCAATAAATGAAAATAATCAGTTTAATGGACTTTTATAGATCCACTGGAATAGGGGAGTATTTAGAGGACAAGACAAAACATCATTGTATGTTCAACATTAAGTTTCTCAGGTTTACTAAAATCTAGAATTTGGGGATATTTCGGAATATATACCTTGGTATTCGAAAATTAAGATTTTTTAAATGGCATCTCCCTCATGTTGTTACATTTCCTGATTCTGCCCGGAATTCTAATTTTATGTAACACATTCTTTAGCTGACACTATTATTTCTGACAAATATTGTAGTTTCGGGTATTATTAACGGGTTTTATACATAACTATCCAAACATTTATCGCTGGGATGTTTCTGAACCCCTCGCTTAATACAAACACCAAGAGTTAATTTTCGGAATATACGCCGCCGGCCAAGGTGCAGCTGTTACATTTCTGATCCAAGTGAATTCTAATTTTATGTAAAGTAAAAATAGTTTAGACGTATGTTCTTTGCATTAGGGTTGCTTGGCTCTTTCAAAGCGGGATTCTTATCATCGCTTGTACCAAAGTCTGAAATACAAATAATTTATTAATGTGGCCTGCCTTTTTCCCATTTTAGGTACACGGAAATTACTGCAATGGGCTTTTTTCAAAATATGCTTTAGAAATATTTCACAGTACATGGCGCTAAGTTTTTATTAGCCTATTTAATCACAATTTGCAATGAATGTGGATTTAACATTTCTTGCCTCTTCGAATAAGATTTAACTACGTACGATAAAACTCATTTTAGATACACTGTGTTGTAGGTTTGATAAATAATGAGAAACATAAGTCAGCATACAAAAGTGTTTAAACTTGGTCTAATATTTACTCAAAAATTTTTGTTGCTTAAAATACACTGATGGTCAAGATTCTAATGAATTACATCTGTAATATTTTGGTTTACTTGTGCACCATGTTTTATTCAAATCTTTGCATCATTGATTTTGAGTATCGTCATAAAATTTTAACTATTTGCCTATTTTATGATAATATTATACTGTGCAAATAGAAAAATTAATATTTTTGATTTATTTGAGAACGAATCCGTGGTTAAGCTAATAGAATTTAATTTAAACCCTCTAACAATCTAAGCATTTCCCATTTCGACGTCTAGTAAGGAGTGGTATATATTCGCAGTGTTGTAACTATTGTTGGAGCGTAAAAAGAATACATTCTATTGCCTCACCAAAAACAAGTCTTACTAAGCGATTTTGACAAAGCCCCATCAAGGGATAAGTTAAGAAATCATGGTTTTTGGGATTAGACCGTGTCAAACTAGAACTACTATCCGACGTTCCGCCTTCGATTGAGCGAGGCTTCACTGGATTCAGAGAGAGATCTGATTACTCTCACAAGATCTTGATCAACCCATTCGATTTATACAACATCAACCTCGCATGTTGAAATTTTTCTAGTATTTTTCAAAGAAAGGAAAATGGCACATTAGGACATTCCGTGTATAGAAAATCGACGCATACAAATAGATACTTAAATGAAAATTCCCACCACCACCAGCACAAAAGAAATCGGTTATTAACTCGCTAGTATTTAGAGCCATTTCGATTTTTGATCAGGATTTTCGCAACATCGGAAACAGAGAAACTGACCCAAGCTCTGAGAGGGAATGTCTATCGCACTGAAGATATTACGAATTCAATTAAAAGATATATAGTTATCCAACTCCACGAAAGGTGAATGATAAGGAGCCACCGTTCGGTAGTGTTGCCCTTCCCTACATAAACGATACTAGACAAAATAGGACGATTAGTTCAGCGGTAAAACATACGTACAATTTTCAGTACACATAAGAACATTGGACAAAATATGTTGTACCTTTTCAAACAGAAGAAGTATATAAAATTCCTTGCTCCTGTAAAAAGACGTCAGTGGCAGAAACAGGATTCTCAATATCCACTAGATTTAAGCAACATGAACGACTTATTAAAAAAAAAATAAATTGCTCAATCTGCATACCACATACACATGATATTACCTATAAACACAATATTATTTAAACTGTATACGACTGGAATTTAAAAGGTAATCTTCCAAAATTTATTAAAAACTTTTTACAAAACAGGTCTTTTAAAGTTAGAATTGGCTCCAAGTTCTCAAAATCAAATTCTCTAAACAATGGAATACCTCAGGGCTCTGTCTTAAGCCCAACTCTTTTTCTAATAGCAATAAATAACATACAGCCATATATTCTCCCACAAATAAAATACCGTCTTTATGCAGACGATATTATTATATATTACTCTACAAAAAACCCAAGAGTTTGTCAACGGCAAATTCAAAACTGTTTAAATTCACTACAAAAATGGTCGGAAAACTTTGGTTTCATTTTTTCTCCATCTAAGTCTATCACTGCTCATTTCTGTCGAAAAAGAGGATGACCTAGACTAAACGAATCTAATTTATATAACACTCCTATTCTTCACCAGTCTAGCACCAAATTTCTGGGTATGATATTTGATGAAAAGCTTAATTGGATGGAGCACCTGCAATACGTCCGTGGAAAATGTTTTAAAGACCTTGGTCTCTTAAGACACTTGAGTAATACATCATGGGGCTCTGACAGTCGTACACTTTTAAAAATTTATAAATCAATTATAAGGTCGAAGATAGATTACGGAAGTATTGCATACTCTTTTTCTAGGAAAAGCTACATCAAATGTATTGAGACAATTCAAAACACTAGTCTACGATTGCATTTCATACGAGTCCGAACATTAGCTTACATTGTCTAGCTCAAATACCATCCCTTGAACTAAGAAAAAAGTCTCTATTACTAAAGTATGCGGCTAATCTGTGGCTTAAACCTTTTTTACCAACCCCCTCTCAATTCTTCAACCCCATACTTCCAGAATATCGTTATAATAATAACAACTTAACTTTACCATCCAATAGTCGTTTTTTAAAATACTCAAATACCATAAACTTTATCTTACCAGACAGACACCCACATTACCCAAGAAAAGCTCCTCCATGGATATATCAACAAATAAAAATTGACCTATCGATGACTCAGTTTAATAAATGAAACACTTACAACAAAAATTTTGTTGTAATAATAATAAATAAATTTCAACAAAAACTGGAAACTTTACTTGAATACTCCGAAATATATACTGATGCAATGAAAACTAATCTAGGCGCTGGAGCAGCCTTTTACACCAACAGAACACAGAGAAAATATGGTCTAGACAAGACTGCCAGTATATATACTGCTGAATTATTTGCTATTGAGAAATCTCTGGAGTATATAAAGGAAATTAATACAAATGGCTTATAATATCTGATTACGTGAGTGCTATACAGTCAATTGGGAAACTTCATCATAAACACCCAATTTTACTGTCAATTCACAACTTATTGACTGAAATCACACAAAATAAATTCAGATAATTTTTATCTAGATTCCTAGTCATGTTGGTATTCGAAGGAACGAAATGATGGACGCTCTAGCTAAAGATGGCATTCAAAATGGACAGAGGCAAACATTTTTGTATAGTACAAAGGACATAGCAATTGATATATTACAAATGGTAAAAAACTATACTCAACTAGACTGGGATATGTATGAAGATAATAACAAATTACATGAGATAAAACCCATTTATTACCTCAAGACAAAAATATCAACTTGCAGTAAAAAAGAACAATCAGTAATTAGTAGATTACAAATAGGCCACACCCGTCTCACGCACAAATATTTACTTAATTCGAATGATACCCGCGTTGTCTAAGATGTAACACAATATTAACAATTAAAACACGTACTTTTATCATGTACTATTTTGAAAAAACCCAAGAATAAAATACAAACTGAGCAGCAACCCTAAATCTATATTTTCTGCCGATGAACAGATAGACAATTTAATTAAATTCATGAAGGAAATAGGATTATTTTGTGAAATATATTACCAAATTTTTAGCAAAAACTATATAAACGTTTATCATTTGGATGTTTCTGAACCACTCGCTTATCATGGTCACCAAGGTTATATATGCTACCCATAAAGGCGCCACTGCATAAATAAAAATAATTTATTAGTTCGACTTACCTTTTTCTTATCTTCAAGTATACAATAATTGGTGGAATGAGCCTTTTTAAAAGCACTTATTTAACTTCACTTGTATGTCAGTAAATAGGTTAGGGTAAAATCTTACAAGTAACTTTTGAAGCAGTTCCCGTTATTGGAACTGACTGTGATTTGCTATACATACATAAATCCGATCATAGTACAATATCATGGGATTTAATCGTGAATTTCTTATACAGGATGCGTAAAAAAATGTTATAAAGTACAAAACAACTCCCGTTATCGAAATTGACTGAGATTTGATACACGTATAAACAAACTTGATGACAATACAATATTATGGTGTCCAATCGTGAATGTCTTATACAGGGTGAATGAAAAATATTGCTAAAATGTACAAAAAAATAAAATTTATTACCTCAAGACAAAAATATCAACTTGCAGTAAAAAAGAACAATCAGTAATTAGTAGATTAAAATAATTATACTTCTCACACACAAATATTTCAAATTTTGAAATATTGTCTAAGAAACACAATATTAACAATTAAACACGTACTTTTATCATGTACTATTTTCAAAAACCCAAAAATAAAATACAAACTGAGCAACAACCCTAAATCTATATTTTCTGACGATGAACAGATACACAATTTAATTAAATTCATGAAGGAAATAGGATTATTTTGTGAAATATATTACCAAATTTTTAGCAAAAACTATATAAACGTTTATCATTTGGATGTTTCTGAACCACTCGCTTATCATGGTCACCAAGGTTATATATGCTACCCATAAAGGCGCCACTGCATAAATAAAAATAATTTATTAGTTCGATTTACATTTTTCTTATCTTCAGGTATACAAAAAAAAAGACATTTTTAAAAGCACTTATTTAACTTTACTTGTATGTCAGTTAATTGTTGTAAAATCTTTTTAACTTTTGAAGCAGTTCCCGTTATTGGAAACTGTGATTTGCTATACATACATAAATCCGATCATAGTACAATATCATGGGATTTAATCGTGAATTTCTTATACACGATGCGTAAAAAAATGTTATAAAGTACAAAACAACTCCCGTTATCGAAATTGACTGAGATTTGATACACGTATAAACAAACTTGATGACAATACAATATTATGGTGTCCAATCGTGAATGTCTTATACAGGGTGAATGAAAAATATTGCTAAAATGTACAAAAAAATAAAATTTATTACCTCAAGACAAAAATATCAACTTGCAGTAAAAAAGAACAATCAGTAATTAGTAGATTACAAATAGGCCACACCCGTCTCACACACAAATATTTACTTAGTTCGAATGATACCCGCGTTGTCTAAGATGTAACACAATATTAACAATTAAACACGTACTTTTATCATGTACTATTTTCAAAAACCCAAGAATAAAATACAAACTGAGCAACAACCCTAAATCTATATTTTCTGACGATGAACAGATAGACAATTTAATTAAATTCATGAAGGAAATAGGATTATTTTGTGAAATATATTACCAAATTTTTAGCAAAAACTATATAAACGTTTATCATTTGGATGTTTCTGAACCACTCGCTTATCATGGTCACCAAGGTTATATATGCTACCCATAAAGGCGCCACTGCATAAATAAAAATAATTTATTAGTTCGATTTACATTTTTCTTATCTTCAGGTATACAAAAATTGGTGGAATGAGCATTTTTAAAAGCACTTATTTAACTTTACTTGTATGTCAGTTAATAGGTTAGGGTAAAATCTTACAAGTAACTTTTGAAGCAGTTCCCGTTATTGGAACTGACTGTGATTTGCTATACATACATAAATCCGATGATAATACAATATCATGGGATTTAATCGTGAATTTCTTATACAGGATGCGTAAAAAAATGTTAAAAAGTACAAAACAACTCCCGTTATCGAAATTGACTGAGATTTGATACACGTATAAACAAACTTGATGACAATACAATATTATGTTGTCCAATCGTGAATGTCTTATACAGGGTGCATGAAAAATATTGCTAAAATGTACAAAAAAATAAATGTAAAAAATATTTCCTAAAAAAGTAACTGAAAAGTAAAAAATAATTATACTTACGTAAACACAGAACTTTTCAAATTTTGAAAATTGTTAAAAAAACTTAAGGCGTGAGACGTCATCGCACTTGAAATAAAGACTCAAAATTTTAAAAAAATATTCAAATTTCTAAATATCGTGTCTTTATGAAAGTTTAATTATTCTGTATTTTTCAAGTTAATAGTTTACGAATTAAAAGAATTTTTTTAAATTTGTAAAAGGGTTTTTTTTTCGCCCATTTAATAATAATCTGCAATGAGTGATGAATTATATGTTTTTTGTCTCTTCGAATAAAAAAAGACTATGATAAAGCTCATTTTAGATGCATTTTGTTGTAGCCTTTTTACTTTTGTTTAACGAAAAATTATACTTACAAAAAATGTCTGAAGCTAGTTTAATTTTGTTTTGCTGTTTAAAACAACTGATGGTCAAGACTCCACAAATCTCTAATATGTTATTTATGCTTTGCAGATTTTTTCCTATATTAGAATTTTTAAGAGCAAAATAACCAGTGCTTCGAGAAAACCTTAATACTTAAAAACATCTTAATAATTACAATATTCAATTAGTACTTTAGAGCTGATCTACTGGAAATTCTGAGATTCTATTTTCAGGTAGTTCTTAGTATTACAGTGAGCCTTGCAGGCCTTGGTTTATGAAAGCAGTGTATAATGTTTCCTTAACCGGGAGCAGGTATTTATTGAATGCTTGTAAATAGTGTATTGACAGAACCATTAATTAAAAATGGTATCAAAGATTATTTTTCCTAAAAAATCACCTTGCCAAACTTAACGCAGGAATAAAACAATAGTTAAAATTAAAGTTTCTTTCTAATAACCGATTTTGCCCAAGTTCGTAATTTTAAAAAAACATCAAATATTAGCCAATAAGTCTGGGCTCCTAAAGACCTATTAGAAATTCCAACCTGCTCCGGTATTAGACGACTTTTTATTATTACTGATAGATTGGTGAGATCGTGCTACTAAAAAGATAATCAAATCCGTATTTCTGGTTGATGTTGCCGTGCCCAACAATTGAAATGTGGCCGAGAAATGTCAAAGAAGGAGACTAAGTATTCAGACCTGGCTATAAAGATCTAATAAATGAGGCAACTGGACAGGGTCGAAGTGATATCCGTCATAGTGTCATCCAATGGTACGATATTAAGACCTTGGGAAAAAACCTGGTAAATAAAAACAGCTATATGGATTAATCTGAAATCTAAAGATTAATCATCCTGAACGATACTGATATTTCTATTTCCTGTTTCTATATGTTCTTAATCTGTATTATAAAAATTGGTGGAAATTACTAAACAGATATAATTTGTTTATTTATTAGAAGATTTATAATGAATTTCCATCAAGTAACGGCTGACTCGATAAATTATTTTATAATTATTAGATTTACTTTGTAGAATGCAAACGCCTTTCTACAATCTATGTAGCACGGGTCTATAAATTTCAAAATGACACAGTCTTTAATCGGCAATTCCTTAATAAACATTAACTGCTGGATCAGTTTCGTGTTTATTTTCTAGAAAAATAATTTGTTCTTTAATTAATACTGCACAGATATTATAAATAATGTGAAAATAAAATAACTTGAACTGCAATAAAAATACTGTAGTAAAATACATTTTCGTAAAATCTATTTAACTCTAAGTTATAGTAACTTCCCAAAAGTTTGAAAGAGTCTGTTGGTTGAGAACCTTAACTAAAATATAAATAACCAAGTTGGTCAAGTAGTAGCTGTTGCGAAATTGGAGAAAAATCGCCCTTATGTTTTAAATATACCTGGTGTTCCCTATAAGAATGCCCTCTACAGGGAACTCGTAAACCAGAAGAAACACGAGTTAATTTGGGCAAAGGTCCTAACACGTAATCTAGTGGGAAGTAATATACCGTTGAAAAATTTGGAAAATTCCAAGTAGTTTTTGAAATATTGGCAAAAACCGGGTTTTCTAAAATTCGTTTTAATTTCTTTTTTTTATGAATTTCGAAAAACTGAAATCAAATTTTTATTGTAACTTTTTTTGCTTTACAAATCCGACGTTTTCAATTTCATTTTTTAATATATACTGACCTGGATTTTTTATTCAATTTTTTGAAATCCCTTCACCTCCTTAAAACAATTTGGCGTTACTTTTTAAATATCGGACAGATGATTTAGAATTGAGAGATAATAATTTAGAAAGAGACAACAAACGAGAATCTTACAGAAATCATTACGGAAAACAAATTGGTTTAAATCCATAAGCGCCATACATCTTTAGGTCTGGGAGGCCCAGATTTTCTAAACAATGTAAAAAAATCTAAGTCCATATATAAGTTGATTGAGTAATTAAGTTGATGATGGGTTCCAACAAAATGTCGGTTAGAAGATCTGAATAGAACATCTTGTGGAGCAAAAACGTTGCACTAAAAATGATTTCAAAAACAAATTTGGTAAAATTCGGTTTTAATGAATATTTCCGAAAGTAGTTGGAACTTTCTAAATTTCTCAACTGAATATCACTTGGCACTAGATTTGGCAACATTTTTCCAATTTAACTTGTATTGTATTTTTTTTTTAGAAATATTTAATCAACAGCAAAAGGTATGGTACTAGCGGGGATCGAATCCGCACCTCTGTATCTCTAGCCCTTTGCTCTAATCAATCGCGCTATCGTGCCACTGATAAGCAATTCGTTAGAACTTGTGCGGTTACTGCAAATGAAATCCGGACACCGAATTGACAGTTAATGACGTCAACATGAATTTGCATATATCTGGATTTGCCTTCAAGGTTTAATTTTCCTTTTGGTAGGTATTGTTGAAATCTGGAAATTTTTAATTATGTGCATTTTGTATTCTCGAGTCGTATATTCTGAATAATAAGTTCTATTTCCGAATGAAAATGATTGCTTTAATAATAAACATTAAAACGTATATTTTTTTGAACTAAAATGCAAAATACGATTTTAATTATGGACTAAATATAATAAACAAAAACAAATAAAATGAAATAATAAATCTATAAGAAAAATAAAATATAAATTAATATTTTGTTGTTGCACCATTCTTTTCAATTACACTATTAAGTCTTGTGGACATTGAACAAGGAAAAACGGACGCCCGAGTTAATTTATTCCATGAATGAAATTGTTTCCAAATCGTGCGGAGACTGATGGTAGCATAACGTTTTCAAATATATTAATGTAATTTTGTGCATTAAATCTTCCTTAAATTCTTGTACAAATTCCGTTCCTCTTGATTTCATCCACCCCCAAAACGTTGACAGAGAAGCGACATTCTACCGACACCGACGAACTTTATTCATGTTATTATTTTAGCCTTTTGTTCTTTACTTAAATGTGGCATTTTGAAATTGCAGTAACAATACCGTTAACAATAATGTTTGACTTTGACGTTATATTAAGGCAACGTGCAGGTGAAAAGGTAGAACAATACGTACTATTTACAATATTATGTAAATAGGGTGTCCGGATTTGCCGTAACTGTACATATTCAAACCCACCAGTATCATAATCATTGTTGATCCTGCCAAATATTCTAACCTTATGGCGAGGCGTTCCTGACTGGACGTCAAATCTCACATCGCTAAAGTGCGGGACACGCCAAGAAATCTCTGTAAACCAGTGGTGTCCCGTCGTTCTTTAAATAATATGGCACTCCTTTTTGACTATACGCACTTCAGATAATTAAAAAAAATTAATTATGCTTAATGAACCTTTATCTATATTTGTCTGTTTTCTTTCGTGAACCGCACTTCTATATCTCTCTTGTGTTGCAAAAACGGCAAACTTTCGAATTTTAAAATGATTTAATTTTGATTTTTCTTGATCGATTTACCTATAAATATATTATTTCTTGAGTTCTGTCATTAACGGTTCCCGGGCTACTGCCTACGTCCACTATTATTGGACCACCCAGTATAGTGATACACGATTAACAAGTCGAGATTTTACAAGGGCAGCCAGCATCAGATCCAGTGAATGAGATTTATAAAAAATTTTAATTTATGCAGTTCGAGTTTGGGCTACTCGAGTATGGCAAAAGTGGCCGTCTGTCTGTCTCCGTTTGTCATATTACATTATACAGGGGCCATCATTGTGAAGTACTATATAAGGCGTTCCCTAATTGCGTGCTGATGGTAAAGGGGGTGTTTTTATGTCCTAAAATTCTTAACTTTTGAGATACAGGATGGTAAAGTTTAAAAAGAAAACATTTTTTTTTCATCCCAATTCTGATGCTATTGTAGATAACTGCATGAAATTTGATACACGTCTTCTACGCATTAAAGAGCACAACGATTTAACCAGGTTAATTACATATGCACGCCACTGGTAGAAATTTCAAAAATTGATTGTTAACAAAAAATGCCCTTTTATGCATAAAAGACGTGTATCAAATTTTACACAGTTATTTATCTATAATAGCATCAGAAATAGGATTAAAAAAAAATAATTTAAAACCCTGTATCTCCAAAGTTAATACTTTTAGGTTCACATTAAACTTTTTTTCTTAAAAAGGTCCAAGAATCACCCCTTTTTAATATTAGCACGCAATTAGGATACGCCCTGTATAGTACTTCACAATGACGCCCCTTGTACAAAGTAATATGACAGACGGAGACAAACGGTCACTTTTGGGATACCCGAATAGCCCAAAGTCGAACTGCATAATGATTCGATTCCTTCTAAATCGTTGTCTTTCTCTGAAAATGATGAGGTTTCGTCGTCACTGCTTGAAGATCCCAGTGCGATAACTAAATCATCAATAACCGTTTCAATTTTGCCATCCCGGTATTTATCTTTAATAGAACGAACATGTTTAACATACGATTTCCAATTTTCAGCCGATATTGAGTCAATCAATTCTAATGTTATTTTATTTAAATCTTTAATTGAAAGTTCACCGGTGCTGCGCTCTCGAATATATTTTTTTACTCCCGCCCGTGCAAGTTCAATAGGGTTGAGGTCGCATATGTACGGACGCAGCCTTAAAGGTGTAAGACCGAGGTTACGTAAAAGACTGCCAATTTTATACTTTTTTTCTCTAGGCTTGTTGGCTGATATCACTTCATATAATTGATATTTTCTCCACGTTGGATCACATACAAGATTGTTCGATTTAAGCCACGATATCATATGAGCTTTTGTAGAGTATTTAGTTGGCACTTTATCTTCTACGTGAGAATGATAAGACGCATTATCCATTACCACGACTGATTGGGAGGAATGTTAGGTAGAAGCTTCTCGAGCAACCACTTTTCAAAATTATCTCTATTCATCTGTCTATGATAGTCTCCAGTTGTTGGTCCCGAGCGAAAAACTAAAGCAGCACCTGGAACAAATACGGCTTCTGAACCAGCATGAACTATAATAAAGCGACTACTAGAGCGGATTCCCTGAATAACACCTGTAAAACTTTCACTTTGCCAGCATTTGTTCACTGTCATATCATTATCTAGCCAGGTTTCGTCTAGATACACAATATTGCGTCCTTCTTGCCTGTATTGCCTTACAGTTGATAGATATTTCATCCGCCAGTAAAAAATATTTGGCCTCTCAATGATCAATTTTCGTTTATTTTGGCACTTGCACCAAACAAAACCATTTGATCTAAAAGCCGATCTATTTTGTTCTTTACAGCACGAAGTAGGGGTTTGCAGGTCGGAACCTTCTTCAAGTTTATATAAAAATCCTCTATTGTTCGTCGAATTACTTGAAAATCACCATCGTCAATTTTGTGTTATAATCGGGGTCTTTTTTTACCAGGAGATTTTAAAGGTGAAGTAGAACATGAGCGATCATTATGTTCTCTTTGAATTTTTCTTACACTACTTTCCAAAACACCAGTGTAAAATGCAGCGCGTTCTGTTCGATTTTGAATTAAAATAGTCAAACTATTATTTTCAGCTTCTCTAGTACAGGCCTCTATAACGGTCGCAATAACTTCACGTGCACCGTCTCGAATTGTTTTTCCTCT
The DNA here is from genome assembly GCA_030620095.1 of Kuschelorhynchus macadamiae. Lineage (NCBI taxonomy): Eukaryota > Metazoa > Arthropoda > Insecta > Coleoptera > Curculionidae > Kuschelorhynchus > Kuschelorhynchus macadamiae. Next base: position 1,166,230 of record JAUTXW010001503.1, read on the forward strand.
TTTGCTTGCCATCGTTACTTCGAAATAATAATTCAAATTCAACGCAACGCATTTACGTAAAAATGAAAACAAACGTATAGGCGCCACTGGAAACTGCTAGAACCTTCTAGCGGCAAGTGGATGGAGACTCTAGGCACATCCCAATTACAAGTGGACCAATGCGAAATTTACTAAATCCTCGATTAATTATCCGTACCGCTCAGCTGATGCACTTTATAGGTAAAGCAGCAAACTATTACAACAAATAAAATAACATAAAATTTATTTGCGTACACAAATTTTACTTTTCCGCTTGCTTAAGACTATGAGGCTTTATTTTAAGGACCGCCCGGTTTTCTTTCGTGTCCCGCACTTTATTAGGTGCCGTCCATATTAGTAAATTTATAATTTTTACGTTATGCCCGTATAAGCCAAATTTTGAATAAATAAATAAATTACTTTTGGCTGTTGGTTAAATATTTCTAAAAAAATATTTCACAATTTTAAAACAAAGTAAAAAAATAGTAGTATATATATAGGACGCCGTGTATAGAGTAAGAATACTCTTCAAAAAATTATTTCTAGTGATATTTAATCTATTTAGCTTACTATTTTGTTAAGCTTAACTCCTTGCGTTAAGATTTTGCCCTGAAACGATGTGCAATGCAAAAATATTTCACACAGTAAACAAGGGAGACAAACAAATCATGAAACTTGACTGCCACGAACAATTGATAAAAATCAATACGGCAGCTTAAAAATAAAATTCTTTGTCGTCTTGCTCAAACTTTCAAAACCTTCTCAAGTATTTCTGTTATGTTGTTTGCGAGTTTTCCCCAATTCAGCGATCATATTTCTTTTACCTGTTCCAAAGTTAAAAGTTTCTCTCGGAACCCCCTTAATTCGAACTCGAGTATTTATTCTTCTGTCAGGGTTGGGGATTTAAGCCCGTGTTGAACAGCATCTTTCCCGAGAATTTTAATTACGTTTACCCTTCCATTTCGTATTTGTGTTGGCTTTATTTTAAGTTAAATTAAATTTATCGAATTTTTGCGGCTGTCTTTAAGATATATTGACTGCCAGTGAACGTAAAAGACGGCTGTGCATATTGGAGATCTAAATTTAGTTATTTATGAAGAATATATCTCTCGCGAAGGACAGAGCTAGATCAAATTAACAAGTTAAAACTTATACGAAGACTACCTCAAATATACCAAATTTTTAAAACGAATTTTTCTTAAAAGTACAAATTAGGCAGACTACGAATTATAACCAGTTGGCTATTGCATTTGCATCTAAATCAATAAAATAATGATAATGATAGTTTTGCAAATTAGGGGTATAATATTAGGTAATGACAGAGATTTGGGAATCTTGTATTAACTGAACAATTTAAGCTTAGTTTTAGACAGTCTCAAATGTCTTTTCTAAATCAAATTTAATATAAATGTATACGTATTGTATATTAGACACAAGCAAATTATAACAGGCTTGTACTTTATATTGATCTGAACAGTGGCGTAGGACTTCTACTAAAATACTCAAAACTAGTGTATTGTTTCTGAAGTAAAATATAATTTTGCAATATGCGTTAAGTATTTAGTAATTAGGGTGAGTTATATCTTAAATATTGTCTAAAATTGGCGTATTAAACTAGCACTGCTTTCTAAATGTTTAAGTAATGTCGACGGTTATATTACTGGTTGAAAAAAGAAATAGAAATCTAAATATGTGAAATACAAAGCGATTTTTTTCTCCACTTCTCAGCAGCATTTTGCACCAATTTAGATATAGGCCAATCAATAGAGATTTTTTCATGATAGAAATACAACATGCAAACCAATTGTGCCATCAACTGGAAAACAGTTTGTCCTATGTTTTCTACTCGTACCTACTATTTGGTAGTTTGTTATTTACACATTTAGGGCAGAAAATAACTTTTTCTTCTTTCGTTTATCTGCTGATTTTTTTAAAATATATTCGTGTAGCTTGCTATAAAGAGTTAAATTGTAGAGGATCGAAATATGAACAAAACGAGCTATCAGATAAGCCTATCGGAAGATTAATTTCCAGAAGAACCACGAAAAACCGGAAAATTCATAACTTGGTCTAGCGATGCACTCGCGTCGCACGAACATAAAAACGTCTGTAGTTTTTATGTTCGTTTGGCATCCAGAGACGCTAAAACGTGCAGAAATAATTTTTTTCAGTCCATTTCTATATCACACTTAATTCTTGTATATAGTTTGAAATCTATCTAAGAGTAGTTTTTTCACGTTGTTATTTTAAATATTTTATTAAGCCACCATTTTGGTCATCTTGGATTCGTACTAAAAGTTTACCAGTTTATTTCTACGTAATACCTACTTGATTTGATAGTTTTTTAAAAATATTTTTCTACGTTTCATTAGGCCGCTATTTTGTTTCGCCATAATATTGGATTTTTTTTAAAAGGTCACGAGATCATCTCCATATGACTTTTTGCCAAAATTTGAAGTCAGTAGGATAAGTAGTTGCAAGGGTTCATGTTAACGATCCGTTTGGCAGTACCTACTACATCTATTGCTGATTGCGACATCTTTGAGGGAAGAGCACAAGTGCCATTTAGCAAAGCCAAGGCTAGAAAATCAACACTTTAAAACCAAGATTCTCTGCAAGGATGATCTGGCCAATGAGAGCAACATATTTTTACGCTCAACAAAAATCATAGTAAGGAAATAAAATGAGCTTAAATAAGAACTAACAAAAATATTGGCAACAAAAGGTTTATAAACTTTCAAGAGAATAAGTTAGTGTGGCTATGTTCAAATATCATCACTACAAGAAAAGGAAATTGAAAAACTATTCTTGCTCTACCAAGGACCACTTCGCATAAAAAGGTCTGCAATGCATATGAATTGGAGACATTGGATGGAGGGGTTCGTGGTATATTTAATAAAACACTTTTAAAACCATACTATGGACCGAAAAATAAAGAAGACCGACAAGAATTCATACAATTTATTTGAATATTTAGGATATCATAGGATAGATTATCATATTGGAAGTTTATTGAAAATAGAATATTTAAATTTTCGGTAAAAGTTACGAAGTTTATTTTGGTAACGAAGGTTATCATTTATTTGGAAAGGACCGAGAGGTTCAGGAGTTTCGGCTTTGGTGGGGCTTATGGAATATGTTCAGGAAAAAAGAAAATTTTACATTTATTGAAATTGATTAGTAATTTTCTTTTGAAAATAAAATTATAATCAATTGGTGCAACGGTTCGCGTTAACGATCCATCAGGCAGTACTTACTACATTTCTACTAGTAGCTGATAGCGACATCCGTAAGGGAAGAGTAGTGCCAATCAGCAAAGCCAAGGCTAGAAAATCAATATTTTAAAACCAAAATTCTCCGTAAGGGTGATTTGGTCAATCAGAGCAACGCATTTTTACATACAACAAATAGTAAGGAAATAAAACAGGCTGGCATGAGACAAAGAGATCTCTTTTGAATCTTGAGTTACTGACCAACACATAAATAATTAAAAATCAGAAAGCGTCTTAAATTAAAGAACCAATAAAATAAAGAGCAGAAAATAAACGTAATTATTTCCACATTTATTTGAGTTACATATTTTTAAGAAGATAGATTGTTTTGTGGTAGAAATCTTAATTTCAAGACAGGAAATCTCGACATCGAAAACTTGGAGACTGATGTCCGAAGATACAAAAAGTGTAAAACAAACTTGTAATTTTGATTTATATTTTTAGATCGTGGTTCAATTTTTAGTTGAAATTCAATAAAATACCAGTTTTAGTTCAGTCCAAGTACACATTCTGATGCATGGCACATTAACATGGTAACAATTTACTGAAGTACACTACACGTGTTCCTGTTAACTTTGGAGGTCATTAACCTTAACCCCGCAAGAACAAGGTGGCCGAGAATAAAAATCAATATTGCACTATTATCAGAACACAATATCCAGTCGTTTCCTATTGTGGAAATTTGGGGGCTAATCCTCAATTTTGATGGCTATTAACCGAAGCAAAACAAGCATTAAGATAAGTACGTTTTTTGTCTTGGACCCTCTGAGGTGAACAATATCGCATACAGTGCTACAGCTGATTTTCTTTTTTTATTTAAATTTATTTAAAATCAAATAATTTATATGTCCAGTTTTTGGGGACACATTTTTAGTTATATAAGATAAAAAGCAATAGGGTTTAGGATTTTAGATAAACGTTTGGCCAAACATCATAAGTTGTAAATAACTATAAGACTATATGACGGATACCTATAAATAAAAGTTAGTTTCCTATAGGGGTAAGAACATTAGTTTACTATTTTATACTGTCGTGTTCAATAGACTTGCAGATTATTCACATTTTCAATTGTTTTATTTTTGTTAGCTACCTGTTATTTTATCACAACAGTTACCCAACTTTTACATAGATTTTTAGCTATGCCGTAAACAGACAGACACACCGGCAGATCAAAGGAATTAAAAAAACGTGCTTTTTTGGCATTTAGTGAGATTACGAGGAAAGTAACAACATAAAAATAAAAGCAAAGAGACGCATAATTGAAGAACCAACAGGGGTAATAGCGTAAAACTAACTGGCCCATGGAAGACGAAAATCTCCAAAGTGAAGTCGATAAGTTAGCTTTCAGCTGGATCAGACTAAACAATGGTCAATACTTAATGAACTCTGTAAGTGCTCTCTCTAATTGTATATTTTCGAATCTATGCAAAACATGTTTTGTCAAATATTGTATAGTAAAACCCCGATTTTCCGACTCCGATCACGGAATAATTGGACAACACAGATAATGCACTTAATATCTGGCTAAATATGTTGTTCACAATTGAAATTCTTCCGTAAAGAAACAACTCCTCATAGTATAATATATTAGTTATACTTTTAACTAGCAAGTAACTATAAATCACTTTTGTTCGCCATGAATTGGAATGCATCTTGGGTATCCCATTAAAAGCGAAAATTGAACACAAAACAAAGCGGCGCATTTAGAAATCCGTAAAATGTCATACGCGGATCATACAGCATATCCACACATGAAATGAAAAAGGTGCAAAGCGTACAAAACAGCCTTTATAACGTGTAATATGAAACATGTCGAGAGCACGCCGTACCCCTCAGAGTTTGTTCTGTATCGCTGTGCGGAGATAAAATTCAAATAACAACACTAGATATAGGCCTACTATATCGCTTTCGATGTATGGACGATTTTTCAACTTTAACGAAGTTCGACTCAAATATTAGAGAATGAACTACTTAGATAATTAGAAATAAACAATAAAAACCTTACCGTTAAAATATTATTGCATTTTAAATAATTTTTATTGCAAAGTAAATTTTCTTATTTTAATATTTTTGTTTTTTTTTTAAATTCCATTTTAAAAAATCAAAATAAAAAGCATAACCGTTATTTTATTTTACCATTTGATATGGTGCAGTAAGGTGACACATGGAAAAAAGTTAGGGATAATGAAAAAATGATCGATTTTGCAAACAAAATATATTATTTATAGTTGGAATAATTAAAAAATTTGCCTTTATAGCCTAAAATTTTATTATTTTAAAAATGATTTCATGATAATAATACAAAATAAAATTGACTATTGAATAAGACATAGAGTGAAGTCAAGGCATATGTTTTTTAGCGAATTTTTGAAACACCCTGTAGCATAAACTGCCTGCAATTTTTAAACTGTATATCGGTAACTTTAAAGCCTGATTCTTTTAAAATATTCTGGTTTTTGGATGATCAATGTATCTTTTTTTTTAAAGAAAATACAGCAATATTAGTATGGTGATGTTTTACCCGTATTTCTCTTACCCACCCATAAAAATGTGAATATTAAAAATTCATTCGAAATAGGGTTTCTGACTTTTTTCAAAATGATAAAAACATCATTTAGCACAGTTCATATGGAAAGAAGTTATTGATGTTAAAGATAAGTTAGAAAAACATCTCTTTTACAAATGTTACAAATTTATTCATGGTAGGTAGTAATAGAGAAAATTATAAATTAAAAATAATAAATGTATTCAATAAAACTAAAAAAAATGGGATCAACTTAATGGAAAAAAGAAGAACATAAAAAACTAATATTCTATATGAAGACCGCGGTTTTCTATGACTGCTTGAATACGTCTAGGCATACTCCTTATGCAACTGTCAATAGCGTCTTGCAATGTTTTAAAAAAAAAATTAAATGAAATAAAAAGAAATAAATCTTGCGGTAGCTGATAATCATAGCTCATAAAACACGCAAAATGTTTCGTAATTCCTGTAGAGTGTTCGGTGGGTGATAGTGTGAACGCATGATTCTTTTCAGAAAATCTCGGATATTTTCTATAGCATTAGGATCTGGTGATCTTACTGGCAATCTTAAATGATCAATCTGGTTCTCCTGGATTTGATCAAGTACAATCCTAGCTCTATGCGGGCGAGCATTGTCATCCAGAAATATAAAATTAGGTTCAAAATTGTAGCTGTGTTCTTCAACGATATCATTTATGATATATATAAATAATGATGGTGTATATGCCAATGACAACGGAGGTTTCATTTCAAATTAGCTTAACAGTGCAATAGTAGTAATAAAAGTGCCAGAAAATGTTTAAGGAAACACGGGTTTAAACCGTTTATGTAACAAATTCACCCATCTGACTTTCAGTTGACTACAACTGGTAATTAAATAACTATAAAATACATCCTGTGTTGCATCACTAGATTATTCTTTCGGATGTATTAAGATTTACCAACCTAGGGATCTTTAATTGGGATAATTTTTTAAAATGGGCCAAGGAAAATCGGAGATTAATACAAAAAGGTGATTTTTAGGGAAGTTTTGAGGTTTTTGGTTGGGCGTTGTACGACTTAACATCATTGGATCAATATTTTTCCATTAGCCAGTAACTGGCGAAGTGTATTTGAAATTTTATCTTTGATAAATGCTTTTTTGTTTTATTTTTTCCATAGCTACCTAGATTAACACTTATTGCTTTCGTAGTTTCCAAAGTAAACGCAGCAACCTACGATTTTGTCCATGTCTACTATGATTAAAAGCACGTAAAATAAACCTTATTTCAGGATTTTTAAAGCCATATAGAGAGAAAAAGTCTCTGCCAAAATATTGACATATTAACATTTTTGAAAAGAGGAAAATGAGCTCTATCCAAATATCACTAAAACTATAGAGTGATCTTTTTAAAAAAATTAAGTTGGTGTCAGTACTGCATTGTTGGACCACCCTGTATGCGAAAAAAATGTTTCCTGGTGGATCATCTCAAACCCAACTTTTTTATTTACATTTTTTTTGTAACTGTTTAAATAAAAATAGGAAAAATTGTTAGATTATAAAAATACACCCTGTACAAGCCACACATATGTAACTAATTTGCCACGAGGGCTGTACTAAGCCCTACTTCAAGTACAAGCCATGGTATAGAGCCTTTATTGATAGACAATGATATAAAAGTATTCAAATAAATGAATAAAACCTTTAAGTCAAACTGTTGTTACTTAAGAAAAACAAGTTTTATGTAATGTGACATTTTTATGTTATTTAATAAATACGTTACGCCACAAAATTACGGCATAGTAGGCTGGTGAAAATACCATTTTACATTTTACGTGGAAACTCCGCGTAATTTCCTTTACACTCCACCTTTACCGACGTAAGGAGCCATTTGTGTTCAATTATCCTTGAAATTGACAAATTAATAATTATATAGAAAAAACGTAACGAAGCAACCATCCTTGAATGACAGCTGTGTACTAACTGGATGTCAATGTTTATTTAATTAAAACACTTCAATATTTTTAAATGAATTCAGTTATGTCATTAATTAATTATTTTCGTGGACGGTCGTTTATTAAAGCTAGTTTTTCTTATGGCAAAACATCTATTAAATTATTCTGATAAAAAAAAATGTATTACGTTATCATTTTCAGTATATCAATAAATCTTCGCAGTAAGAAACGGCACAGTCGATCGATTTATTCAGACATCGTTAAAACTACATACATGGTGTCCAGAATTCGAGCCTTTTAATTGGAATCTCACCTATTGTGAATAGAGAAGTGAATATTTGAGGAAAATTTTGAACAATTTTGCTACAATCCCAATAGCGTCTGCGGATAGTTATGGTGTTTTTGAAATAACTCGAAAAAAAAATTACATTGCGTTTTTAAAATTATGCTGTAATTTTTTTATTGCCCAAAGTTTTTTAAATCTTTAAATATATTCCCAAAGCAACGTTTTGCCTAAAATGTTTTGGTGCTGACAGATTTTCATTCCGACGATTCGTAAAGGGGAGCTCATCATCAATATTATTGTTTTTTTTTAATAAGGACCTGGATTTTTTATTTTATTTCGACTCTCCAAAACTAAAAGACTTTATATTTCGACAGCAGATTTAAGACTTTTCCATAAGAGATCACGTGTTAGAGAGAAACGCAAAACTGGAATTTGGCTAAATTCACACACAGAATTTTACATGTTTAATTTTATGAGGTCAAAATCTGATAAAAATGAAAGAAATTGCCCCCCTGTTTACTTTTAAAAATGGAACATTTTTTTCTAAATCCGTCCGCAGATGATTTTAGACTTGTAACAAAATTGCCTAAAACTCTCCCCTATTTAACCAATTCGCTGTCTCTTATAATAAGCCAGATTTCCATATAGACACTGTAATTCCGGGTACATTGTATAAGGAAGAGGGCAGATTTGGTGATAGGGAGTAAATCGATTTGCTACATTCAGAGTACAGGTTATCAATCCGACCTTATTTATGTATAATTTTTTATGTATGTACAGGGTGTTCGCAGTTAAATGGACCCCCCCCCCTTAACTTTTTAATTTGACGTTTGACAAAAAAATGTCAAATATAAAAGTTTTATAATTCAATGTGAATTTTTTTAAAAACCTCTTTCCATATGTACAGGGTGTTTCAGAAAGTCTGGGCGTGGTTCAACTTTCCTATTTTAAATACCTACCCCATTTTTTTATTGGATTTTTAAATTCTCCTAAAAATTCCAGACATATTTTATATAGCATACCCTACAGCTAAATTTAACCCATAAAAAGATATTACTGTCAGAAAATTCTCATTTACTTGTGACGCGTATTTTAAATTATACGTGAAAAATAGCGTATGGTGGTATCATTTCATATCCTTGGAAACCAATATAGTAAATAAAAAGACAATTTGTCAAAAAACGTTAAAACTTTAAAACATATGGCAAGACGAGAATATATAGTTCTTCATGGCGATAGACGCGCGCCGGCTATAAATACGTTTAAACGTATTTATGAACTATTTGGGACTTCCAAGTCTTTAAAAAGACGAAAAAGGACTGTAAATATGAACGAAGACGAAGAATTAGATTACCTTTTATATTTTCAAGGTATGTATTTTTATCTGTTTAGCTCTAGCTTATTATTATTATTATCAAAATTATTTTATTCTGTCTAGAACACCCTGCTAATTCGATAAGAGATTGTGCGAAAAAGTTCCACAAAAGTGTTGGAAAAATTCACAAAACATTAAAAAAATATAAGTGGCACCCATTTAAACTGACAAAAGTCCAATATTTAACAGAAGCTAACCAACGAGAACGCTTATATTTCTGCAGAAGAATGTTAGAAGAACTTGAACGGGACCCAACATTTTTTTATAAAGTATTGTGGAGCGACGAATCTAAGTTTAACACCGCAGGTGTTCCAAATAAGAAAAATTTACATCATTGGTCCACTAATAATCCCGAAAGGTTTTTTGAAATAAAGCATTCAGGTCGCCAATCTGTAAATGTATGGTGTGGCATAAAGAACAATAGAGTTCTTGGGCCTATATTTATTGGCCATTCACTTACTGGAAATGCATACTTTGATATGCTTAATAACGATATTGAGAATCTTATCGATGAATTACCATTGAATGAAGCACAAGAGGTAATTTTTCAGTAAGATGGGGCACCACCCCACAACGTAAGGATGGTAACAACCTATTTAAATGGACAGTATGGAACGTGGATTGGAAAACATGGGACAATTAAGTGGCCTCCAAATAGTCCCGATCTAACTCCGCTAGACACATTTTTATGGGGATATTTAAAAAATTACATTTACTTGGGGGGCCTTACCAATGTTAATTTATTAAAAGAACAAATACAAAATGGTATAGACACTATAAATATGAATCAAAATTGGTTAGTAAAAGCATTTGAATAAATTAAAAAAGGGATACCGCCTATGTGTCGAGATGAATGGAGGCTATTTCCAGCACCTTATGGAATTCCAGTAGTTAATAATATAATAATAATTAATAATATAATAATAATTAATAATTAATATAATAATAATTAATAATTAATATAATAATTAATAATTAATATAATAATAATTAGATTAGTTCTGTTAATACCTGTTAATTCTTTGTTGTTTGAATAGAAAAAATCTGGCGGTAATATCTTTTTATGGGTTAAATTTAGGTGTAGGGTATGCTATATAAAATATGTCTGGAATTTTTAGGAGAATTTAAAAATCCAATAAAAAAATGGGGTAGGTATTTAAAATAGGAAAGTTGAACCACGCCCAGACTTTCTGAAACACCCTGTACATATGGAAAGAGGTTTTTAAAAAAATTCACATTGAATTATAAAACTTTTATATTTGACATTTTTTTGTCAAACGTCAAATTAAAAAGTTAAGGGGGGGGTCCATTTAACTGCGAACACCCTGTACACAGATTATTCCGCGATGGTTTGACCACTTTGGATGAAATTTTCAGAGAATATTTAGGATATTGTCGGAGTGGTCTCATAGCAAGCATATTGAAAAAATATTTCGCCATTTTGACATGTTTATATTATGGGAGATTCGGCAATATACAGGACATAGTCCGTCCCCTCCTGTTTTTGAAACGCTCGGTATATTGCAACGAAATTTGGAACCATAATATATGAGCAAAGTCTCCCTCCATATCTGGAAAAAAAAGGATAGCTTTAAATATCAAGAAGACAGCTGGACAAAGCTTCGAAACTTTTTTTTTATAGAAGGGGGGTCGAGTTTTTAAGAAATTTTTATTCTTAATTCAACCCTCGATTTTGAAAGCATTTGTTTGAGCAGTTCTCAAATGATGACCAATAACAATGTTTTGTAATGAAATCATCATTATAATTTTGGGATATTTTTTTGAGGTTACCAATGTCAATACTCCATACTAAGTGAAATCTAGCTTACCGCCAAACTTGGAGTTATTGACGAACCTAATTATTTCTGGTTTGAAACAAGCGACACGGCCATAAAGATAATGTTAGATTAAAACATATATATTTCTACTAAAATAAAAAAAAATACTGCAATTAATAGTTGTTGGGGACTTTCATTTTTGTTAGGCAACCACAGATATACGTCAGTATCGACTCCAAAAGATTCACCGGTAATTTTAAAACTAAATTACTTAAGCTAGCGACAACCTAATCCTCCAAAACTTCTACAATATATTGACCTATATTCAATTTGAAGGTATGCAGGAGAAGACAGGAGAGAAAAATAGCGACTAATTGGATTCGTGGAGTCTGTTTGACTACCGTCTGTATTTAAGAATAAAAATCCAAATGAAGAAAAAAGTTTTAATCTGACGCCTCTTTTTAAAAACTAACTATAGAAATTTTGACCTTGAAACAGAACTTGTTGCAAATTTCGAGCCCAACAAATTGTGTACATACACTTTTTCCTTCGACCATTAGGAAATCAAATAGACTGATTCAAAATGTCTTGAAGATGGAAGCGATTCCGGAACAGGTGGGAACATGCTAAAGAGGGATTTTATCCTATTGACCACAAGATAACATTTTAAGATTTCAGCCTACCCGAATTGTTTTTTAATCTAAAGCATTAAGACCTTGTCGTCTAACCGAAAGTTAATCGATTGCATGATTGTTTGTGTTTATAAGCATACCTTTATAATTATTTTCAAAGCATTCATTTAAACAAAATAGTTTTGTCTCTAATGGCGCATAGTATTAAAAGAAATAGTATAGTTTATAATATCACAATATTTAAATAATCTGGACTATTTAGCACTATAGATTTGATATCACATGTAATATACTTTTAATAGAGATTTATTGATTTTTTTTTTGAAAACTCGCATCGAATCAATGAAAATTTTACACTAAGCAATTTGTAAAATCTTAAATTTAGTTCTGGAGTCAACAAATAGGATCTTGTACTTGACGCTGCGCGTCCGATAAACTGAAACATGATTATTTATGATTTTCTGACACCCCTCTTAAATTTTTACACCCTATGTCTAGTTAGGGGTATAGTTATGAAGAGAGGAAAATGAAAAAAAATTACTCATCACCAAAATTGATTTCTTTAGTGAATAGATTGTAGGAATAATTTTTCCGAAAACAAAAAAAAAAATATAAAATATTCTGGTATTATATTTAAAAATTAAATTATTTATAAATTGAATATAATATTACTTTAAAATAAAAAAAAACTATCTGCAAAACATTATTGTATTTTGACAAGCAATTCTTCAATTTCTCTACTAAAAGGTCGCAATGCTGAGATCCACTTAGGGGGGTAAAGTAAAATAAAAACAAATATTAACGTTGCATTGCTAGATTTTGGATTGCATAAACAGGTTGAGTAAAAGATACAAGTTTTGACATTGCCACAGAATATAATAGAATTATTTGCGAATAATCATAAATCAAATTTATTAGAGTACGAGAAGAAAAAAACATGAAGGGGTAAAAAAGAGGTTATATTATAACAACATGAATATTTTAAAATTCTTTATTAATGAAAAAAACTTTTGCAACTTGAAACCAAGTAGATAGTTTAGAATCTTTTTAACAGTGTTGACTAAAACATGGGCAGAGAATCGAATAAACTTAACTACAGGTATTGCAAAAAATAATAGAATTATAAAAACAGAAAACAAAATATTAAATAAAGTCTATACAATTTTAAGCGGCTACTTTTATTAGCGATAATAATACCTAAAAAATACGTATACATATGACGTAGGTATAAAAGTTGTTTTAAAATAAATAATCATTTTTTTGCTACTCTTGTAGCTACTCTGATATTCCTACTCGGCAAAGAGTGACATAATAATTAAACGTGCGGTAATGGCGAATGCAAACGGATCGCCTCTATTCTTGTACTTATATTTAAGTACTTTTGGAAATTTTGAAATACTTCCTCGTTAGTTGAAGTACTATTGCTAGTACTTCATTTTTTTGCTATTTCAAGTAAGACTCATATATACCTCAAATACTTCTTTGGGAAATAATTTATCAAGTATCACGAAGTATTTGAATTACTTTTTTCAAGTATTTTACTTGAAGCACTGTTAGCTCTGGTAGATTCTAGTTACAGTAGTAGTTTGATATGAACTCTATATTCAAAATCTTATGACTAATGTGTCATATTGACACCGTCATAAATTAATATAATAATAATATACTGCTTGTGCTGCGCCATCTATCCGCCAAGTTATCATACTCGTGATAAACCGTATTCCAATTTTTTTTCTTTGAGAAATAGGAAATACAGGTTCACGCATCTTATTTTATATTATGTAGGTAGGCAATGTATAAAAGTATGCCAGAAACATCGTTAAAATAAAAGGTTTGTAGCATACAGAATAAAGAAGACGTACCTCGTTTAGAAATCAACCGTTCGATATTTGCTTGTATCAAAGTAAAAAAGAACAAAATTAATATATCATCCTTTGTTCTACAAACGATTATTTGATGTGAAGTAAACTATTGAAGCAAAAACATTTCATCTAACAAGGTAACATTTTCCGTTCCGGCTCTCCGAGAAGGAAAAAGGAAATGCAGCCAATTACAGAAAGAAGCGAATATCAAAGCGTCATAAGGACTGATGCGCAAAGTTTCGATGTTCTTGTTATTTGAATTCGTTTAAAATTATTTCAGCTGGAAATTAAGATAGGCTTGTTTAAATTTATGGCTTGATATTAATGGAATGACAGAGACGGCCGACATTAACTGCAGGTAAGTCAACTATGAAAGTTGCTAGCCAAAATAAATACTAAGCAATTATGGAAGATATTTTCATCGAGTTTTGACAAATAAGATCATTTTTGAGGACATAGTTTCCACTTTTTTCCTCAAATTTAAATTTATTTATATTATTTAATTCTGTTTTGCATGGAAATATATAGAAAAAGTGATTTTCTGATAATGGACGCATATTCAAACTGAGACCGTGCTTTTGTCAAAATTTCACAATTTTTGTTACCTTTTTACTTCTAGAAACTTTCACTTTAACTCATTTTTACCAGTTACACTTAGTACCCACTGAGTTTTAAAAAATCCGTGACCTGGTTTGCTACTCAGCAGGTCCGTCAGACGTTACAGCATGAATAAACAAACTTGAAGCGATTATGTCTATTTATAAATAGAGAGGTAAAATTCGGAATGTATATGTACAGGGTTTTTTTTTATATATTGCCACCCCCCTTATCTTTTTTATTTGACATTTTAGAAAAATGTGTCCCAAATAAAAGTTTAATGGTTTCAAATGAATTTTTATGAAAACATTTTTTTTCATATACAGGGTGTTACAGAAAGTCTGGGCGTGGTCCAAGTTTCTTATTTCAAATAGGTACCCCATTTTTTTATTGAATTTTCGGATTCTCCTGAGAATTTTACACATTTTTTATAAGGGATATTCTATACTTAAATCTAAAGCCTAAAGAGATATTGTTATTTTTTGAAAACTATTATGTAAAACAGGTAAACATTTTTCTGGTCGTAAACTGGTCATTGACGGTGACTGTTTTACTGTTTGGTAGACTTTCTGTCAATTTCTGGATAAAATGTCACATTTCCGATGAGGAAAAATCCGACAACCTTCGCATAGCTTGTGAGAATAACGAAAATACACAGGCAACCAGAACAGAAATCACCATCTTCCAACGAATCGCCATCTAAACAAACATTTTTTGAAATATCAGACGTGGATTTTTTTCCTTCTACGGGGTATTCCAAAAACATCGAATTTTGGAAATATGCATATGAATCTAATTAAGGCAACACATGTTTTTAAAAAATATATGTATAATATTAACGAAAACAGAAAAGAATATTTTAAAAACTACACACAGCGTCAAAAAACTTGGACCCCTTCATAAGTCGCAATGCAAATAAGCTTTCCTCAAGACCGCGTATCTTCAGTAATAAATGAACCAACGAAGTGATTGAAAAATGATTATGTCAACGAATAGCGGGACTACCACTTTTAGTTAACTGAGCCATGATATTGTAATCAGCAAGCTAATAAATAGAGTTTAATTTTTTTTAGCCAGACCTCCCATTTAATTTGCATTAGGTCCTGTATTGAGAAACTTTTAAACACTCTGTAGAGCGTTCTAATTACAATAGAATATTTCATGTGGCTAAAAGTGGCAGCCCTGCTATTCGTTACCATACACTTTTTTTAATCACACGGTTGGATCATTTATTACTCAAGATACAAGGTCTTGAAACAGAGCATTTTTGCATTGCGTCTTATGAAGGGGTCCAAGTTTTTTGACGCTGTGTTTATTACAAAAAACTACATATTATCAAATAATTCAATAATGAAATGAAATATAAATATTATAATTGCTGAATATGTCCACCATTAATTTCAATACAATTTGTATAATCTGCTTCGATTTTATTAATCGCATTAATAATGAATTGTGCATGATTATTGTTTAAATCCTCAATGGCTTCAATTATTCTCCTTCTTAACACCTCTATATCTTCCGTGGGAGTTTCATATATTTTATTCTGCAAAAATCCCCACAGAAAAGAGTCAAGAGGTGTTAAGTCGGGACTATTGGGCGGCCACCGAATCGGTCCAGTCCGACCAATCCACGTTTCAAAATTTTGATTTAAAAAATTTAGGACCGCAAAAACATTGTGTGGTGGGGCTCCATCTTGTTGCCAAATAATTTGGTTGTATTGACGGAGGGGTAAGTCATCCAAAATAGGTTCCAGATCATTATTTAATAAATTTAGATATTTTTCTCCATTTAAAGATCCATCAATGAAAATCGGTCCAATAATTTTGTTGTGAAGGAGCCCGCACCACACATTTAAAGTTTTCCGACCTTGGGTTTTAATTTCACGCATGGCCCGAGGGTTTTCCGTTGCCCAAAATCTAACATTTTTCCGGTTGTGAATCCCGGCAGTACTAAAGGCGCATTCATCTGACCATAAAACTTTTTAAAAAATATTGTTATCTTCATCTTTCATCAGCAACATATCCTGGCAAAACATGGTTCGTTGGTTTTTCTGATCTTCAGTTAATTTCTGGACGGGTAAAATTTTGTATGGGAAATATCCATGCTTTTTTAATGTCGAATAAATTTTGAAAATAGATTTATTAAAAAAAATTGATGCGTCTTTTAAGGCTGCATTTGGATTTTCTGAAAATAAATAATATTTGCGTAAGTTACTTTATATCCTGTGGGTAATTTCTATTAACCTACCTTGAAAAAATAATAAAATATTTAATTCCTCCTCCTCATTAATAACCGCAGTACGTTTTTTTCTTTTAACAGTCATTCGATTTCGAAAGCCAAGTTCAATATTTTTGAAAGTTTTTCGAGATGGAATAGCTCGCATGGGGAAAAGCCGCTGATATTCTCTTCTTGCCGCGCAAGCATTATTATTATTCTTGTGGAAAATGCGAAGAATATCACATCTTTCTTCGTCAGTGTAATGCATCTTTTCAATGAATTGACAGAACGACAGATCACCGTCAATGACCAGTTTACGACCAGAAAAATGTTTACCTGTTTTACATAATAGTTTTCAAAAAATAACAATATCTCTTTAGGCTTTAGATTTAAGTATAGAATATCCCTTATAAAAAATGTGTAAAATTCTCAGGAGAATCCGAAAATTCAATAAAAAAATGGGGTACCTATTTGAAATAAGAAACTTGGACCACGCCCAGACTTTCTGTAACACCTTGTATATGAAAAAAAATGTTTTCATAAAAATTCATTTGAAACCATTAAACTTTTATTTGGGACACATTTTTCTAAAATGTCAAATAAAAAAGATAAGGGGGGTGGCAATATATAAAAAAAAACCCTGTACTTATATTTAAAACAATTTGTTTTCTTAAATTTAGAGTAAGGGTCGCTGGAAGTAATACAAAATTAAAATTTCAACAACAAATATATAAGAAAACCATATCTATATATTTAAAACACTAAGTCATATTTTTCAACAAGTTCGTCAGAGTGTTGTACTGCCCCAATGTACAAGTGATCGTCTGGTTACCGAGACGTTTCAACACTATTTTTGTTTTATTGCGTATTTTTTCTATAAAACCAATATTTAATCCTTCAATAATATTTCTGGACGATGTGGTGAATGCGCCCCATATTCTTATAATTCCACTGAAAATTCATCGCGCCATCTAACGAGAACGGCAGAATAAACTCTGCCGGGTCAGCTAGTAGAATTTAGTTTTTAATACAACCAGTAGCTAACATGAATATTATTTTAGATTAATTTGTCCCAAATCCCATTAGTTTTTAAATAGACGTTGTGGTTGCGGCTTGTGGTCTATACAGTCGGAGTTTCACAGAAGTTAAAAAAGAAAATACGTTTTTAATAATATATTACCAAGAATATGGGCTTAGACAGAGTATTGAAAAGTAGGTAAAGTATAATCTTGTTTTTTGTTATGCAAACTAGTCAATAACAGCTTCATTAAAGTTCGGGGAATCTCAATTAAACTGTTTTTCAAGCAATCGAAAACACCTGTTTAAACTTTCCACTTAATTTATTTTACAAAAAAAAATTGGACAAACAGGTAGAACGTTTAAAAAAAGAATTAATGAGCATAAACTTAGTTACAGAAAGCATAAAATTATTTAATTCAGGAAAACAATACTTTCGATGAGAACTTTGAAATTCTACGTGTAGCTCGAAAAAATAAAAACATTTAAAATATTGGACCAAAACAGTTTTCTTCTTCACTTCTTCATTCTTTTTTGGTTCATAGAACTCCTCAAAAAAGTTTGTACACGCTGTTACGTTGAAAAACGTCTTTCCGCTTTAGCAGTAGTCATTGATATATTGTTTTGAAGGTTTTTATCTATGATGAAATTCAAAAAGTTACCATCTGCACACAGATTTCTAAAATAAACTTTTTGCACATTTAAAAATGGGTACGCTTCTATCGTTGTACCTATATGGTAAAATAAGAAACCGTTACTTCCATTTTTTTTCGTAACTCAAACAAGTAAAGTTAGGGTTTATGTACGGCGCCCTGAAAGTAATAATCACGCACAATTTTATTGTTCAAAATAATGTTATTAAAATTAAAATACCTAATATATATCCGAAAATATATCTAGTAAAAATACCACACTGTCCCGACCCAAAAACAGAATTACTCTATAAAATAAAACAGATTGTGCACAAATAAACTGTGCACGACGTGAAAGAAAAAACTGCATAATCGCAAAATCAATCGTATTGTAATCGTGACAAAAATCATGGTCCGATATTTTTGCAGATTTTTATGTTTCAAGGTCCCTAGATACGGAAAAACATGTTTTTCGTCCGTCAACCTGTCTATCGGTCTGTCGGTCTACCTTTTGGGCCTGTTTCTCTCTGTCTGTTCGCCGCATAGCTAAAAATACATATCCGATTGACTTCAAATTTTCATCAACATGACTATATATTTTCGCAAAAATCCAACATGGTGAAACAAAACAGCGGCAAAGTAAAATGTTAAAAAAAATATTACCAAAACCCTATACAATTTACCTTAAATTTTCCACAAAAATATGTAAGAATCAACCGGTAAAATATTGGCACGAATCCAAGATTGGGAAACAAAAGAGTTTTTTGAAAAAAAAAATTGCGACTAAAATCACCTTCATAGGTTTTACATATTGTTTTAGCGTCCCAAGATGCAAAAAATATGTTTGTTTTAAATCCATCGGTCTGCATGTTGGTATGTCTGTTCGCAGCATAGCTAAAAACTACTTATCTGACTTTAAGTTTTGGACAAAAAATAAGGTTCATATGGGGATAAATTGATAATGTTTTGATAAAAATCCAATATGACGTCAGAACATGGTGGGCCCAGTGAAATGTAAAAAACATTATTAAAAAGCTAATTATCCAATTTACCTGAAATTTTGCACAAAGTGCTAAATAGGAATGAATTGGCAACATCCAAGCTAGCCATGTAAAATGGCGGCCTATTACATTTTTTAAAAAATCTGTCTAGATCAGCCATGTCAAACTCAAAGTCGCTGGTGAGCCAAAAGTATAAAGACAATCGACTAGGTGGGCCGCAAAACCTTTTCTTAAAAAAGACAAACTACTGATAATCTTTGGAAAAAGTACTATTGTAGGACAAATTTGTTTATGAAATTTCAAATAAAAAGAAGATTACAAAAAACTACAAACATTAAATTCTTTTGCCAGATATTTGACATCTTTTGTCTTTAATTAAGTTGTCTATTTGTGGCGCGAATTTATCAGCGGAAATAACTTCTAAAACTGCGTCCAAGTGTGCGTCGGTCAATCGCGATCTTGCAGGAGATTTGTTTCCTTTAATCAAAGAAAATAATTGTTCACACTTATATGTACTTCCAAATATTGACAGGATTTTACAGGCAAATTATCTCATTTCTTGGTATTGAACAGGCAAGTACTTATAAAATTCGAATGTACCAACACTATCAAATTTTTGTTTTAAATGGGTCTGACAATGAATATCAATTACTTCTATTTGCAAGTGAGGGGGAACTTTATCAATATCGATAGTGGAAAGACCAAGATGCAAAAAATATAGAGAAAAATTGTTTTCTTGGGTCTTAAAATCTCGAAAACGCGTCTCAAATTCTGCCAGAAGGCTTCTCATTTTCTCTGAATATATTTTGTATGATATTGGGGCACTTGTTCTTTCCTAATATGCCTTACAAGTCAGAAAATGTAACAGATTATCCTCTGCTAACTGTGTTTCCCACAACATCATCTTACACTTGAAAGCTTTCACATGATCATGCATATCTGTAATAACTTGACGTGGTCCTTGCAATTTCGTATTTAAGTCCGACAAGTGTTTTGTTATATCTACCATAAATGAAAGATCTTGTAAAAAAGGTACATACGCATATATCGCTGACATCTTCTCCTTTTGTTTCCATGAAAACGCGTATTTCTTCTTTGAGTTTCCAAAACTGGTCGAGTACCATAGAACACGAAAGCCATCGCACCTCTGCATCATATGGTAAACTAGTGTACTCACTTTCTAAATCACGTAAAAATGCAGAAAACTGTCGCTGATTAAGGCCTCGTGACCTTATGAAGTTTATAATTTTTTTCACTGACTTTCCAACTTGATCACTTTTGAGCATAAAACTTCTTGGTGGATTATACAATGAATATGATGAAAAACTGGTTGGTTTCTCTGATCTTTGTCTGTAATATTTTAACGAAGCCATTTTTTACTCCAGTCATTGAAGGCATGTTTTGCAACGGAACACATTTTTGGCAAATCTAAATTGTACTTTTGGAGAAGTTCATAAATATAATTGAAAATATCCTTCCCAGTTGTTGTATCATGCAATGGTACTAATTCCGTACTTTCGTCACAGGCAATAGAAAATGCAGTGAAAGGGTCTGATTTTGTTTTATCTGATCACTTATATTGGCAGCCAACTCAGTATCTCTTTCAGCGACAGTATTCCGGGACAAGGATATATTTTGAAATGCCTTCACGCTCCCGGGACTTACAATTTCCGCGTCCTTTACAAGGCACTCTTTTATAAATTCACCTTCAACAAATGCTCGCTTGAAAAACAGATTCATTTTCTTGCTTTGAACGTGTAAACATAAGCTACTGATCTTTCAACCGTGATTTTAACCTATTTAACTTTTCGTTTCTGACCATGCCTGTATACTTGTCAAACATAGTTGTATGAATATCAAAGTGACGTTTTATATTATATAATTTTGGGACACCGACTGTACTATTACAAATCAAACAAATAAATTTTTCTTTTACTTCACAGCAAAAAAACTCTACTTCCCACTTTTCTTGAAAGATAACGTTTGGCTTTAGGTTTTAGGTTGAGTATGTGTAGTTCATCCTCCTAAACATAGATGGCACTATGTACAATTGTACATTTTATTATACCAATCGTTGTTGCAGCGGCGCGCGCTTTCAAAAACGGTTTTTAACTTGCTCACTGGGCCGCATGTTTGACATGGCTGACTAGATCAAATGGTACTGTCGTACAAATTCAAGTTGACGAAAAAAAATGTTTAAAAAAACTAACATAAAAAATCTTTTTATTCAATTGACTTCACATTTTGCAGACAAATTAAATGTGGTATAGGGATAAACTCGTACGACTTCAACATAACGGAACAAAATGGCGGACTTTAAAAAAACAGTGTAAAAACTATTTATTTATTTAGGGGCTTAATAAAAATACTTGAAAAGACAGTATATATGTGTTACTAAATGATGATGTGCTGATCTAAACTGAGTCTCACTTCCCTATTCCAAACAAAAGAAAAACTTCATAACGAGGGACGTTCCAAATAAAAAAAAATTACCGATTTTTTTTAATATTACATTCTTTTCAGTTGCAATTTTTAAAATTATCTCTTAACGTGTAACTTCGTTGTTCTTTCAGGTTTGGTTTTAACAAAAAAAAAACTAAAAACTAGATTCATTTTCGTAATAAATATGATTGACTGATGAAATCCAATACGCCGTAGATGCAGAAAACAGACCAATGAGGCTCTATTCTTGTTGTAACCAACGGATGCCTAAAATTTACATCTACGCCACTTACACAATATTACTACTATTAAATATGGCAAGCGAAATGTACAGGGTGTTCTCTCATAGTTCACTATCCCCAATATTGTCATAACTTTAAAGGATAGCATAAATTAATTAATATAAGGGTTATAGTACTTTATATGTAATTTATAGATAATTATTATTCATATCTTCAAGATCTCACATAAATATGTAGCAGAGCCATAAGCTTTTCTTAAACGGAACCCCTTATATACTACATTTGTATTTAATGTATCTCTTCTTGCTGATTTTAATATATACTTATATATATAGCCATAGAATCTGAACTTAACAGAACAATCTCTCTCTTACACATTGTCTCTTACAGCAGTTTTTATCAAAGGATGTCAAACTTAGATAACTAATTATAATCACCAATCTTCTTATAACTCACGTAATACATCTTAAAACAATATTTAACAGTCTTTGTATTATAAAATTAAACCAATAGCAAGAGTGGCGAATTATGAGGGAAGACTTTGTACATCGGGCTCGTGTATAAAATTTACCTGTACTTTTTTAGATAACAGCCACTTTTCGGATAGATACTGATTACTCACCTGAAATAAAAAAGAGGTACAATAAATAAAAATAGTCTATTACATAACAAGCATGGAAAGGGGCATATAACATTCGGGTGTGATGTTCCATGCTCGAGGCATGAGCCGAGTGCGTAAATCACGTGAGTATGTTAGTGCTCTTTCCAGTTATAAAAACACTTGTTTATAACACATCTTTTAACAACAAATTATTATTTAAGGCGCCAGTCGATGACGCCTTATTTGCCATTTTCTATTATCTGACGTAGCCTACTTCGGAACATTTTAACGTTTTTTGAGTCGATTGTAAGGAAATTACTTTATTAATAATATTATTAATTATTATAACAGTAACGTTGTTTCTAAGAGCATTAATACAATGTTTTTTTTTATTACCGACTAACAGAATAAGCTATTTTTAAAAGGTTGTCATTATCAATCAAAGCCGACTTTACGATATTGTACACACAAGTGTTAAAAATATATTTTTTACACTATTCGAGCCCTATTAGACCAGGAAAGGGACGTCCCCAGAGTAGAATGCTGTATTTCACTTTGGAAATATCAAAAAAGAGTAAATGGGTTTGCGGCGGTTTCTGAGGTGAGATAAATTTTTGGGAACCAAAAACCCGCGAACCAGTGTTTAGATTATAACATGCAAGGGGTGCATCCTACAAAAAATTTCACTCTTACCAAAATTAAAGAGCAGTC
The DNA here is from genome assembly GCA_030620095.1 of Kuschelorhynchus macadamiae. Classification (NCBI taxonomy): domain Eukaryota; kingdom Metazoa; phylum Arthropoda; class Insecta; order Coleoptera; family Curculionidae; genus Kuschelorhynchus; species Kuschelorhynchus macadamiae. The sequence goes on from JAUTXW010001503.1 coordinate 1,189,375, forward strand.
TGCGTCGAATAACTTCCTTAAACATTAAATTTGATTTGGTCAGAATCAGCAATTGTTTCAATTATGTACCTGTTGAGTTTTTCGTGTTTGCCTTTATATAAAATATTTGGTAATATTATCCATGTAATATACGTACTTTTGTTGATGTTAATTTCATCTTTTTTACAAGATATCATCTCCTCAAAAATGTTTCTTGATAATACTGTGACATCCGCTTCTGTATCGATTTTAAACTTTTTGCTTTATGCAGAGCCTACCAATGTTCGGGCTATATGTAAGCAGTAAAAAAGCAGTCATAAGAAGAACCAAATCCCAATCTAACACAACGAGAGCCCAAAATTCAAATAAAAACAATAGGAAATTTGACACATGGTCACACACTTCTCGCCTTGAGTCCAATTCAGGCCCCCGGCATATCTCCTGCTTTTTCTGTTAGATGGCGGGATGAGTTTCCAGTGAAACTATAAGAATATGGGGCGCATTCACCACATTGTCCAGAAATGTTATTGAAGGAAGACATATTGGTTTTATAGAAAAAAATCGCAATTAAACAATACAAAAAAAAAATAGTGTTGAAAGGTCTGGGAAACCAGACGATCACTTCAAAAAAAATTATTGAAATTGGTACAGTGCAGCTCTCTCACGACCTTGCTGAAAAAACTGGCTTACGGTTTTAAATACATAGACAGCCACAACGCACAGCCTAAACCGGTGTGGCCCTAGATATTTGAAATTGGGGAGAAGATACTCCTAGAGGTGCACTAAGAAGGGATTTTACAAAATTTCGTCCGGAAAGGGGTGAAAAGAGCTGATAAAGTGGTAAAGTTTGTATGAAAAAACATTTCTTTTTCGAATTACGATGATGACACTTTCTAAATATAGTCTTCTAAAAGGTGAACGAAGACAAGTTCGTATAGAGAAACGAAAAGGTGTGGACAGGGGTAGCAAAGTTTGGGTGGAGAAATATTAAATTTGCAGCCTAAACCGGTGGACCTAGAGATTTGAAGTTTGAAGAAAATCTTCATTGAATACCCTAGAGGTGCACTAAAGAGGAATTTTACAATATCGTGCGTAAAATAAGTTACGATGATAACACTTTGTAAATATAGTGTTTAATAAAATAACACGCATTTTTGAAGATTCATCTTCTGGTGGGGTCAACGAGGGTGGCAAAGTTTGCGTAGAAAAACATTTATATTGTCTCTAAATAGTTTTAACGATCTGTTTGTTGTTATGTTAGAGTCATGTATTATTTGGGGTTAGGATCTAATAAAAAAAAACAAAATTCTTTTTCATAAATTGTCGAAGTTTTACTTTTGATGTCAAATAAATTATTAAAACTAAGAGAAACTGAAAACAAAAAAAACAAAAGACTGAAAGGTTGAAAATATTAATCCAACTGCAGTTTTGAAAATTACTATATAACCAAAACTGTTTCTACAAACGTATTGCCAAAAAATTTTAAGGACAGTGGGTATTAATTTTCATTGTCTGTTATTTAAATTCATCACTAAGTTTAAGATAAGTATTTCCTTCTTCAAGTTAATATTACAAGCGTAAGAGCGAATTTTAAAACCAAAAATATACTTAAAGGCAAACCTACAAAAACAAAACCTTACATTAAACAAGAATACATAAAATTGTTACTTACAAAAGTTTTCTAGATGAAACCTTTAGGCCATAAGTGAAGAGTCAACAATTGAATAAAAAATAGATAATTTCACAAATCAAAGATTTGGCAACATGCACGCGATAACAATCACACAATGGATTAGAAAGTTTCTGGTATTTAGGCAAAGGATCCAATTTAAAAAAACGCAAAATTAAAAAAAGTGCTTTAGTATCTTTAAATAAAAATAAATCCTTAAAATCTTGTTCAGTTAGTTTCAAAAGTACATAGTTGAATTTCCTAAATACGAACTAGGAAAAGGACACCTCAAAATAAAGTAAATCAAAACGAACTTATTTTTTATCTCATACGATTTTGATTTTTTCAAACACTAACAAAAATACCTTTAAAATCGATATTGAAACTGACCTTCTGTCAGTAATTTACAGATTCCGGCTAAAATCCTGATTTAAGCTTTTCGTTTTCTTATTTTTTTGTTTTTGGAGCCTGCTTGATTTTATCAAAAAATATCGTGCGCTACTGAAACCTGAAACCGAAGCATCTCAGCCTCCCTGTACCAACACAAGCAATCGATATTCAATCACATAAATGTATACCATTTTGTCAATGCATGTATGTAATCAAATAAAGACGGCATCTAGCTTCTTATTTGCTTTGCTCTTATCCATACGTCTTCGCATTTGTTGCGTTATGGAGGGCGGCGTATTTTAAAGTAAAACTTAGCTTCGCATATATTTATGTCCGATTTATTTTATTTAACTAAAAAATACCCTTTTTATGTCAGAGCTAATTACTTATATGTCAAAAGTTTTGGCACAAATTATTTTAATAAATTATTAGAAATAATTGATTTTGAGCCTTTAGCTGAAATGTGATATATTCACAAAATATTTTTGTTTTCCTTGTATAAAGTCTTCTCAATATGGAGCTTAGAGAAAATCCGGCTGAAAGTCTTATTTTTTTACTTTATTTATTTATTTACTTTCAACTTTTTTTGGCTGAAATGTGATATATTTATAAAATTTCTATAAAGCCTCCTGAATGCGGCAAATGGGCATTTGCTCTTCCTGGCAGGAATGAATAAGGAGGGCGTAATGCATAACAATCCATGACAACAGAATCCGTATAATTGTTAATTTGAGTGGAGTGAACACCGTTACCTCCGAAGACACGGCAAAAATACTATTGGAAACTCACTTTCCTAAATGCAAAGTTATCGACATCACCGAAGGCCTTGTGTGGCATGATGATCATCCAGTGGCTATTGTCATCAGACACCTAGAATTTATATTCAAGGCATGTCTAGCCCTAAGCTATATACCTATGAAATTGAGAGAGGTGAGGGTCGTCTTTATCCCTAAGCCTGGAAAAGACGACTATTCCCACCGAAAATCTTACAGACCCATCAGCCTAACTTTATTTCTTATAAAGACTCTGGAAAGGCTCTATGACAGACAGATTAGAGATGAACATCTGCCTTTGCTGGAAATACACCCTAACCAACCTGGAAAGTCAACAGAAACCGCTCTGCACTATGTGGTTCAGATAATAGAAGAGTAGCGTTTCTATAGGCAGTCGGCTCTTTGAGCTTTTCTAGCCATAGAAGGCGCCTTCGGCAAAGCGACCTTCAGAAGTGTAGAACTGTCTCTGACCAGGCACAGCGTAGACCCAACCATTATTGGCCTGATTGGCTGTATGCTGAAGAACAGAACAATCGAACTAAAAACGGGAGACACCACGATGAGAGCGCTTGTGAGCCGAGGGTGGCGTTCTACTCCGCTACTCTGGAACATGGCAGTCAACAGCCTCATTAAGAATCTTAATCAATACGGATTCTACATAACCGGTTATGCAGACGACATCACTATTCTGCTAACAAGAAAATTTGAAAACGTCCTGTGTGAAACCATGCAGGCTGCGTTAGGACTAGTTGAAAGATAATGCACATATAACACACTCTCTTTGAACCCTAGAAAAAACCGAGCTGGTACTCTTCACTAGAAAAAGGAAGCTGGTCAACGTAAAACCACTTTTTCTGTTCGGTACGCAGTTCGGTCTGTCTAAAGAGGTGAAGTATGTGGGAGTCATCCTGGATAGCATCCTAAATTGGAATAAAAACTTAAGTGAAAAATCAAAGAAGGTCACCAGAGCTTTCTGGTAGCGCAGAGGAGCTATCGGCAAAGTCTGGGGTCTGCCGCCCAAGATTGACCTCTGGATCTATACGACCGTTATTCGACCTCTGTTCACTTACGGAGCCATTGTGTAGTGGACCAAAGCCAAGAAAATTGTAGCACAGAATAAAATGCAGCAGCTACAGAAATTAGCATGCCCGACGGTTACAGGCGCAATGAGATCCACACCTACGATGCTAATACAGATGCTGCTGTGCTTGCCAAGTTTTGATGTATTTATGAAAGGCCAGGCCGAGAGAACGGCAGTCAGGCTGCATGCCGTTGACCTGTGGTGGGGAAAAACTGAGGTGGGGGAGATGCCTGAGGGTTCCTGGAAGCTCCTACCCGACAACCTCTTGTGGAGAGTGTATGTACCAGAACTCGACCTGGAAATTAGTATGGCCCTAGGCAAAGGGGTGACTGTCTTTCAGGCAGAACTGCTTGGTATTCTGCAAGGTGCCGTACAAATAGAAAAAGAAAGAATAACAGGTAAAAAAGTTATTATTCTCACAGACAGCAAACATGTCTTGCAAATCCTAAAAAAGAACAAAATAACATTCAAACTGATTCTTGAGTGTCAGCAGATGCTGGAAACGGTTTCCCAGAGGAATAAGTTTACAGTGTCCTGAATTAAGGGACATAGTGGAATCGAAGGAAATGAAAAAGCAGATAAGTTGGCGCGTAACGGGGCAAAGGGCAAACTATGCGGCTCTGAACCCTTCGCGCCGTGATTCTTTAAGTCGATCAATCTGAAGATAAACGAACAACCACTAAAAGAGAGATGCCGCAATTCGTGGCCCTGAGACCGCTCGGACAGAGTACCTCCTGAAACTGGTAGGAATGCTACCGGGGCACAGTAAGCTAAACAAACACCTTCACATCTTGGGCGTTCTCTCGGATCCAAGTTGTAGGGGGTGCAACGAGGACGTCGAGACTGTCGGACTTATTTTTTGTCACTGCTCAGCTCTTGTAAATACCAGAGCATCCATTATGGGAGAAAGATGGCCAGAAATGACCACAATCGGAGGATACTCGGCCGCTACGGTGCTGAACTACATCAATGCTGTTGGCTGGCTCGACGAGTAAATCTCCGAAGGAGGTTACAATGGGCTCACCTGAGACGCCTAAATAATAGGTTGGCGCAAGTCACCACTCCTTACTCTCTATCTTCAGTGGAGTGTATTATCATCAGAATAGCTGCGAATAGAACTGCTGGCAGACAAAAAGAGATGCAGGAGAAATAGGGTAGATACCAACACTGAACACTACGGTACGCCTAAATTGGTTTGGTGAAAGTTTGATGAATGGCAGTCAACCACTACAGAAATACTTCTGTTGTAAAGAAAACTACTAATCCAAGAACAAAGCTCTAGAGGAAGACCGTAGGCAGGAAGTTAGTTAAGAAGTGTGTCATTTCAAATGTTTGGGATATGTCGACGGCGATATTTTGGGATTTTCTGTGAAATTCTATGGACTTATTCCAGTTGTGGGTTACGAAGGCAAGAAGATCTATTGCTGATCTTTGGTGGCGGAAGCCGTACTGCCTTGCCTGTCATGGTTAAGTTTATACCTTTCAAAGTATTTTAGAAAGAGAACAAATAAATTTAGTGGAAGTTCTGAAAGCTAGTTTGAGCCACAGGATTTGTTCGAATCAAGATTCGAAAATCTTGCGCAGAAGATTACTATGAACGTAAGCGCCACTGTTTAGAAAGAATGCTGGAAGAAATTGATAGGCAGATTATCAATTTTCAATATAGAGTTAATTTAAAATTATTACAGACACATATCGTGGAAAAATTTAGTTGCTGGCAAATTTAAAAAAAATTCAGTGGTTTTTCTGTAGAAAAATTAGGAATTAATACCAATAAAAATTTATTTAACAAGACGTAAGTATATACAAAGTACACACGCGTAATTATATTTTTTGCTCGGAAATCATAGTCTTCTTCCTTTAAATTTGAAGCTAGAGATCAGGAATGCCGGAAGTATTTTTATAAGGGTCTACCAACAGACCTTTAAACGCAGACTTTTAAACGAGAACGGATCGACCCTGCTCAGTGAAAATAGAACCATTTTAGAGTTTTTTATTTGGTACAAGTGCAAAATATAAAATAAAGTGACTAAAATAAAAGATGCTTACGCCCTGATAACCCTAATACAAATAAAAGACAAAGTTATAAGACCATGAGACTCTAGTAAAAACGAACTAGAAGCGGCCTTGATAAGAAAAGGTTAGAAGGCAGCTCCGTTATTGATTGTTAGGCCACCTCTGCTCTACACGAAACATAAATAATGTTTCAAATTAGAAAAAAATAAGAAAGACTACCAGAAAAAAAAACTTTCATTCTCTAACTGTAAGATATGACCAAAGTTTTTAAGAGTTTGGAAGCCATATGTCTGGTGAATTAATAGATGTGATAAAACAATTTGTAATTAAACTGTAAACCATATTTCGTCAGAGGTATACGTTTTGTGAGATTATTTTTATACGTTGCGTTTTCTTATGATGCGACAGCTATTTTTTATCAGTGGCATCTAGTATTGCGGCATTATTGAATTTTTTGTCACTACTTAATATCTTAGGCATCTGGATAAAAAGTCCATAAAACCAGTTATTAATTTTATTGAATGTGTCAAAAGGCAAATAATTTTCGGGGATAATACCACGAGTGCTTAAAAATTTTTAAAAATTTTCTCAAATCCGTGTTTTCTAATAAATTTGTAGAGAAAACACGCATGAGTGGAAAATTATCTGGTTAATTTTTAAGCACGAACGGTATTTAGGAGGAATATTCCACGAATCAAATACAGGGAAACTAAGCTTTATTAACTGAATATTAAATACATACCTATTTCAAGTTCAGAAATTTGAATTTTATAACAAATTGAACACAAATTGAATAATAATATACTAATAAAATTATTTGTCTAAATATTGAAAAGTACTTAATATAAATCTAAATATTCAATTTTAATTATTGATTGTATAATAAAAGGTACAGTTCTGATAATTATTAACCACATTGTTCTTTTGCGACGACGTAGAAGATGCCGTCAGACTACTACTTGTACTTGTGCTGGGTGATGCTGCTACAAGGGCTGGATGCACGTGCTGTTGAGGTGGTTCTTTTCCAGGTTTCCTCATTTTTTCAATAATTTTTTTGTGGTGATCTGGATCCATTTGCAAATAACTTGATAGGGATTTCGCATTCGAATGACCTGTAATTTTTATCAAGTTTTGCTCCGACACTCCGCTTTTGGCCAGCTGGCAGTAGCTCTGAGGGAATGGTTGGTAAATTTTTTTGTGGTGTTGAGGCCTGATTTCTGTGCTTGTTTTTTGTCCAAGTTGAAATCTCGTTTTCTCCTACTGGGCTGTTTTTGAACCATTTTCCGGACATTTTCCAACGGGTGTTTGGCGTCAAAAATAGTCGAGTGTTGGAGAAACTTTTCCTTTTATCTTGTAATTCTTTATAAATTCTTACTGGGCAAAAGCTGGGACTTCTCTCGTTTCTCACCAACCACTTCGAATCGGCGAGTTTTCGGCCACCACCTTGACATGTTGTAGAAAAAACAGGGTTGTATTGAATTCTAACTGTTTTTCCTCCGAAGTTGTCAGTTTCTTCTTTGAAAAAAGTTGTTTCGGCTCTTGCACCTTCTCCTCCTCTCCAGGCTAATTCATAGGACAACAGAAAAAACACTTCTTTTGTAAACCCTCTGGAGTTGATTCATCACAAGCTTCGATTAGATTGTTTAATTCATTGTATGTTAAAAAAACGGCCGATTCTCTGCGTTTGCCTTCAATACCTTGCAAATGTCTCCTTTTGGCATTTTTTGCGTTTCGGGCCGATTTAAATTCGATCTGCTCGAAGGGATTTATTTTAATTTTGTATTCATTGAAATACCTTTCCATCAATAATTTCGCCGTCACATTCCAAATAATTTTTACCGTGCCTTCTTTATATTCCTCCGCGTTCATTTTTCGCATATTGTAGGCCCAGCTTGTCAAAATCATTGATAGTTGGGATACTGGAGTATCTTGGTGAAACGTATAGTTTTTTTGATCGCAGAATGACATAAACTGTCTCCAGATGCTCTTCTTGGATTTAACGGTGTTTCTTGGTTGGCTTCCAATTATATTTTCATCAATTTCCTCTTCTTGAACTAGCCCAAAACGATTATTCATATTGACAACTTTTCAAAAATATTTGAAAGATACTTAAAAAAAATCAGTTTCTAGGGACTCTAGCGTCTCTCAAAAGCAGGTTTCATATTGTCAAGATTTCATTTTTTGGTATATATTCAGGAATATTCCACTCATGTACAAATTTTCCCGTAAGACTGGTGGCGTTTTCGAAAAATTATAGCGAAAATACTACGTCGTCTAGGAAACACGGTGTTTCCACCTACCTGGTTAGTTGTGGTTACATACCTAACCAAAAAATGAAATCTTGACAATATGAAACCTGCCTTTGAGAGACGCTAGAGTCCCTAGAAACTGATTTTTTTTAAGTATCTTTCAAACATTTTTGAAAAGTTGTCAATATGAAAAATCGCTTTGGGCTAGTTCAGGAAGAGGAAGTTGATGAAAATATAATTGGAAGCGAACCAAGAAACACCGTTAAATCCAAGTTTGTGTTCAATTTGTTACAAAATTCAAATTTCTGAACTTGAAATAGGTATGTATTTAATATTTAATTTTTCTCCTAAATACCATTCATGCTTAAAAATTAACCAGATAATTTTCCACTCATGCGTGTTTTCTCTACAATTATAAGAAAACACGCATTCGTGAAAAATTATCGGAAATTTTTAAGCACTCGTGGTGTTATCCTCGAAAATTATTTCAGCTTAAGGCTTTCGTTTTAACCTAAATCAATAGTTGGCAATTTAAAAGTTAAAAGTAGGTAGATTTGTAGTTTTTCGTTTGTTACTAGAACCATTTCGATTAAAATTGGGGAAAATTTGGTACGTATAAGAAACACAATATAAGATCATATAAAGTCTTAAAAAATGCTTCTCCAAAATATCTTTATTATATCTGCCCCTTAAGTGGAACCGCACCAAACTAACCACTTTTAGTAATTATCCAGTTTAATTAAACGGCAAATACACAGGAGGATTAAACGTTTAGTGACGAGCAGTGTCACCACTTCGTCCGAAAGCACAATACGTGCGGAACACGTGACCTCGAAGCTTGCGTTATTAAACGGTGTAATCAGGTTAAGTGACCAATCAATAGTTTCCAGTTACGTGAAGTGACCTGCCTGTACTCTCAAGCTTCTGTGCCCTACACCGATATTCCTTTTGAAAATTGAATAGGTGTACGTTCATACACTGAGTAAATAAAGGATAAGAGTATCGATGTTTGTTTTTAACACTGGCGGCGCATTATGTGACGAAGAAGCGACTTGCATCTCATATTTTTTTTTAATATGAAAACAATCCAATAACATATTGCTATCAAATTGTGATATTTGAACTATACAGGGTGTCTCAAAATGGTTGTCCCTAATGGAAAAATTGGAATCCGTAAGAGATATTAAAATTCTGATACCTCATCTTTGAGTTCTTTTTTCAGGAGATTAAAATGGTACAAATAGATTTTGGTTTTCGCGACCCGTCATGGAGCTACAAGGTGGTTTTCAAATTTTGCTACTTTTAAAATAGTCCTTTAGTTTATTTACTATCGGAGATACATAAAATCTGAAAGCACATTTTGATGTATAATCCAGTGGTGTGGCGCAACATTTTTTTTGGCTACTGTTTTAAACATATGGCCTGAACGTTTTCCTTTTTTTTTTGTTTTTTTCTTTTTTTTTTGTACTGACTTGGTATAATCCCGTCAGTATAAAATACAACCACAGGAATTCTATGAGACAACAAGGTTGATGATAATAATAACAACAATAATAATAATATAATATAACTTCTGGTACAAACAGTTTACCTCCACACATGAAGCTCTCACTCGCCAAATTAATGAAATTATTTTAAAACCTAGAAGACTCCCCAGTTTTCTCACCCAAGGAATAATATACCTTAAATCCAAAATTTCAGACAATAAGGACCCGTCAAATTACCGACCTATTACGTGCCTTCCAACCCTATATAAGATCATCACAGCCACAATTACCAGGAGAATAGAACAACAACTAGCACACAAAAACATTCTAACGGAAGAACAAAAAGGGTGCAGGAAAAACAGCCGAGGATGCAAGGAACAGCTCATTATAGATAGCGTCATCATGAAACAAACCAGGAAAAATTATAGAAACCTTCATACTGGTTACATAGACTATAAAAAAGCCTTTGATTCGATACCTCACAGTTGGCTAACCAGAGTACTAGAATTATATAAAGTCAATAAAAACATCAGGCAATTTCTTACGCAAATCATGAGCACGTGGAAAACTTAAATCAACCTGAGAACACAAAAAGAGCACATCTAAATCGAAGAGATCTACATCAGATGAGGTATGTCCCAGGGACATTCACTCAGCGCTTTGTGGTTCGGCCTCTGTCTCAATCCACTCTCAAACACACTGAATAACACAAACTTCGAATTCCAAATTAAACACCAAAAAAACAACCTACACAAAATAAACCATCTCTTGTACATGGATGACATAAAATTATATGCAAGCACAAAGGCACAGGTAAAGGAACTCCTTAAAATCACAGAAACGTTTACCCTGGACATCAACATGGAATTTGGTATAAGTAAATGCAACTTACTTCATATCAACAAGGGACAGTGGAAAGACCACCCTACGGGGGAAACAATCAACAATGGTACTATAGATAACATGCTCAAAGAAGAAACGTACAGATACCTAGGCTTCCATCAAAGCATCAAAATTAACCACACTCATATCAAATCAGAGCTCAAGACGGAATTTAAAACCAGACTTACAAAGCTAATAAAAACAAAACTGAATTCCAGAAATCTAACGAAAGCTATTAACACCTTCGCCGTACCTATTCTTACGTATTCGTTTGGTATCATTAAATGGTCGCACACAGACATAGAAAACATTCACATTCTCATACGCTCTGAATTCACTAAACACAGGAAGTTACATCCCAACGCACGCAAGGAAAGACTCACTATCGAGAGAAAAGAAGGAGTAAGGGGAATTATAGACATACAATCGCTAAATAAAAAACAAATTAACTAACTCCACAACAAACAAACTAACCTCCACAAGGCAAAGGCAGACAAGAATTATACACCGCTCGACGTGTCTCACACGAGCCACGCAGCAGACGCACACAGTCACATCCAATCACGACTAGAAAAGGTGAACACCTGGTCTGAAAAAACACTTCACGGAATACACAGATTCCACATAAAGCAAGACCATATACATAAAAAGCTTTCATATACGTGGTTACAAGAAGGGCAGCTGTTCCCTGAAACAGAAGGCTTCCTGCATGCAATCCAGGACAAAGTCATAGCAACCAGAAATTACCGAAAGCACATCATCAAGGACACAACCATTGAAGACGAGAGGTTTAGGAGATGTCACCAGCAGAGAGAAACGATCAATCACATAACGAGTGGATGTAGAATAATGGCCGGAACTGAATACACCGCGAGACACAACTCAGCAGCGAAGGTCGTTCATCAAGCATTAGCCACAACATACAAACTAACGGAAAACACAGACCCTTACTTCTATTATACACCAACGTCTATACTTGAAAGCGAATAATAGAAGCTCTACTGGGACAATGACATCCACACAGATCAAACAATCCCCGCAAATAGATCCGATATCACCTTTCAATCCAAAAAAGAGAAAATCACTTATTTAATTGACATGGCTGTCCCCAACGACGAGAACATCCAAGCGAAATACAGTGAGAAGATCGCCAAATACACCGACTTGGCAATGGAAGTAAAAAGGCTGTGGAAACAGGAAAGAGTCATCATTGTTCCTCTCGTCATATCAGTAACAGGTCTCACCCCAACAACGTTTACACCGCATTTGGCTCAATTAGGACTTAATACAGACATTCACAGGAACATCCAGAAATCGGTCATTTTGAAAACATGTAGCATAGTTAGATCATTTCTTAATACACAATAGTTGTTTTTTCCATTTCCTTTTTTTATTTTTATTTTTTGTACTGACTTAGTATAATCCCGTCAGTATAAAATACAACCACAGGAATACTGTGAGACAATAAGTCATAATAATAATAATAATTAAAAATAATAATAACAAAACAAAACTACAAACAAGATGTCTACTCAAATGCTATAAACTGACATTAACAATTCTCTAATAAAGACACTAAATTATTCTCATGACATAATTTCTTGAGTACAATAATTTCAGGGCTCTTAAACTAAAATACCTTATATTTGAAGAGCTATTTACGTTTTTCCAGAAATGCATCACTGGGTTGCTAGTAAAAATCCATCTTTTTTTTTAATATAGATATAAATAAATAAAATAAATTTTTTATTTAACTACCCTGCTCGTTTTTTTTGTATCTATTGATGTTTGATTCAAATCTTGTAATGGAATGTTCATTAACTTCCACGTCACCAATTAAATTTTACCGGTGGTACGATTTCTCATGCATACATTGTGAGCGACATAACAAATATAGGAATAATCAATATATAGTTGGCGCATTACCTTTCTGGAATGACGTCATTTTTGGTTATTTTTGTTTGATTTATGTTAACTGACAGTGACAAAAACATTTTGAAAAAACTCATTGTCGTTTCTTTACAACAGTCAATGCCGGTTTTGGTTATGTGTCTTTCAGAATATATTCGTCAAAATTGACATTGATTTGTTGTCAGCAATCACAGCTAATAGTTTTGAATATCGTGGCTTTTTTTCAATTGGAAAAAGAGCAAGCTAAAAATGGAATCCTTCCGCAAACTGATAATATAATTGAACGAGCTTCAAATGCAACAAAACTTAGCCATACAACAATCATAAATATTAAGAAAAGAGGAATAACGAGCGATGAATCCTTTACCTCCAGAATGTCTCAAAAGCAAAAAGAGGTAAAAACAAAAATTACAGATTACTTAAAGAACAAAATAAGAGATACGATCTACTGCATGTATGCGAAAAATGAATATGTTACAATGCAGACTTTGCTTAAAAAACTAAAAGAGATAAATGAATATTTTAATTTTTCCATCACCTCGCTAAGAAAATACGTAAAAAGTATTGGTTTTAAGTGGAAGAAATCAAATAATTGAAAATACCTGATGGATTTGCCCCACATCGTCCACAAGAGAATCAATTTCTTGAGGGAATATGTCAAAAATCAAAATCTAGGACAAGATGCTTATACCACCGTATTTATTGATAAGACTTGGATTTTTAGTAAAGGTTCGTTTAGAAACAGCTGGCAGGATAACACTATGTCTACAAGTTCTAAAAAAGCTAGTGAAGGTCATCGATATATTGTAGTTCACGCTGGATCAAAGGAAGGATTTATTAAGGGGGCCAGTTTAATATTTAAAAGTGGACTAAAAAGCGGAGATTATCATGACAATATGAACAAGCAAAATTTTGAAAATTGGTTTAAAAATCAGCTGGTACCAAATCTTCCTCCAAAAAGTTTGATAGTGATGGACAACGCAAGCTATCATTCCGGCCTTTTAGAGGATATTCCAAGAAAATCATGGACAAAGCAGAGATTGATTGGATGGTTAAAAGAAAAGAACATTGACTTCCCAGAGAGGGCCATGAAGGATGAAATATGGAGCATTGTAGAAAAAAATTGTAACATTGAAAAAACATTCTACCTTGACGAATATGTGAAACCTTTGGGCCACAAAATACTAAGACTTCCTCCATACCATTGTCAATTTAATGCTATTGAAATGGTATGGTCTGAGTGTAAGAGGAAATACGACCAATACATTGCTAGTCTGAAGGGGACACCATCGGAAGTTTTGGCTATGTGGGAAAAAGCGATAAATGAAGTATCTTCAGAGCATTGGAAAAATTATGTCAGCCACACAGAAAGGGTGTTAGTTATACATTAATTTCTCTCTTTTGGTTTTTAAAGCAAAGTCTGCATTGTAACATATTCATTTTTAGCATACACGCAATAGATCATATCTCTTATTTTGTTCTTTAAGTAATCTGTGATTTTTGTTTTTACCTCTTTTTGTTTTTGAAACATTCTGGAGGTAAAGGATTCATCGTTCGTTATTCCCCTTTTCTTAATATTTTTTCAGTATTGTCTGTAATTGAGAATTAAAATAATTTTGATGAAAATGGGTAACTGGCGTCAATTTATTACATTGCAAACAAAGAATAAGACTAAGATGAAAGAATTTATATTAGTAAAGTCTTATTTGCAAAATAATTTTAGTTTTTGAAGTTATAATAGTTATTTTTGTATTAAGTGTGCAAAATGAGGGTTTGTTATGGCAATGAGAGTGTTAATTTTTTGCCAGCCATTTTCGACAAGTTGCAGCGCTTTCTGTACAGAAAATGCCAATTTTAAATTCGCTTTAGCCAGCACCCCTCCTATCTACATCACTGCATACGTTTAGGTTAGGAATCATCGCTGAAATATAAATAATATAAGAAATACGTTATTTGAAACCAGCGTGACGTCATTCCAGAAAGGTAATGCGCCAACTATAACTGCTCCAATATGACAGATAAGTATTATTATTTGTAATCCACCTTGACAGCAATTTATTTATTTTTAGTCAATTTAAAAATTCAACATTTGGAGCTAGTATTGCAAACGAATTTTGTCATTTGAGGAGATTCGACTGAAAATCAGGATCTGGGATTATTTATTATGAATGTTTAGTTAACATTTCGAAATTTAAAAAGTAAGCAGGTAACATGATCAGCAAATTTGAGGTATTGGTCATAAATGTTTAGTCAACATTTAAAAAGTAAAAATAGTTCTGTTATTAGAGAGATCAAATTATAAATTTTTAATATTTTAAGAACCGAAAATCACAAAACAAATAACACAATAAAAAATTAAAACTGTGCTCTTATAATTAAAATGTATAAAATAAAATTTGAACTGAAATATGCACAAAGATATGTTAATATATAACACGAGAAAAAAAAGACGGTGAGTAAAATGAGGTGAGGAGTACAAAAGTACTGCTATACTGTTACTATTTGTGCTGAGCCATTTTTTTTGGTGTAATAAGGTTACATAACTGTAAGCCAAAAACTATTCTTAGTAATTAGTATATATATATATATATATATATATATATATACTAATTACTAATATATATATATATATATATATATATATATATATATATATATATATATATATATATATATATGTGTGTGCTTAAGACTTTATTTATTTTTTAGAGAAGCGTTTTTTTAATTCTTTAATAAACTATTAAATTATTTCGTTTCATTAAAAAAATATAAAAATTCAAAGGAATTGTTAAAAAATAATAGACGAGTATCTACGTTTTAAAACTGTTTGAGTACTTTATTATCTGCTAATTTGATCTTGACCTAAATAATGTATAAAAGAATTTAGCATTGTTAACAAGAACTAGAAGTGTGCTAGGGCAAAAAATAGATCCCAAATTATTAATTAGAGGGTATAACCTATTGGAGATATCTACAACTACAATGAAGTGACAAACAGTTAGTAAGGGCGTAGGGTGTTTGAAGAACAAGCATATAAAAAATAAATTTATTTTTGATAAATCCTCGCACGAAACGTAAAAAATTGATAATACCTAAAATTGATATATTATGATTGAACTGAATTGAATCTAGCGGTAAGTTATAGACTCTATATAACGAAATAAAAACATCCAAGACAAACAACATAGGTACGTGTAAGAGGTGGGCCGATATCCATCAGAAGATTTTTTTAGCCCACTTAACCTGCCTAGTCCCGTAAACTGCAACTAAAAATAACTTAATCTGATCCGATTTTTTTTAACTTAGAATTTTCATGACATTGCAACACTACTAGTGTCCAGGAGTACACATTAATATATAATCAGAAGGAGCATCTTGCATAATCTAACTAAAGAGTTTAAATGTAGGATATATATATATATATATATATATATATATATATATATATATATAAATATATATAAAACAAAAAAAAATATTTTATTACGCCAAGCTTTTGGGAATCCTTGTTACCTTTTTCAGGGCTGAAATGTAAAAGGAGAATGCGGTTTTACCCTTATTTGTATATTGATTAAGTAAGATTTTAAAAATATTTCAAACAAGAAAATATGAAAGTGAAAAATGTAGTACTCACTGCTATGCAATTAAATATAGATAACTTCTTGCAAAAAACTAACATATTATGAATTTAATATCATTGATTATTTTAACATACTGGCAGGAGTTCCTGTTTTCGAAGCTGATTTTATGGATTGAAAATGAAACAAATAATATTTTATGTAGTTTTTTTAATCCTATGTCAAGAAAGTTATAGTAGGTTCTTTCGGTATAATTGAGATAAATCTAGGATTTTCTATTATTGTGCTTTTATGAATTATTTATAGTGCTAGAGTAATTACCGTTGAACAGCTCTTGAGATATATGTAATTTTATGTGAATAAATTTAATTAAAAAATAGGTTTTATGCCAACGGAAATTATTGTGTTGATAAGACTGACTATAAGTAGGTATATGTATCTGAAAACGAGAATATAAAGCTTATAAGGATATGTCTATATTATATAAACTATTATTACTCTTATTATGACTGCTCAAGTTAAATAAATTTGACTAAATAATACTTTTTTTTTTCAGAGAAAAAATCTTATATAAGTATATAAATATAAATATATTTTCACCATTTCTAGAAACAGTCCCTTATTATAATTGATTTCCTTGCATAATATTTGTGTTTCATTATAATTAAATAAGTGCCCTGATTGGCTTGTGTGTTCTGAGAGGGAACAAGTATTTTTCTGAAACCTACAATCGCTTTTATGTGAAGTTATTCTATCTTTTAGAACCCTGGAGGTTTGGCCTATATATACGCCTTCCCATTCAGAACAAGAAATACTATATACAATATTTGATGACTTTTGTATTTCATCCCTATCTTTTAATTTAGTGAACGTGTTGCCTACACTTTTATTATTTTTAAAGGCAATTTTAATTAATGGATCTAACTTAAAAACTTGGCTATTTTAGTTGAAATTTATTTTGTACAAGGTAACGAAAAATAGTAACAGAACCGACTCTGAGAGTTAAATGCACTGATGACAGGGTTTAATCTCATTATTTCTCTCTACGTGGGTACCCGTTGGAGCAGTGTTAAATATTAGTTTTTTTAATGATTTATGGGGGTATGAATTCTTTAAGAGAATGTCATACAGTCTTTTTAAGTTTTTATATCGTAGACTGGGGTCTAAAGCTAATACAAGGTTAATTTTGATTTTTTTAGAATGATAATTAAGATATTTACCAGAACTGATTGGTTTTACATACCAGTCTAGTATAATCTGCTTGTTATCATCATCATATTACTGAAACTAATAAAAAATAAACATGAATAATATATACAGTTAACTAAAATATACAAAAAAAATGATTCATAAAATTAAATTTATTCTTCTCTTATTTTCCGCGAAAATGTCTATTACTCTTTGAAAATTTATGTTTTTTACTAATGACTTCTCAATTAATAAAATAGCCAAGTTTGATAGTCTGTCATTTCCAATTTCATTATTCTTATACAAGAGAAAGTCCGCTCACATTGGGATTGTTACAGCGATTATTACGTTTTATATTTTCTTTGTTTTAATTAGGTTAGAGTCAGCTTATATTTGGGATTATTACTAGTAGAGATATTTTGTATTGTTGTGGATTGAGTATTCTATTTCGTTAAAAATATTATGCTTGCATGAGCTTATTTTATAATATATTTAAACAAGCTAATGGGGGAGCAGTGGGGGCCACAGGATAAATAAGGGGGCCGCGGCCCCCCCAGGTTTCTCTCTGTCTACGTTCCTGTTTGTCATTCAGGATTAATTAAGTATCCAGAAAA
Source organism: Kuschelorhynchus macadamiae (assembly GCA_030620095.1). Classification (NCBI taxonomy): domain Eukaryota; kingdom Metazoa; phylum Arthropoda; class Insecta; order Coleoptera; family Curculionidae; genus Kuschelorhynchus; species Kuschelorhynchus macadamiae. Next base: position 1,207,192 of record JAUTXW010001503.1, read on the forward strand.
GGTACACTATTGTTGGTTTGTTTTTTCACTGTGAACTGGATATCGAGTAATAATGGAGGAAAATGTGACTTCCATAGTGGTGCTTTATGTATCTTTATATGCATTTTTTCAGATATATATATATATATATATATATATATATATATATATATATATATATATATATATATATATATATATATATATATATATATATATATATATATATATATATATATATATATATATATATATATATATATATATATATATATATATATATATATATATATATATATATATATATATATATATATATATATATATATATATATATATATATATATATATATATATATATATTATATATATATATATATATATATATATATATATATATATATATATATATATATATAGATACTTATCTATAGTCAGTTTCATCAAAACAATAATTTCCGGTTTTCAATTAAAATGTATGCACACTGTTAAAAAGAAATAGTGATTTTACATACAAAACGTTTGTTTTACAAACGTAACTTTACGTATTTTTACTTTTAAAACTTAATAAATACATTTCTAGAGGGAAAGTTACAGTTGAAAATTCTGTCATATTTACAGTAAAAATACAATTATTTTTACCTTTAAAACTGTAAAAATAAGCAAGTAATTGTAAAAATACATGTATAGAAGTAAAATTACAGTTGAAATTTCCGTTATATTTATACTAAAAATTCAACAATTGAAACAATATTAAATTTTGCACATAAAAAAAAAACTATATTACATGGAAAAGTGTTACTAAAAAATTCTGTTTCTTTGAATAAAATTAAGTTAGCTTTTAGTAAAAAACTAAAAATAATAAACCTTGCGTTAAAGACTTAAAAATATCAAACTCCATTTATTTTCTTAATGACAGAAATAGAGATTGGTAGCGGCATTATAATGTCAGCGTTTTAGTCCTATGGCTGAAGTTATTGCTAAAATATGCTGCTTTATGTTTGGTTTCAGTTCTAATTTTCCATTTGTAACAAATTTAAATAACAAATATACCAAATATACTGCTTGAAAATGAGGATGGGTTTTAAACAAACCTAAAAAAACATGCTGTTAGCAACAAAAGTAGGTATGTATGGTTTATTCGAAAAAAAAATACACAATTAGCTTTAAAAAATGTATTTTATGATATAAAACTAAACAAAAACAGATGATAACTCAAGAAATCAAGTTTTTTTTATGGAAATGTTATAGTATAGTGAATAATGTATCTAATGTTACAATAAACACGTAACAATTTTCTAAATTCTTACTTAATTTTTACACACAATTTTGCACTTGAACTTAAATATTACTATCGCCACCGATTTTTTTTTAAGATGTTTTTTTTTACATGTAATAGTGTAAAAACGCATTTAAATAGTAAAACATTGATAACAATTAAGTAAAATTTTAACTAAGGTAGAATAAAAGAACCCATTTATTATTTTTACAGTTAATATTATGTAATTTTAACCCAATTTTTAACAGTGCATATAAAATTACACCTATCTCATGAATTATTCAGTGTTAACTACTCTAGCAATATAAATAATTAATAAAACCACAATACCAGAAAATCCTAGATTTATCTCAATTATCCTGAAAGAACATACTATAACTTTCTTGACATAGGGTTAAAAAATCTATATAAAATATTATTTGCCTCGTTTTCAATGCATAAAAGTAGAGTTGTTGAAATACTCGTCACAGGTATTTTGTCACAGGTACGAGCTAGGAACAGTTTGTCACAGGTATTGGATCTCAAACATATCCGTTACTGTTCCTACACCTAGTATTTTTACCAACTTGCCGCGATCCGGCGAGGCGCAGATATTTAGGTACGCAACAACGCATTATCCATCGAACGAAAAAGCTCTTCACCTCCCATAATGTTTTATTTACAGTTGAATCGGTCGGCTTCTGTGTGTCTTTCTTTAACACACTAATTTTTTAAACAACGAAATAAACTGAATTATAATAACTGCATTTCTACTGTAGTTTATTAGCAAGTATATTCGCTGTGACTGAAAGGCTTGTCACAGGTATTTTATTCTATTCTGCTCCTGCTCCGCTAATCCAGTATTTCTATATGACTAGTATTTTTATTTAGTAAATTACAAAGCCAGTTTTTATCACAAAAATACCAAGGTCGTTTTAAATATAAAGGAAATTTATAAATTTATAAGCTTAAAAAAGAAATTTGTAAAAATGTGAGCCAGTTTGTTCATTTACTTTTTTCGAATTTGCACGGAGTAGGTAGTGTTTTGATGACATATAATCATAATCAACGAGCCGCGGGCTGCGATACTCGAAACCGCCGCGCCGTTTAGTCACGGTTTCAACGACTCGAGCCTCCGAGCCAGGAAAAGTATTTTGTCACAGGTATCTGTAACAGGTATGGACTTGGAACAGGAACAGGACGTACCTGTTACAACAAAATACTGATTTTCGTCATCTCTATATAAAAGTAGCCTCGAGAACAGGAATTCCTGCCAGTATGTTAAAATAATCAATGCGATGTTAAGTTCATAATCTGTTAGTTTTTCATAAGAAGTTGTCTATATTTAATTACATAGCAGTGAGTACTACATTTTTCATTTTCATTTTTTCTTTTTTTGATATTTTTTAAATTGTACTCAATCAATATACAAATAAGGGTGAAAAATTTTTTTTTCTCTTTTCATATTTTAGCTCTGAAGAAGGTAGCAAAGATTACCGAAAGCCTGGTGTAGTTAATAAAGCAATTTAAATCCAGCCCTAATCAGGACCAACACTCCAATAAAATTAATATTTTGTTGTTTAACAGTCAAAACTACCCTTTCTATTTATATATATATATATATATATATATATATATATATATATATATATATATATTTGTAGGAAGTTTAACGGCCATTCGGACAAATAATTCTGCCTTTGATACGGTTATTCAGATATAGGGTCCAAAAATCATAGACGCTTATATCGACAAGCCTTTAAGCATTTTTCATCACCTCTACCGGCACAATTGACGACGTTTTGCCCTTTTGGGGCTTATCGGCCCAATGAAGCCATATGGTAGAGATGACGGAAAATATTCAACGGCAGTTTGAATATATACTATGAAAATTTAAGGTAGTAAGAAATTAACCCGAAGGGTAAGGAGGTGTCATCTAAGGGTATCAGTGTGAGGCTTGTTATTTGAACCTCTAGTAGCAATGTAGAAGTATATAGATGTAAAAGTTAAAACCACAAGCGCGATATGCGTAGGCTTTCAATTTTTTGATCCTTTATTGGAGCCTACACAAAACTATTCTCTAGCATTTTTGATTTTAAAATTTTTACTATTCGGTATATAATAACCAATGACCGAATTGCGGGCGGATCTTTACTTTAGGCAGTTATTTCGTTGGGCAAGAGCCGTCGTTTCGCCAACAAAATAGTTGGTATCGCACGGCAAACAAAATATATATATATATATATATATATATATATATATATATATATATATATATATATATATATATATATATATATATATATATATATATATATATATATATATATATATATATATATATATTGTCACAAACTTCTGTATTACAACCTTTCAGACAATACTGACTGAAATAAACCAGAAAGGTTAAATAAGAAAACGACCCTGACCTATAATCGAAGGAAAATTAGATTTCGTAGGCGCACAATTACACGCTCTGCATGCTAACAGATTTGACCAAGTTATTAACACCTCATATTCACAGGTTTGCAACGGAAATATGCTTGTAACTGGAAACTGCATGCCCCGCCTCGCAGCATTGCCAACAGGTCAATAACTAACTGGGTCACCTCTCTTACCCAACGAAATAACTGCCTAAAGTAAAGAACCGCCCGCAATTCGGTCATTGGTTATTATATACCCAATAGTAAAAATTTTAAAGTCAAAAATGCTAGAGAATAGTTTTGTGTAGGCTCCAAATAAGGATCCCCAACAAAGCGCCGCGTAAAAACAACGTTCCCAAGGTAAACAAACACGTCGTCACGAGCTGAATTTCTCTCTACGTTTTTAACCTGTGTATGTAAAATATTAATTAATCAGTTAAATGAATGCATATGCAAATATCCGAATATTTATTTATATAACAGTAATTTTAACTTATGACCAACAAACTTTACCTCTTTCTAGATGTTTATTGGAAATTCTAGATTTCTGCATTAATTACATTTTGTTTTTCTCACAATATTTTTCTTTTGAACTTATTATTAATATTGATTGTAATTAAATGTTGAAACATTTTCGACTTAAGTGTTTTTCCAGGCCTTAGTCCGTGTGTCTATGTGCCTGTCTGCTGTCCGTTGTACTGTCTATCTAGTTCAAATTGTCTAATATAATTTTGTCTGCCTTGCATTTGTTCTGGTGTTTAGACATTTTTTAGAAATTTATAGGTCCAGTGACAATATAATCATTCGATGTCTTTCAAATTGTTAAAATAAATTTAAAATGCTTTCACTTTACTTAAAAAAATACACACAATTGAAGTGCAATTTTTTAAAATTTATCCTAAATTTAAATGGCTATGGCAAAAAGGTATGTTTAGAAACAGTTTTTTACATCTTGTAGGCTTATGATTTGTTAATATTTTTGTGGTATGCGTGTTTTAAGGGTTAGTATGGTCTGGTATATACGAGGGATAAGACAAAATTAGTTTTTTTACAGTTTAAGTGCGAAAATTTCCAAATCTGAAATTAATTCGGTGTTATATGTATTGTATGTAATATAATAAATGGGTTCGAAGGAAAAATTTGATTTCTTAAAATTTTGATATCTGATTTGTTTCCTCCAAGTAGGTTTTGAAAAAAAGTAAATACAATTTTGCCTTTCCAAATGTTAATTTTACTTCAGGGGCGCACTATTCTTAGAAAAAAAACTAATTTCTTAAAATTTTGATATGTGATTTGTTTCTTCTTTTATTTTTTTTTTATAATACGCATTTTTTCAACCTTTCTCTCCCTAAATTAAAAAGACCATTCTTTTGATCGTTTTGGCTTTCCGAAAGGATGTTTTGAAAAAAGTAAACACAATTTTGGCTTTCCGAATGTTAATTTTACTTCGGAGGCATACTAATTAATTTTTTCAGACCGTTATATATTTTTCTTATTTTCTTAAATTAGACTTTCTCTCCTGAATTACGTGAAGGTTATTTTTACTTTTGTTTATTATTTTTGATAAACTTTTTTTTTCTTAACATAAAAACCAATTTCTTTTAAATTACCAATTCTGGGTACTTTTTAGTGTTAGTTTAAGTTATGCCTCATTCAGCATGTTTTTTTCTTTATTACTAAGTCTTCGTATACCGGGTGTCCAAAAAATATACAATTATTAAAACCTTTATACAGGGTGGGGCACAACTTACCCGTCCGTGTCTAACTACTGACCGGTACTTTCTTTTTAAATGAACCTTGCAAGATATATGCAGATCAAATAGAGCTACTTAGGTTATTCTCAGGTATGCAGGGGACAAATTTCTGAACTTCCAAAAGAAAATTATATTTAACTATTCTCTTTAAAATCAATAATTTGTACATAATTTTATCTTAGTTAAGATTGCGTTAATCAAAAAACTACAGCTGTAATATACAGGGTGTTATACAATTTGTGAATCAGTAACTATAAGTTAAGCTAATTTTCAAAGACCAAAGAAAGAATTGGCATTGACGCTGATACAATTTTTATAAACTATAGTCAAATTTATCCAAATGGTTTTTTGTTGCTATAGAAACGTTTGTTATATAGGCTTTTCGTTTAAATTTAACTTAATTACCTGGGTGAGCAAAATTAGATTAGAATGAAATTTGACATATGAAATGTGCAAAGGAAATGGCCAGTGGTTTATTTAAAAAAGTTCTAATTTAAAGAAAGAAAATCTAAAAAGAATAAAAGATATTTTTTCCGATTAAATGTGAATCTGGATAACTTAAGGTTAATTTTTGAATGCTCATAAGACCTTGAAGTCTTCTGTTATTAATCATGTCTCCTGTTGAGAGCTAGTGTTTAGCGACAGCCGGTTAAACAATTTATTTTTTCCTTATATATAGTTCATGTTCCTTAAGTCTAGTAAACACAGATGGTCCTGTTTCAGCTCTATGCAATTTAAAACAACGAATTTTGTAATATTTATTGGAGGTGTATGGACAAGTAAAAATTGATGATAAGCATATTTTAAACTTCAACTCAGCTTAAGCATAATACGAACCACTGAAATATTTGATCGGATTCAAACAAGTTATTAGCAAAAACTAGGTCAACGAAGACAGGAATCACGTCGGATATCGAAAAAGTAAGTAACTGGATTTAAAGCCAGTCGAGCAATGGTAATTTGTTTGATGACTAATGCGGGACGTTTGAACAAAAGAAACAATCTAGGTTACGACTTTAGTATCGGAGCAAAGTTTAATAATTAACTTTATTAAAAATGTAAATATTGTCTATGATATTTTTTTGAAACTTTGTTACGTATTATTTTTTGCTTCCCCTAATAACAGTTCATACAGTGTGTAACGAAAATCTGGAAACCTCCAATCGTTCATTCAATGCGACCAAACCGGGGGTGATATTTGCAACATTGCGAAGTTCACCTTTTTCCCGTAATTGATATGAAGTCTTATTTTCATTTTCCGATACTTCTAATTATCCTAAATATATTTCCTAAGGTACATTTAATTCCTAAATGCAACGGTTTTACGGGTCATTTTTTAATAATTATTAATGTCAATCACCTGAACCGAAACCAGTATTTAAATACTAGTTGAATTTAGTCAAAGTCAGATTTGAAATAATGGATTCATTATTCACAATTTTAATGAAACTGGATTATGGTGACTGAAGAAAAATATTGCAGCAAGGTCGCAAAATATCGACAAAAATCAATTCACTTTTGTCTCCGATAGATGTTTTCTAAAGTAACATTTCATAAATATCTAATAAAAATAATAAATACTAAATACTAAATATCTAATCCAAATAATAATAGCCCCTATAAGAAAGGATTGTGGAAAGATATTTAAATCGTTAAAAAGGGTGTTAGTTTGTTTGATATTTCTATCTTCGTTTTCATTTCGTCGTCCAAGGTTTTCCAGCTTTAACAGCTTAGTTTTGACAACAACATTTTTGAAATGTCCCCACAAATATATTGGAGGGGGTCTCCCTATGTACCCTCCAAGAAACACATTGTCAATGTATTCCTGAAATTTCCGAACATAGGGTGGAGGCGCACCATCCTGTTGCAACCAGTTGTCATCATTTAGTACTGCATTTTTATCTAAAAAAAACAATGTGGGTGTAAATGCATGAGTATTTTAGAGTGGTAAAAATTAACTTAAGAGAATTAGGAAATTTTAGCTCTTAATAATGTAAAATATCTGGCATCATTCAGATTTCTCTCTAAAAAAAAAGGGTCCAGTTATCCCCTGACCTATTATCCTAGATCAGTTTTTGTGGGAATTGGGTGTCATATTCTCGTATCCAGCTAGGGTTTCCCTTTGTCCAATATCGACAATTCTGCAACTCATCGAAAAACATTATCTGAGGAATGAAATTTGGACTGGGGTTACAAAATTTCATTATTGTCTTACAGAACTTTAAACACCAATCATAATCATCATCAGTAAGTTCTTGCACTACTGTTATTTTATATGGGTGGAATTTTTCAGCATATAGCAGACGATGCACGAACATTTCGTATATGGCCTGGTAAACTTGTTTTGTGAAAAGATGGGGATTCTCCCTATTGTAAACAAATTCAGCAACCAGGCGGGCCAATAAGTGTGAGACTAAAAAAAATTATCCATAGTGCCATTAGATATTATCACTAGGTTCCCTAGGCTGTTGGGGGTATTGCTACGCCACTGGATTCTCCTCCAAACTGACTAACATATCCAACGGCCTGACCTCACAGCATTTTTAGCATGTCCTGTTGCTTTGAAATTTGTCGAAATTTTGCTTATAGTGGACCTTACTATTATGTCAATAGGATTTCTGTTCTTTGAGTTTCGCTTCAAATTTGACGTTAACAAAACTAAATAATTCATTAATTTTTAAAACATGATCCTTTACTAAAAATTCAGGTATCCACTGTATCTTAGGAAATATCTTTAGATTAATTCCTAGAATCGGAAAATGTAATAAAATACAGGATGTTACAATTAAAAAATAAAATTTCCCATCAATTACTGAAAAACGGTAAATTTGGCAATGTTGCAAATGTTACTCGCGACTTTATCGCATATCCATACATGACTGGTTCAAATTTAATTAAAATTGGATGAGCGATTCTCGAGATATTTGTATATTCTATTATTAACATAGTATATTACATGAAAAGGGTGGACGACTGCGGAACTTAGTAATAACAAGAACGATCTACCTGAAAATCGCCACTATAATGCGCTAATAGATGTCCACGAGGGCGATTCTTCCAGACAGTCGTCTTAGGCTGACCAGGCCTTTTGAAATTGAAACTCAAACAATGGATCAATGCAAGGAGAACAGGACACCTCATCAAGCTGATGTTCAAGCATGGTATACAGACGGCTCGTGGATGGCAAGTTTCGGGTCAACCAACACCAGGTCTATGCTATATTGCAGTTTGCAACAAAGGAGAAAGTCACGCTGGGAGCTGAGAATGAAATCAGCATTCACTCAGACAGGAGTCCCTTAAAGCCATTGGTAAGCCCAGGATAAGCTCAGCTCTAAATCAGGAATGCAGAGATGTACTAGATGAGCTAGCAACGACAAAGGTGGTGAGATTAAAATGAGTCCATGGGGATAGTGGTGTTGAAGGCAACAACAATTCTCGGGCCCGGAACCCTGCCTGGGAATAAATAAACAATATTGGCAGACCCTGAATAAGTGGGCTCTCGAAAAGACAAAGGAGATTTGGTCAATGACAAACTACTGTAGACAGGGAAAATATATAGATGGCGCTATAGTGGTTGCACGTTTGCTTATCATCGGTCTACCCAAATCGTGATTTCTCAAGTTTAATTACCTTCTAAATTATGTATAGTTTATAACAAGATAAACTAATTAATCGTTCTGTGAAATAAGGGCGTAAAAAGGGTAAAACAGTGATATCTTGTTAGCATAAAGGCAAGTTTAATTAAATCGAGTGTCTCATCTGTCATTAGTGTCAATATAGTGTTCAAAAAAGCCGAATTGGATCAACTAAAATCGTTAATGTCAGAGATAATCGACTCAAAAATCAATGAACAATTCAAACAGTCTATCATAGACAAAGTTGTGCAATCAGTAAGGGATATATTTGGTGCCGAAATGAAGAAACTAAATGAAAAAACGACCCTACTCAGCGAAGACGTGTCAAAGTTAAAGGCTGAAAATGGACGGTTGCGCCGATCGCTAGATGACCAAAAGCAATTCTCCCGCAACAACAACATAAATAAATTAAACATACTAAATAAAAAATTAAAAGAAATCCCTGATAATCTGAAAAAAATTGAGGAACTTAATAACTATCTTACCCAGATATCTTAACGTAATGCGCTCCCCTGCAGAAAAGTCTTAGATTATTATAAGAGCAATATCAAATATGAAAATGCATTTGCTTTTGAAACTGTTGATGATTATGTCATCTCAAATATCATTTTAAAACTCAAAAGTAAAGCATTCGGTCAGGATAACCTAAATATCACTCTAGTTGTGATTTGTTGTCCATTTATAATCCCATTTTTAACACATATTATTAATTGTTGCATCACAAGATCATATTTTCCAAAACAGTGGAAAGCTGCTAATATTCTACCTTTTCCCAAAAAACAAAATCCATCTGAGTTCGGACATCTTAGGTCAATTTCAATATTACCTATCTTCTCTAAAGTTTTAGAAAAAGTTATAGAATTTCACATTTCATCATACGTTTTTAAAAAAAATATAATTCCATATAAACAATCCGGATTTAGAAAAGGGTTTGGCTGCTCCACAGCATTAACTGACATAACGGATGATATTGTTGGGGCACATGATATGGGAAAAGCAACGATTCTTGTCTTATTGGACTACACCAAAGCTTTCGATATGTTAAATCATAAAACTCTTATTGCTATACTTAAATATATTGGCTTTCAATTAACAGCGTCAGACTTTATTCTCTCATTTTTATCTGACAGAACGCAAAGGGTTGTCATCAATGGTTAATTTTCACAATCGTTACCTATCAACGTAGGAGTTCCACAAGGAAGTATTTTAGGTCCTCTTTTGTATAGCATTTTTACTTCAACATTCATAGAAGCATTACAATTTTGTCAATATCATCTTTACGCAGACGATACACAACTTTATATATCATTTAAACCTAGTAACGCGGCGGAAGCTAACTTTTAACTGAACAGTGACCTTGAAACAATCAGTACTATATCAAAAAAACATTTACTTCAAATCAATCCACGTAAGTCGGTGGCATTACTATTCTGTAATGAAAATATAAGAAATTTTATCTTAAACGAAATTAATCTGAAACTAGATAATGAAGTAATTACCTTTCAAACTTGTGCGAAAAACCTAGGGCTTTTTATGGACAATAAACTGAAATTTACAGAACATATAACATCCTGCCTACGAAAAAAGTTTTCCATGCTTAAACAGCTTTACGCTCATAGGCACTATCTCCCAAAAGAAACAAAAAGGAACCTATGCGACTCTCTAGTTCTATCTCATTTTAATTTTTGCGATACTATATATGGACCCTTTCTAGATGTAATTAATACGAAGAGAATTCAAAAACTTCAAAATTGTTGTATTCGCTTTATCAGTGGTATAAGAAGAAGAAATCGGGTCTCTCATAAATTGGTCGAACTGGGTTGGCTAAATATGTATAATCGACGAGTTCTCCATTCACTTTTTTTTATAAAATCATAAAGTTAAAAACACCACCATACTTACATAAAAAATTAAAATTTCGAACAGATGTGCATAATTTAAATGTTCGTAGATGCGATATCTTAACAATTCCGTCTCATAACAAAGAGTTTTTTAAAAAATCATTTTCGTATTGTATTTCCTCTTCTATAAATAAATATAAAATTAGAGATTTTCCTCAAACAGCTGCCTCTTTTAGAGTAAAAATCAGAAAATTATTATTCTCCGTTTAATCTGTGGACTCTCCCATATATTAGCAATATATCTGATAAGACATTAGACCTGCGGCACATTTACCCTATCTTCCATGCCTTTTTTTTTTAAATTTCTAATCATTTTCATTTTTTTTTTCAAGCAAACTTTCATCGTCTCATACACTTATTTAATTGTATTTAGAGCTAACTAGAAATTAGTTCCTAAGTTATTGGCCTCAGCAGCCCCTGCGATTTTATCGCTGGTAGCTGAAAAAACGGCCCTTATTTTCCAAATACATTAAAGTATTAATATATTGTATGTAAATTCTCTACCTTGGAAATAAAAACTGTTTATTATTATTATTATTATTATTATTATATGCTACCGAATCTATGCGGATCTAAGGCAACTTGGTTGATGTCAAGGAGTCGACACGTGATTGGGAACCTAATTGGCATTTTGACAGAACACTGTTAGCCAAACAGGTGGGGTTATTTTGTTGTCTCAACTGTAGGGCAGAGGAGGAGGATCCCTATCATCTTGTTGGCACGTGTGAAAGGAGAGCAAGACTACGCTATAATACAGGGCCGGATCGTCATTTTGTGGGGCCTTGGGCTAATATTATCAAAATCACCCATGTTATGCTGAAATTATTAGCACCTTGTGCCATTGTCCTAGATAATTATGTTAAATGTGCGAAAACTTAAAACAAGATAAGATTCAGAATAACATAAAACATAAGTAAAACTTAAATATTTTTATTTCAAACAGAAAATACATAATAGGTAATGAATAAACTTAAAATAATTAAAACAAACAGGTAGCTTCTCAGTCTTTAGATTAACAAAAAATTAAAGTTATAAATGCTTAACTTAAATATACTTAATTTAACAAACCACAGTATTAAGAACTTATAACAAAAATGAAAAAGAAGGCCTTATAAAAACACTTTTCTATTTTTTGAGTTGAAAAATTCGGTTTTATTTGATCTTCACAATTTAAGTCTTTGGTGAGATCACTATTAATGGAAAGAATTGATAAATAATTAAGTCTTGTATTTGTCATTGTTGTCCTATACTTGTTTTCCACGTAAGACATTTTAGAAAACTCGCTCCGCTTCACAGCTAGTAATTGGGAGCGTTAAAAAAAAAATCTTTAAAATTGTGTATACATTTGGAAAAACGTCTACGAGTTTCTTTTCAAAAATTAGATTGTACATATCACTACAAGTATAGGACTTTAATTGAGTTTGAATAGTTTGATTTAAATAAGATTTAAATTGAATACATTCGCTTATTAAATGTTGATCTACATCATCTGAGTAATAATCAATAATAGCGTGTACACTATCTAAGTCGATTTTTTCCTTACATTGATTTTGCAAATCCATCAAAAATTGAAATTTTTTACTAAATTCTTCATATACTTGACTTCTTCTATTTAAATCAAAAATTAGCTTATCTAACGCAACAATCAGAGTTTCTCTTTTAAATTTTTCTGCCCCAAACACAGCCTCCTCTGTCGATTTGTCCGCAAATTTGGAAATAATCCGTCTTTTGTTTATATCCCTATAATCCATTTCTACATTAGGGCTTAATTTTTTTGCTGTATCTTCATACTCTTTTAATTTTTGATCCGTTTCATGTCGTATATTGTTTAAAAACTCTTTTAATGATGTAATTAACTTGTTGCCTTCACAAATGTCCAAACCCGGTGTCTGTAATTTTTTGTTAACTGAATTAAATCTCTCTAAAATTTCTTCCCAAAATATAATTAAAATAGCAGTTTCGAGTTTTGTTAATTTATTAAATAAATTTAAGGCATCTTTTCGGTAATCAATTTTTTCATTCTCGTCGACACTAAATGACTGAAGTATATTCATTATATTACCATAATTTTCTTTTAAGGCTTTTACAGCATCGTAATGACAAGACCATCTCGTCTGACTTAAACTTTTTAGCGTAAATTTTAATTTAATTTCACTATTTAAAAGTTCCCACCTATGGGTCGAAGCAGAAAAACGGACTTATTTTCTTTCCGTGTCAACCAAACCAACATTGAATTTTTATGTTCCGTAGAATTTTCGTGACTTTCTAAACAATTTGTTATGTGTTTCCAGTCAGAAAAGCCGGTAGTATAATAAGAATTTGTTTTAGAAAAAAGTTTACAAGTCAGACAAAAAACATTACCCATACTATTTGAGTAACATAGCCAAGATCTCTCAACCACTTGACCATTTTTAAGTTTTTTAATAAAATGATTGTTTGAAACGACCTGTTTTGTCCTTTGTACTCTCTTACCGAAAGAGAGTACGTATCGGTTGGATCTTTATTTTGAAAGTATCTTATTTCGTGTGAAAGGATGTAATCAATAAAATTATTACTTAACGATTCAGGCCACAAACCCACATCAACGTATTTCTTATAACTCAAAATCAACATTTTCTAGGTCTTCGGTCGGCAAGCATTACTGATGTCCTCTGATTGAACAGTATCGATTTCAGAAGGCTGCTTATATCGGCTGCTGGCTCTGAAGATCTTCATCTTGTAGAATTTCTTCAGTAATATTTGTTTCGGTGTGTGATATTTTAGTCCTACCTTCGGCTATTGTAAAAAACGATGAAATTTTGGCGAATTTGCTTTTCTCTTTCTCTCGATTTAATAAAATTTTTCTTTTCTCAGCTCCACTTTTATATTTTCTTCCAGACATAATATTTATGTTTTATTATGTATTTACGATTATTAACAGATTTCCTAAAAATAAAATACAAAAATTAAACGAAAAGTATAATATTAACATTTAAGCAAGCAATGTAATTAAATATATTTAAAAAAATAATAATTTACAAAATATTTAATAATTAAAAACGATTAATAAAAAAAATCAAGACCAATTTACTTTCAACCACAATAGCCCGCTATTGGGGATGATTCCATAAAATTTTTGCAGTCCTTTTTCCACTCTATAGCCTATACTAGGTACTTAATACTAAGTAAAATAGGTCTACAGGTGCATAGGAAATCCTGGAAATCAGTGATATTTTCAATAGTTATTAGTAAAACTTGGTAAACGTAAAACTGAACTAGGTACTAAACCAAAAACCATAACCTTAATTCTTAAAACTAGACTAGAAATAATTATAATATGTATTGATACTTACTTTTTATTTAAGTAATTAAGCGATCTTTATTTTGAAATATTATGTATTATTGCAATTTAATGTTTACACTTGCAATGAATCTTCTTACAAGTCTACAAATAGGATAGCGGCACTCCGCGCTTTTTCGCGTATTTACACCATTACATGAGCGCAAAAAGAAAGGACAAAAGTAAATTGCTCTGGGAAATTAAAAATAAATTTTATATTATACGTACTTTCGATTTTTCGTTTTGATTTTTAGATTGTATTTTTTAGCAGGATTATAATTTTAATATTTACTGTTTTGGGGCCCCCTACGAGCCGGGGGCTCTGGGCTGCAGCCCATAAAGCCCATAGGTAAATCCGGCCCTGCTATAATACTTTCAGCGTTGGGTCCCTCTTTAAGGAAGAATTTCAATATCTCGACTGGGGCAAGATGCTCTCCTTTATTAGAAGGGCAAGCCGGCTCCTGTAGTACTATAACCTGAAAAGGGGTAAATCGAATTATTTTATTTTAAATTTGCAATAAATACTGTTGTGTGTGACTGTATGTCAATATCTCGCAGGATTTAGATTTTCGATGTCATAAGCGTAAATCTTCAATATTTTTAAGGGGTATTTAAAAGTAGAAAATCATATTTTAAGAATGGTCAAACCACCAAAAGGCAAATTGGAAACAGAGTTAATTGGAAAAAATTTTTTGATATAAAAAAACAATGACAGTTGGCGAAGATGCTTGATTTTGTTCCTATTACATAAAAATTATATACAAAAAATTTCAAAAATTTCATCATTTTTCAAAACAGAAATTTGTTATTTTATTTTTTAGTACTTAAAACTATTTTTCTGCAGCACAGGGTAGTCCTGCAGGGATAAAGCAATCCCCCGAAAATAAAAAAAAAATATTTCGAAAGCAGTTCGTTTTTTTAAGCGGTAAAACAAACAGTTAAATTTCTTTTATCATCCTATATAAAAAACCATTATTTCTATACAGGGTAAGCCTAGGGAGAAAAACAGTTACCTGTAAACGAAAAAAGAAAGCACAAGAAACGGTTAGCTTTTTTAACAAACGACGAAAGTCATCAAAAGTTCAATTCTTTAAATTTGAACAATGATAAACTTATTCGTCTGTTGCCTTCCCAACAATGCAATATCTAATAATATACCCAAACAACAGACTACAAAAATTAAAGAATACTAAGTTGAGTCGCCACATTTATAAAAACCTTTAAATTTTCGAATCTAATATAAATTATTTCGAATTCAAAAATTTAAAATGAAAACCTTTCATAAAATCTGATGTACCGTTCAAAGGTTAACCCTTCTTTTAATGGTTTAAGTTGCCCCTTTTCGGGAAGTTAGTAATGACCTGACTGAGGTAGAATTTCTACATTCAAGGCCTATAATCAGAGACATAGCAACCAATAGGGATTTCCACGTATTATGACGTGTATGAATAGCAGGGCCATTTCAGCGTAAAATCCTACGAAATACTTGAAAGGGAAACACCTCTATTAGTTCAGAAATTTCTGTTTTTGGCCTTTAGGAATTAATATTTAACGCGAAATATCCATGAATTCTCCAAACGATGAAAGAGTAATTTTAAATTTATTAACCACTAATTTGGGCCATGCGAATATTTATGGACACTGATAAAAAAATTGGGAGTATCATTCTTGTTATTATTCATTATTATAAAAATGTTAGATCTACTTTTGATCGTCACTGAACACTTAGCTGAATGAATATTGCAAACAATAATGAACATATTTTACATCATTTCAAATAGTCCAGGTTTTCATTTTTACGAAATGATTTTAGAAATTCATTGATGAAAAATCGGCTTAAAATATTATTTACTTGAAGAGATATTATAATAAAAAATGAAACCGACTTTAACAAAATACGCCGAAAAGTGATAAATAATATTTTATTCTACCTTGAAAGTTTTACTCCGTGAAATTAGTGCTAAACTAATAAAGGCAGTAAGACGTTATAAGGGTAGTATTTGATACCGAAATACCGAATTGACTGAATACATAATTATATTTTTGTGATTAAATAATAAATTTTAGGAGTGGTATAGACAGATATGTATTCTGGCATGCACATAACCTCGAGAACATAAAGTTCACTTGTTTAGTCGATGCAGAGTTTACTGCTCCATCTGTCCTCCACTTTTAGGAGAGACGGACCAGCAAAGTATAGGAGAGACGAACCAATGTCCTTTTGTTTTAGGATAATGCCCAATCAGTACACCCGCAAGCGAAATGTGGCTGAGAGGGGTTCTTGGTCCGTAAAGGATTTATTCTCTCCTGTTAATGCAGTAGTGTTTGGCCAGATGGGTATAAACGCAGACTTGCAGCTAGCAATTTGGAGAAAACGGATTGTTTGGGCCCTAGCAGCGTCCTCGGTAGAGAAGTAGAAGCGAAGCTCGCTAACCACATAAAAAAATTACTGAAGAGAGTCTTTGCACCGACTAGACAGGAAGTACGAACAATGGCCCATAATTTAGCCGAACGTCTTGGAGTTCAACATTCATTTAATCGGGAAAATGGTGAGTTGATATAGTCTCGATAGTTAAAGACTTTGTAATAAAATATTTTTAAATATTTTAGGTAAACCTGGTAACGTATGGTTGCTCCAGTTTTTAAGACGAAATCCAGACATTACAGTTCGTAAAGCTGAAAATACTTCAATTGTTGTAGATAACTATTTTAAACAACTTGATAGAATACTTTCTGAGAACGATTTGTTTGGCAAGCCCGGAAACATTTACAATACAGATGAAACTGGTCTACGGTTAAACACGCGAACTGGGCAGGTACTGGCTGAGAAAGGATCTAAAAGTGTACCTTTAAGTAGCCCAAGCGAAAAGGGTGAAACGATTACAGTAGTGGCCTGCTGCAATGCAGAAGGAGTACATTTACCTCCTTACGGATGTCAGAGAGGTCAGCGTACGTAACATCAGACATTTTCCTGGACTGGCTACAGAATTACCTCTACCCCAGAAAAGCACCCGGAAAAGTTTTGCTAATAGTAGACGGACATGCTTCTCACACAACTAATCTTGACACGTTACAATTTGCTGAGAACAATGACATTAGTTTATTTTGTTTGCCAAGTCACACTACATATTATTTGCAACCGCTTGATCGGGCCTTCTTCAAAAGCTTTAAGGGACATTATTACGATTCGTGTAGAGGGATGATCAAAAACTACCCTAATAGGAAGTTAAATCAGTTGCAATTCGGCAAACTTTTAGGGGAGGCTTGGGGCAAATCGGCTACAGTCAACAATGCTGTATCGGCCTTCCGAGCGACAGAAATTTGGCCTTACAACTGTTTTTCAAAACATTTGTTCTCAAACTCTTCCTCGTAAACCTAGCTCACCTCTACCACGCCCTTCGAGAGTGCAACTAAAAAGTGAGGTAAAATGTACTGAAGCCCCTTCTCGCGAATCTACCTCACCTCAACCAGGGTCTTCCGGAGCGCAACTGGAAAATGTGGAAGAACGTACCGAACAAGAAATAACACCTGGAAAACTACTTCAAGGCTTTCTCCTGTGTCCCAAATAACACCGGCGATGAAAAAGGCACATGCTAACCTAATGGGTAACCTAACTTCAACTAGTTACATGACTCTTGTTCGCGAGAAGAAGCAGGAGAAAGCGGAAAAGAAAGGAGAACTTTCAAAACAGAAATCACTAAAATCGAATGAGAAAAAAGGGCAAAAAAATGCAGGCACGAGTCTACTTCATCATCAGATTCTAATGAAAACCTAGTCTTTGATGATTCATCTAGTGGGGAAGAAAACTTGGACGACCTCGAAAATCACTGCGTCGGGTGTCTCAAAGATTATCGCCTTACAAAGAAAAAAGAGGAATAGTTGCAGCGCATTCTCTGTTCTAGATGGCTGCACGAAGGTTGCACAGCTTATATCAACACGTGCCAAATTTGCAAATGAAATGAAAAAAGGCAGGAAAAAACGAAATAGTGTACGGTCCGTGTCTCCTATAGTCGGTGGTCCATTTCTCCTACACCTTTTAGGAGAGATGCACCAATTCGCTTTTTCAGTTTTTTATTTTTTATAAAGTTAAGTTGTATTAATGTTTGAACTGTGTTAAATAAATCACCAAAGTCTATGTTTATGCTGTTTTTCAAAAGGTGATCCATCTCTCCTCGATTAACCCTACAAACTTAAAAAGAATACATAGGATCAAACTGATAACCTCCTCCTCCTTAAGTATGTTAAAAATTATAATGAGGGTAGGTTAATAACGTTTTATTCATACCGAATGTTCATTTATCGAAAATGTCGAGTAAAATACTAGATTTTGAGGTTGCACATTTTCATGGTCACCCTGTATACATAAAATTACATAACGGGATAGCAAAAGAGATATCTTTTAGCAAATGGGGTTGTTTGCCTATTGCACACCTCGATGCTTTAGTTTGAAAAAGGTATTTAAAAAAAATTAAATTTAATTATAAAACTCGCTGCCTTTATCGCCCTTATACCTGTGTTTTTTATTTTATTATTAAAAAAGAAAAATGGGTGAACGGATTTCAAATCAAAATATATATAGAGAGAGAGAATTTAGTGAAAAGCTCATCAGCATTTAAAGATTATTTAGCCCTACAAAAGATTCCTTTGATTAGTATACTTATGATTAATGGTCTGTTCTATATTTTTCCATACAAATTAGCTTCTTTAAGAAAATTTAGGATGTTTTTAATATATCTAGGTTCTGGAGCTAATGTCGCACTCAATTTCCCAATTGGGAGTACCTCAAAGTAGACAAATCATTGTATTCAGTGAATATGTGATTAATTGTAAGCGGGATGTTGCAGTGTTCACATATCGCTGGCTCATCATTATTTAATAGATATATATGGGTTAATCTAGAATGACCTATTAGGAGACGATAATATAACTATTTGATCTTTTCTACTAAGTTTATTCAGTATAAGTGTTTTTGGAGAACTTTTAAATGATTCTTGGAGTTTATTTTGTCAGTCTAGAAGCTCCGAATAGATAGTTTTAAGGTTGTGAATAAAAGTACGTATTATCGGAATAAGGTCTCTATAATATAGGGGTAGAAGATGAGGATTGTCTGAAGCTGATTTTGCCAGGTTGTCAGAAGTTTCATTTCTTTTAATCCCGATGTGCCTGGAGACCAAATAAAAGCTATAGTTAAGTTTCGTCTGAGGTTTTTGATGATCATATTTTGGATGTTATTAATTGATGGATGGTCACAGTGAAATTTGGAGAGTGCATGAAGAGCACTTTTGGAGTCAGAAGCAATGAGCCATTTATCAATGGGAGAGATATATCTAATTGTCTCCTCAATGGCATGTAGTGTCGCTGAGAAAATGCTGCATGAAAGATCAAGAGCACAGCTTTTAGATTGGTTAATCGAGAAAAAGGCTGAATTGACTGCTGATGAAGATTTAGAGCCATCAGTATATATTATTTTGTAGTCTGTGTAGTTGTTTTCGATTACATCTTGAAAATAATTAGTAATAAATTTCGGGTTGTCTGATGATTTATCAAATGTACTCATGCTAAAGTTAATCTCTGGAGAAGCCGTGATCCAGGGTAGAAAATTGAAAGTTTCTACAATAGGGAACGAGGCAATGAAGAAGCTGTGTTCACTGGAGTTTCCGTGAAATAGAATGTTTGCTGGAATAGTAAGTTTGCTATTATCATAAAAAATAGCAGGACTCCTAGGATGGAAGAATCTATCATTTAGTGGTAGTTCGAGTTTAGTCCAAAGAGAGGCCGAATATTTAAGAAGAGCATAAAGTCGTCTAAGGTTGAGAGGTAAAAGACAAGATAAATGTGAGACACTGGGTTTTGGACTAGGGCAAAAGGCACCAAGCGCCGTTTTGACGCTTACATTTTGAACGTGGTTAAAAAATTTTAATGTAGGATTCCCTAGCTGTTATGTATATAATACTAGCATAGTCTAGCTTAGATCTGATTAGACTCTTATAGATTGTAAGAAGAGATTGATGATTGGCTTCCCATGAAGTATTTGATAGCATTTTCTTAATATTTTGGTCCTTAGAGCATTTAGATTTGAGTTGCTGACAGTGTTCTTTCCAGTTAAGTTTACAGTCCAGGTACACGCCTAAGAATTTGGTACAAGTTTGTATAGGAATGGGAGAATTTAATATTTCTAAGTTATTCATCATGAAACAATTTATTTTCCTACAAAAATGTGTTATGGAGGATTTGGATGGTGAAAAAGAGAAATCTTATTGAGAGGACCAGCAAAAAAGGGAGTTGAGACAGTTTTGAATTTTCCTTTGACAAGTTCTTAAGCTGGAGGATACGTAGTATATTTCTAAATCATCCGCATAGAGGAGATAAATTATTTGTGGAGAGATAAATGTTAATCTTAACCTTGAAATACCTATTTTAAATGAAATTACTTATGACTAACGAGAGGTGGCCCGCGAAATTTTAAACAGCCCCGGTATTGAAATGCTCTGTTTACAATTTTAAAGTTTATGATACCAAAGGAAAAAAATACGAAGGAATTCCCAACAGATTGAATAAATTTATTATTGCAATTGCAGCACTGAAATAATTTGGAACACCAATAAAGCACTAGTTATTCTAAAATGGAACTATTTATTCCAATAAAGCACTAATTTTTATTTTATTTTATTATAAACAAGCAGAGTATTCAATATGAGAATAGTTTTTAGGATGATGTTTTTTTATAGTGCTGAAAAGCAGAACAATGCAAAACGGATAGAAGGCAAATAATTTCTTCACCAATATTTAAAAGTTAATAAGCGTTTGATGCTGGGTTTTTCGCGATTTGCCGTGGTAATATTGATTATTTGGCTTCAGTAAATACACTGTTGGCTTCTCGAAAAGTTCACAAACAGAATAATATCAAACAATACACAGACAAACACTTAAAAACTACAAAAAAACTGATAAATTCCGAAGATACCAGTGGCGACTCGCCAGGGGACGCGGGTAAAGCGCCGCTTCACCTACAAGTTCCAATCAATTTACTTAAAAATAAAAATATTTTTAAAATATTAAGCATTTCATAATTTATATTTTTATTATAAAAATACAGTATGTTTTATATACATTCACTTTATTTACTTAATTATATCATTATTTTCTATCAAAACTGGTGCGTTATATGCTCATAAAATAATAATGACTTAAAAACGTAGCACACTGAACACCTTTTCATTAGATTTGTTTAGGGCAGTTGCTATGGCAACGCAATGGTGAAAATCCTTAAGCCAAATGGCAGGCGCTTGTCCACTTATTATAGAATTAGATAGTTTTAGGTACATAACTGTTTTTTAAGAACAAAATATATTTAAAATCTTATAAATTCATATTATTTCCCCTAAGTAATAAAAAACGCTCCAAAGCTATGGATAATTAACATCATAAAAGGGTTGAAAAAAATAGCTATTTTGGGCGTGGCACCAAGAAAAATTTTATTCTGCCGCGCAATTTTTACCTGCGACGCTGTCTACCTAGCTACCTGCGCTTCAATCGTTCTTATATCCACGAGCTGCTACTGTAAGCTACTAAAATGCGTGTATACTCAATCAACGTGTGTCAATATTATCGAAAGCACAACCTACCAAAAACAGTGCGCTCAGCCGGATTTGGTTAGCCCTTGACATACAAAGTATGTCTATAATAAAATAATACGTTCCAAAATTTGTTTGGAACGAATATTGCAGTCAATAAAAAACAAGTATCATTTTAGATGTCTAATGCATTACGGGCTAGGTCACCTAGCCGCAAGCTGCAGGTCCAATTTAAACATGGTAAACTGAAACATTTTAAATGTGATAAATAACCGCCCCAACACCTCTACAAAAACATCTGCAAATCTATATTTTTGCCGCAAAATTTACAAGAAATAATTTACTTACTTCTGGTATGTTTATCATATTGAAATATTTCTGGAGATTACTTATTTCCAGTTCTAAAAAGTTCAAATAAATGTTTAATTAAACAGCACATAACAACATTTTGCGATACGAATTAATAATCAGCACTAAATATCCATAAAGGCGTAATGAAATGAACAAAAAATTACTATATACAGTTTAAAAGAATCTAGTCGTATTTTTCCGAACAAAATCCCATCATAATTTAGTCTCTTTGGAGAAATTAATGTGTTTTAAATTCGAAAACATTTTACTAGTAATTCTCTTTTAGAAATGAGAGTTGTCAGTTTTATATCAGCCCTGGGCTATTGGTAATAACCATTTTGAAATGAGTGAGAAACTATGTTCGGTTTAATCCATAGTCCATCAATGCCATTTTATATTTACTAAAGCAATATAGATTTTACTTAACATATTTAAATAATTTACGAACAAAATTTTCATCACTGCTTAACAGGAAATAATTTTCATATTTTAAAGTATAATAATTGGTATCAATACCTGCCTGATGAATACAATATTAAAACACAAAATATGAAATGCCTTAATAAATGAATTGTACGGGACAATATTAATTTTATATTGAATATCCATTTTAAAACATAGAGTTACTACAAATAAATGAAATTATATTTGAAATAAATTTATCAGGCATGTGGAATATACATAGATACACAACTTAATGAAATGAAAATGAAATGAAATGAAATGAAATGAAATCTATTAATAATAGCTTATCGCTAAGAAATATACATATATAGTTGTAAAACAAACAAAAATAAAGTACACAACAATAAATGATCTTCAATGTACTCCTATTACATACATTATTAACAAAAATAACTTTACAAAACCAATTCATATTGGAATATTTTCTTTTAGATATTTATCAAGACATTTTTTAGAGCTTTGAATTGTATCACAATTTTTTATATTACTGGGTAATTCATTATACATTTTAAGACCATTATGGAAAATATTATTTTGACTAGAGTTGCATTTAACTGTTTCAATATAAAAATTATTGATACTTCTGGTTGAGTATCCATGAATATCACTTACAAATCTACATCCTCTTAGTAAATGTTCAGGTAACAATCCGTTCACCATTTTATATATAAAAACCAATGTAGTAAAAGTGATTGTTTTATTGATACTCAATAATTTAACTACCTCCAACATAGTCCTAATTCTAGTATACCTATTGCACTTTAAAATGCATCTAAGTGCTTGATTTTGACGTTTCTGTAAAATTTCTATATCTGCTCTTTTAAACAAAAACAATATGGTGGAGCAAAAATTAAGTAAGAGGTCGATAATAGTTGAAGTATCTTTTGTAATTCTTGTAAATTTATCAATCAATTGGTATAATCCATGACTCTCAATAATCTTGTGTAACTTGTTTGAATAAATTGTGTTCTTGGGCATATCAATGTTAAAATCTCCTATAATGATCAACATTTCATCTTTTTTTATTGTTGTATCTAAAAGTTCATCCAATTTATCCAGAAAGATCGATGTACTAGCATTTGGGGAATGGTATAGGTTATATATGTTAAACTTCCACCACACCTGCTATACACATATTCATATCAAGTGTCTGAATAAGAATTTCTTTGTATCTTACACGCTTTTTGACATACATGAGAACACCCCCTGTATGTTCGCTTTGGGAATAGGTGGACATCAATTTGTAACCATCAATACTTAATTCATTGTCAGTTATTTCCTCAGTAATGTGAATCTCCGAGAGGCAAACGAGCATCGATCGAAGTTCATTTGTTATCCAACTCAATTGATCTTTGTGACTGAGAAATCTTGCTATATTTGCATACAATATTTTTGGGTTTGTTAATTGCTATTTGTCTGAGTTTTCATTTGTACTAAAACCGGGGTAGTTTTGCTTCAGCTGTAACTGGCTGTAGATTCGTTTATATGCTTCGCAATTTTTATCACATGCATTGTGATTAAAATCTATATTGGGTATTTTTAATACCTCAGCAGCATATTTGCAATTGATACATATCATATCCCCAGATGTACAGTCATTTTTCTTGTGGTTTCCGGTACAAACTGGGCATACTTCATTTTGACTCTTACAGTCTTTAGCCATATGGCCATATTTACAACATTTATAGCACTGTATTATATTTATATAGTCTAATAATAGAGTTCGATGTTATGCACCACGATTCAATACATTTTGGGGCCTTTAATATATTTTACCCAAGTCTGTGTAAGACCAAAGTCTTGAGCTTTGGAAAGGGATTCCAATCCCATGGAGCTAGGTTAGATAATTTGTAAAACTTCCGTACAATTAAATTTTTTAAGCATTACAGTGTTATGACATCTATAAATAAATAATATAATAAAAACATGATTTACTTACCGCTATTAGCGTGAAAAAATACTTGATCTCGCTTTACTTCAACACGTGTATATTACTGTGAGCATTAAATTCCTTGATTAGTGACGTGCAAGCTTTGCTTCGTATAAGCATTTAGAAAAATGTAGCCGGAACGTTCCATTTCGGGCGGTAAATAAAAATCATTATCATTTACTAGCTGGCCCAGCAGACCTTGTTCTGTGCGATGAATTTCCAGACGAATTATAGGAATATGGGGCGCATTCACCACATCGTCCAGAAATGTTATTGAAGATAAACATTTTGGTTTTATAGAAAAAATACGTAATAAAACAATAAAAAAAAATAGTGTTGAAAGGTCTCAGTAACCAGACAATCATTTCAAAAAAAAATCATGTAAATTGGTGCAGCACAACTCTCTCGCGAACTTGCTGAAACAATCTGGCTTAGTGTTTTAAATATATAGATTACAATAGTAGAATAATACATCAAAATTCTTTTTTCGATCATAACTAGACAATTGAACATTTCCTATATACATTTATTAGACCTTTCGCGAGAACCAGCCAAACATAACAATATACATAGTGCCCACCACAAAGTTGATTAGATTAAAGAAAAATTTGTGTAAATTTCAAAAATTAAAAAATATATGTATTTTCCACTATTCATAGTACTTTCTTATTATTCCACTAATATATTTATTTTTTGGTCTCAAACTAGCTGTATAAAAGAAAAAACTTACAAACAAGACAATTATCCTAAACTGTTTGTTTTTAAATCCCATTAAAATAACAAACAGGAAAAAGAGAGGGAGAAACAAAAAAATAAAAAAGAGTACACCTTTCTATCAACCGTTCATATTCTTCCAATTGTGAATAAAAACTTTGCTTGTTATTCTACGTTAACTCTATAAGCTAGTTGAAAACTTATTCAATGAGTTCGAATTCAAAGTGACGTTGCCCAGATACGACCAATTATTTCCAAAATTCTTCCTTAAATCTTACTTTGAATATGTTTCAGCGAAAATCTGTTCTCAAGTAAACTTTACCGACTTAAATTTTATGAGGAATATTGTATAAGGGAATATCGAGGATTACACTTTTAACGAAGTCGTTAGACATTACTATGCATGTCATGGGATAAGTAACATGTCATACGACAATAAGGGTGTATTCTACATTTGCTGGGTAAAAGCAATGTTGATATATATTCCTCACTTTTTTATTATAAAAATATTTTTGGTATTTAAACGTGTAACTTTATACTTTCTTAGGCAATTTTTTGATTCACAACAACGATGTATTACTGTATTTTAATTATGGTGACCAGTGAACGCCTCTTTTTCTGTAGACAATCAAAATGGCACTCGTACGTACACAACGGGTACGAATATATACGATGTATACCTGTCAGATAGGATGACGCTAACATGAGTCAAAAAATACAAAAACATAATATATATGTTGAGATAGGGCACTAATTTGCTAACATTAAAATCTGGTAGGACAAGAGTTCTACTATTTCAGCTTCTCAAAAAAAATACACATATTTTTTACATTAAATAATTTTCAGGAACAACTATTTTATTAAAATGATGGCTTAGGACAAGAATGAGTGCGATTGTTTTGATAATTATAAAAATTAGGTTTTGGCTGATTTTTTAGATATCAACACCATAGGACTCTTTTGTCCTATGTTGTTGAGCTGTCATTTAACAATTGATGTATCTCATAATCAATTGTTTAATTAATTTTTTGTGTTTTTATTGGAAAAGTTTATATAGTAGGACTATTGTCCTACCAAACATTGTTATTTCAATAGCACCCTACCTAAATATTTATAGCCTTAGTGTATTATTTGACCGACATTACTTTTGCCTAACAGGTAATATTATATATTATTTATTATATATAAATACTAATTAATATAAAATTCCCCGATATTTCTTTGATATTGCCAGACAGCGATTTTGCCTAATTTCGCCCTACAAAATTGGCCAGTTTGTTAGTTTATTGGTTGCCTGTATAATGTTAGTATATTTATATCAACAGACAAAAACTATTATTCTTTCGAGAGTCATCTTTCATTGCTTTTTGGGATTACATACCAACCGGTTGTTTACTTTATAATCCTTTGATGCTAGTAATACCTGCTTACTGTCTGTACAGATGTTTATTATATTCTGTTTTGTGATTCTACAGGGAATCTCTCTCGCATCTATTGTGCTTTATCTAAGAGAACAGCCTCAAAAGTTTCTACTAAAAAGAACCGCAAGATAATGTGCTTAATCAGTTGTATAGGATTATTTACAATTGAGGCTGGCCAAAAGTCTAAAGGTACTAAAAAAGCGATGTAACTACACTGATTGGTAGAGTTAAGGGCATGTTAAATATTTCAATCCTAACAGTTTCCAGAATATATCTGTTAGCTAATAACAATTTTTCATTGAAATAATAAGAAAATTCTTTTTGACTTTATTACTTATTATTTCTTTATATACAAATGAGGTTTTAACCCAAGAACTAGGATTTTACCGATTTTTTTTTTGAATTTTTGAGTAACCCGCTATTTATTTTGTCATACGTCATTCAAACTAAAAATTTACTAGTTCATCTCTATATTACACTTTAATTTTTGTACAGAGTTTAAAGTCAATTTACTAATTAGTTTCTTAATAGTGATATTTTAATTATTTTAATAAACTTCTATTATATTTGGCCACAATAGATTCGCACCAATATTTTACCAGTTTATTACTCTATCGCATATAATTTTTGTACTACATTTCAGATCTATTGAATAAGCGTCTCTTTGATGATGATTTTATTAACAATTATTATTAGGTCGCCATTTTGTTTCACATTAATGGATTTTTACGGAAAGTTAAAATTTTATTCTTATTACCTACCCTTGATTTTTGACCAAGAATTTAAGTCAATCGAGTTTGAGCTTTAATACAAATAAACTGATCGACACACCGACAGAAATATATTTTTCGATCTCATACACTCATACGAGTAAAGCAAAAAGGTTGAGCGATTTTTTTAACGTAATGTTAGAATAACTAGAGTTGAGCAAAAACCTGCAATTTATAAAAGAAAGGATATCTCACACATATTACGGGTTTTTGGCAATAAACCGATTTTTCTAAAATTTTACTGTTATTTAGAATATCAAAGTAAACGTGTTCTTTCTTTGCGCTAACTCTTTAACTATTCAGGGTAAACTGAAAACTTGGAAGTAAACTTTTCGTTAAAAATTATTGAGATTTCTGCACTAAATATGCAATTTAAATTTCACTAAAATTGCGTTTAGGATCGTTGCAAAGCCGCAATTTAACTTTAAGGAATATGTTCTGTAAGTATTAAAAAATGTTTTCTCTCTTGAAATTACTAAATGGTAGCTTCTAATATGGCAATATAAATTATTCGCATCTGTCTGTTTTTCCTCCTATTTGTAAAACACTTTACTGGGCGCTTTGACTTCGACCCGTTCATCGCCAGCCAGCAGATTTCATGAATTTAGATACATTAGTCAGTGGCCTTCGAGTTGTAGTGATATGAGGTAAGTGCTCATTGTAGTTCGGGTAATAGTCACTAATTTGATTATTGTTTTTTGACTCATATGTTAGGAGTCACGCATTTAAATAGTAACTGTTGGCCCTAATTTTTAGATATCACCCGTTTTTAATTAATTAATGCTGGATTAAGCATTAAAAATACAGTCCACTTTTTTCTCTTTAAATCGAGAGATGAGGTGATCACTTTGAACACCTAACAGCATGTAAGATTTAATAAATGCACTCAGTTTACTAAATATTGCACATAGCATGTAAACAATAATTCTCACAAACTAATTTCAAAAATTGAAAAATGCGACCGTTCAAAGTTACTGATGGAGTTCGTATGGAATTGTGTATCATTACGGAAATAATTTGAGATATTGCTCTCTTAATCAAGACAGCGCGTTTTAGATATATTTTTAAAATTCGTTCCTTTCATCCTTTCAATGCGTGACTCTCGCAATAACTGATATTTAAAAAAAATAACTAAAAACCAGTTTAGTACCAGTAAATAACTGATTTTTGCTAATTGATAGGTAATTAAAATTTCTAACTCTTCACGATACTGAATAAACCATTCAATTGAAAACATGGATCATAGCGAGTTACGCGTATATTCATTTTCCGGGAATTTAACTAACTCTATTTTACTGTGCTGTTGAGTGAGATAATTAACCAAAATATCCCTTTAAATTGAAAACGCAACCATTCAAACTTATTGATGGAGTTCGGCATGAAATCGTACACCATTACGAAAATAATTTGAGGCAACCTAACAGAGATGAAGCCAAACCGGTCCAGACCGTTATTGCCACCATTTAAAATTAATTACATAGGATTGCAAATCACGGTTAGGCCACCTTAAAGCTGCTTTCCACGGAATCGGGTACGTGGCGCTGAGACATTATCCAGACTGAATAAATTAAGTGCAAATGGAACATGTGATTATGGTATGTCTAAGATACGATCTAAAAGTTAATCTATGATGGGGGGTTTATATATCACTGGATTCCGAATTGTATATCCAACTCTTTAAACACTTAAATGTATTAGTTTGGTATTAGCTATTTGAAAACAAACCGTTAGCCATAAACGTAACATATTTTTTATTATAAGACTTATATTAAACAATTCTGTTTCTCTGTATACCTAAAGGGTGTACAGCGCAATAGTGTGAGAAAGTACCATATCTCGCTTGTTTTTTATAATTTTGAAAATTTTTTTTATGAAAGTTATATACCAAAAAGAAGTCTACAATCTAAAAATATTTTTAATTATACGGGATATTTCACAAAAGTGAGGCACCTAAGTAACGACTTTTTTTAATTGGGACACCCTATTCGGATTTTCCAAAAAAATTTCCATATAACACCATATTTGGTTTTGCATTTTGTTTCGATGTTCATATTATACAAAAAAAATATCTAAATTAAAAAAAATCTCCTCCTCCATAACCTGCTATAACTTGTAACCTACAACGCTTTCAGTAAAGAAACATTGCACCAAAGAAGATAAATGCTTAACCAAGAGTTTAGGTAACCGCATACGTAAGAATTGTATACAGGGTGTTTGCTGCAAATATGCCAAATTTGCAAAATTGAAACAAATTTTTCTTTGATTTTTTAGAAGGCACACTCTGCATCTAACTATTCTATCGTGTTCCGTTATGAACCTTCTTTCACTTTTATTAAGGTGATCTTATACCTATTTCTAATAGTTTTTGCGATATATTAATTTTTAATAATTGTGTCGTTGAAAATGCATGAATCATTTTGATGTAATTTTTACCTAGTTATCCATGTTTTAAAAAAATATATACCTTAAAGCAATATTGTTGTTCTTTCAATTTATCTGCCAGTATTAAAAATTATTGTTGTAAAAATTGTATAAAACAACTTATCTCTAGTAAGATATGACTAATTAAAATTCCAATGATTTAAAAAAGTTCGTTTTTTTTAAGGAACAAATTTAATTCAGTCTACACATTTAATTATTCCTGAACACGAAAATACACAGAAATCATAATCGTACAATGCAAATGTAATTTTTCTGTATCTATTATAAGGTATACCATGGTGGCTGTAATCAACATATTAAAGTGATAATAATAAAACACGAACGTCAGACGAGACGCTGAATAAGGAAGTATTATTTTATGCAAGTTTTATATTATAAAAATAAAATAAAATGAAACCACTTAAAATTACAAAAAAAAATTAAATCTCTTAATACACAAAACAGTAACTGACTAAATGTTCAAAATGTTTACCGTTCTCTTCAACACGATGCTCTGCTTAAATTTTGATATATGGCAACACTAATATTTGCAAAAAAATCCTTAACTTCATGTCTTCCTTTGATTCGGAGGTATTTTGTACACTTCTTCTTCAACATACCCCTATATGCTAAAGTCCATTTTTATAGAATCTGGCGATCTAGCCGGCCACGAAATAAGTCCACCTCTTCCAATCAAACGATCTGGGTATGTTTAATTTAAAAATGTTCTGCTCTGCAGAATGGAGTGGGGCACCATCATGTAGAAATCACATTTCATTCAGCGTTTAGTTTGGTATTTGAGCTAATAACCCAAGTAAATGATTTTGCAAAAAATCTAAGTAAACGTCCCTTATTACCTTTTACCCAAAAGATATGGCCCAATTACGTAATTACCTCAAACACCCCGCAAAACATTTAATGACCATCAAATTTGAGAAGTATATCTTACCAAATATACATTTTCGATTGCGTAGTAATGAAAATGCTGTCTGTTAACACCCCATTCTTATGAAACGTAGCCTTGCCTCCAAATAGCACCAAATGAGAAAAAATTGTTTTTCTCTTATTTTGTTCTTGTTCTTGGAGTCATTGGTGGCATGGGTGCATTTTATTAGCTTTAAAAATTACCGGTCTTCTTTCAATATCAACCTGCCGAGAAATGGTTCGTTGTTCAAGATGCGGATTTTCGATGCCTCCTAAAAGTACATTTAATTAATTGTCTTCAGTCTGAGAATGTTTTTCTCGATCATTTTTATTATATGCCACACTACCAGACCTTTGGAAACGTTCCAGAAGCATTTCGAATGCTCTTCTTTCAGGTTGGCATCGATCGGGATACCGTTTCTGATACAGTCTTTTCACTAATAGCATATTCTTCTCACTAGCTCCCAATACAAAAGCCATATCAACCATCTAGTGTTGTGAACAGGGACGTAGGCAGAAAATTTATTTTGGGGGGCCAATTGGAGGCACAAATAGTTCTAGAGGGGCCTATATACAGGGTCTGGCATTAGTGTGTCAAAGTTAATTGTCGCTAACTACTAAAGATTTTTTTACATTAATGATGGATCCTGTTACAAATAATATGTGCCAGTAAAAAAATTAAAACGGATTTTCTACATTTATTTTAGGTTTTTAAACTAATTAACAAATTTTATACAAAAGTAACTTAATTAAACACATTTGAAAAGATATGTTTTTATCATTTTTATTTAATGTACAATTGCGGAAGTATTACTAAAAGTAATAAAAAATAAACATGAATAATATAAACCGTTAACTAAAGAATACAAAAAAAAAGAATTCATAATATTAAATTTATTCTTCTCTTATTTTCCGCGAAAATATCTATTACTCTTTGAAGATCTATGTTTTTTATTAATGACTCAATTGATAAAATAGCCAAGTTTGATAGTCTGTCATTTCCAAATCTATTTCTTAAAAATAATTTTATTATTCTTAAACAGGAGGAAGTTCGCTCACATGATGCACTAGAGACCGCGATTGTTACAGCAATTATTACTGTTTATATTTTCTTTGTTTTAATTAGGTAAGTCAGCTTATATTTGGGATTCTTACTAGTAGAGATATTTTGTGTTGTTGTGGTTTGAGTATTTTATTTCGTTAAACATATTGTGCTTGTATGAGCGTATTGTATAATATATTTAGGCAGGGCAATGTGGGGGGGGCAGGCCCCTCCTTGTCTACGTCCCTGGTTGTGAAAGATTCAGTATTTAAATTTGAAACTAAACTATATTATACAACGTTTACAACAGTATTTTTTGCCACTGACAGATAAATTGAAAGAACCCTTTTCAAACAATATTTCTTTGACGTATAATTTGTTTTCTTTAATAAACATGGCTAACTAGATAAAAATTACATCAATGTTTCAATACATTTTCAACGACACAATTAATAAAAAATAATATATCGCAAAAAGTATTAGAGATAGGTATAAGATTACCTTAATAAAAATGAATGGGGACTAACAACGAAACGCGATAGGACAGTTAGATACAGGGTGTGCCATTTAAGATATCAAAGAAAAATTAGTTTCAATTTTTCCAAGTTGGCATATTTGCAGCAACTACCCGGCATAAAATTATTAGATCTAAATCCTTAGTTAGACATTCATCTTCTTTGGTAAAATTTTTCTTTTTTGAAATCGTTGTAGGTTAGAAGTTATGGAAGGTTATGGAGGACCATGATTTTATTTTAATTTAGATATTTTTTGAATAATTTTGCAACGTCTAAATAAAATGGAAAACCAAATAAGGAAATGCAAATATTTAACGTATATATCAAAGAAATAATCTAATTGGAAAGCCCCTGGATGTGTCCGGCACTCACTTGTTCCTGATACTTTTATAAAATAAAAAAAAATAATTTAAAATTAAGAAGTTCATTAAAAAAAAATCTGAAAAATAAGAGAAAATGTGAGCTAAATAAAACACATTAAATAAAAAAACTATAAAATCTATTTACTAAAGTTGGTTTTTTTCGAATGCCTGTACAAAAAAATGACACTAATATGAAATAAAAAAGTTCACCAATTGTCCCAGCGTGATACGTCACTGCAACTGGTGGAAGGTGTATCAGTAGACAGGACCTTAGTAGTTGTAGGGCGGAACGTTACTCATCCACGTCAAAGTGAGTCTTAAAGCCCCGTAGTAAGACCGTATTCAACAGGGTTTAGTTCGCCCCGGACAGGAAGACTTCTTCACAACGTGGCAGGAAAATGGCGGCCTGGTCCAACTTCAGCACTAAAAATCCTCTCTCAGAGAGACTACTTGGAAATTACAAAATACAATAAAATTCACAAATAGAAAACCCCAAGTAAATTTTTACGAAGCTGAGGAGGAATCCCACTAACAGATTCCCAAGAAAAACTTGGATTTTATTTTCTCCAGTTCGCGCTGAAGACCTTTCGATGTTACAGGAGACCAGAAAAGTGAAGTGAAAAAGTAGTTCCTTCCTGGAACCAGCTCCGTTGTACCTTCTAGAATTTATTCAACTCGGATGCCGAACTATCATTAGTTAGGTTGGCCGAGGTGACATCAGTGTTGTCAAGGGGAACTCGGAATGATTTAAAATAGGGATTGCAAGGCAAGAAAAACGATCACTGATTGGTTTATAATTCAAACGGTAATCACCTGAGAATAAACTTGGCAACAGTTGAGATCTTAGCATGCGCCTACTGAATGAGGGCATATCGAATGCAGCGAGTGACAGCGCATAGAAAGTGACACCTCCCATAACCCTAAATTATACTGTGAACTAGGCAAAACGAATAGTAAACAAACATCTATCTTCCAGCTTCCAAAACTTAGATAATTAGAATAATAGTTGAAAAGGCTATCCCGAAAAATCAACTAAAACTGTGAACAAAGCTATGGGGAATTAATTTCAAATGGGGAAGTGGAAAAACGCTGACAACAAAAAGGTACTTAGGCTTGATTTAAATTAGATTTTTACAACAATACAATATAAATAAATTTGTTATTTTACCATTAAAAGAGATTTATTCATAACGAAATATTTTAGGCAATTCACAGAAGACATAAAATGGTCGAGTAATAATTCAGGACATAAAAGGGTCTAAATACTTATGCAATCAGGAGAAATGATTGAAAAAGGAAATATTTAAGGAAGTAATTTGGTTTTCCAAAACACTAGACACAACCGATTTAGTTATACCAATATGCTACTGCTACCTAATCCAAGAAAAAAAAAATAAATAAATATTGATTTTAAATTCAGAAATTTTATGTGTTTATAGGCCAAAGTTAAGTGAAAGAATTTGTATTAATATTGCCCTTATATGTTAGATATCCAGGGCTAAAAGGGAATACAATTAACGTAGGGTAAATTTAAAATAAAGTAACAGGCACGTATTGGCCTAAAAACATTCTTATATATATCTAAAATAGAAATATTTATCAAAGTAACCGTGCTTCATAAACATAAATTCCTACATATGAGTATTAATACAAAATATAGACCTTACATGCATTAATGCCAATATTTATTATTTATAGCAACAGAAAAGATATGTTTGGACCCAAAAATAGAGGTTTGAAGTCGAAAATGCAGCATCCCGTCAAGATTATTAAAAGACCAAAATTTGCATAAAGGAGGCAAAACAGGTTTTCAAGACTGCTAAAATTAAATTCTTATTTACTCTGTAATATTAAGAAATAAATGTCTTTACATGTTATTTGGGTTTCGTTTTTTAAATAATTATAGTTTTAATTAATGAATGATATTGTATGAATCTAGGTATCGTCATCCAAGTAACAACGTTTGAACTTGCAGTAAAACGTTTCTTTAGAACGTGGTGGTTAACTACTCTAGTTTAAGAATACTGATAGTTGTTGATAATAGGTGGCGCTATACATACCGATTAATTATTATAATATAATCCGGTATAACAAATGAAATGTTTGCTTGAGATATGGGTAATCTAACTAAACTATAAAACCAATATATAATTTAAATAAAGCGCACATATCAATTATTAAAAATTAACACTAAAAGAGTACATTATAAATGTTAAACTTTAGATTAAACTATAGAACAAAATTAGAGTGTTACAAGGTTGTCTCTATTTAAAAAAAATGATTCTTAAATGCCTCACTTTTGTGACATACCCTGTATAATAAAATGTTTTTAGATTGTAGACTTTTTTTGTTATACAATTTTGAAAAAAAAATCCAATATATTACATCATATGTCATCATCACATATATATCATAGCATTTTTATATAGCTTGGGATCAAAATGTAGGTAGTATTTTAACAATAAACAGAAGTTTGCAAATGCTAAATTTTTAATTTAATTCGAATTATCTCTAAAACTATAAGATTTTCGAATATTAAACATATAATAAAAAAGTCTTGGAATTACACGTAGAATTCAAAAATGAACCCAAATACATGGGGATCCGTTGAAAAAAGTATATTTTTAAAATGTGAAGAATTTCTAACCATCATGATGCAAAAGCACATTATTGACAAATATCTTTAAGGCAAAATATTCCTCCGCGCTATCGTTGACTCACCCTGTACATAAAACTAATTTATAATAATCTGAATGTAGCTTATCGTTTTAGCTATAAAGTACGAGTTGGTACAGGAAACCAAATTCGGTATTAGCTCATATTATCGACGCAGGAATCGGTGTACATAGCTGTAGACATTGTTACGAAGATTGAACATTATCGGATGTTAACAGAGGTGTATGCAGGCGATTATTAGATAATAAACACAAAATTAAGGCAGAGAGTTTCCCAAATACATTGATGCAAACATCGGTTATATGTAGCCATTTAATTATACTGGCAACTACCGTTCTGCTGTTTTGTTAGTTGAACCGAAAACATTATAATAAAAATTTTTATTTCCTAGTTAACATAAAGTCTTAGAACGATAGTAGAAAATGTTTTTACTATATATAAAGATTACGAATGAGGGCTAGTTTTAAAATAACAGCTGAAAATATAAAACAAAAAGTGCCTCCATTTCCTAAAGCTAGACGACGTTGTTATTTACTAATCACTTCTTTGCAAGCTTTATAAATATTTTAGTAGCATTTTAATTAATCTCCCTACACCCTCAAAATTTATTTTGTGGCCGTTTTTTTAATGATGTAGGAATAAAGCCGAGGTTGTTTGTCTGTTTCTGATGCTAAATGTATGTTCTTCTACTCTTGCAGATATTCCCCTGTTAGTTCGCCCCACGTACAGCTTTTCACAGTCCTGGCATGAAATGCTGTATACTCCGTGGATTTCCAATTTTATTTTGTCTTTTGGGTTTCCAAGTAATTTACATATAGTTGTTTGCGGCTTGTGTAACGTTTGTATGTTGTGTTTTCTAAGAATTCTTCCGATTCTGTCTGTTGTGCCCCTTAAAAATGGTAAGACTACTTGTTGCCTTCCCGGTTCATAATTTTTGGTGGTCGTTTTTGGGGAACTCTGTGCTTAATAGCTTTCTTTAGAGCACCAGATATTATATTAAGTTCGTTTTTCTCGTCTGTGTTTCAGTTAATGGCGGATCTAGATATTACAGTATTGGCCACAGCTGGAATTTGTGCTGGATGATGATGTGATCTTGCATTTAAATATATGTTGGTATGTGTTGGGTTTTTATACACAGTGTATTCGAAATGTCCGTCATGCAGTTTTGTGATCAGAACATCTTAAAATGGAAGTTTGTTGTTTTCCTCTACCTGTAGAGTAACTTATATTATGGGATATATTGAATTTACATCAGTTAAAAAGTTTTCGAGCTCTGTTTGATCATGTTGCCATATAATAAATGTCATCCCCATAACGAATCTATAATTGGTGTTTAAACTATTTTCTCAAAAGGTTTTTTCTCGAAATATATCATAAATAAATTTGCAACTACTGGTGGACCCCATCGGAGCACTATCTGTTTGTTTATACATTTACCCATAAATGAAAAATAAGTAATTTTAGGGAAATACTCGGAGAGTTGTATTATATGTTCCTGAAAGTCCTCGTTTACAGCAATCTTGTTTGGTGCTTCGTCGATGGAAATACGAGGATATGACGACTTGACATCTAGGCTTGTTATGGTATCGTTTTTTTCAAGAACTATATCTCGTATAATTCGAGTGAAATGCTTCGAGTTGTTGACAAATGAATCAGCTTTTTCGACAGCTGGTTGCATAATTTCAGCAAGATATTTTTCCAATTTTTGTAGTGGCGAATTAACGGCACTAACGATAGGTCTGATGGGTGTCCCTGGTTTGTGTATTTATATATTATTCTATGTAACCATAGAATTTCAAATTCAAATTCAAATCCAAAACTTTTTATTTGCCTTATGAGATATACAAACAATTGAAACAAACAGGGTCTGCATAGCGATTTTAATACCCGTTGCACAGACACAGACGCTTTCTGAGTCAATGTAATGCAGCCCTTAGAAAATTGAAAAATATCAACGAGATTAATAGTTTATAAATAATAAACAGCATTAAAACTAAGCTTATTATTAAAAAGTGAATATTAAGAACGAAGCGTGAGAACTAAAACAAGCAAAACAATCAATATGTTATAGTTATACAGCGGACATCAGGGGGCACAGAATGGAGGAAGCATGCGCGGGCGAACACTTGAGAGGATGTGACTAGTATTACAGTTATAGTTAGTTAAATTCCAATGTTTGTTAAAAAATGGGCGAGTGCAGCAAACAAAAATATAATTAAAAAATACGTAAATATATAAAAAAAAATTTGTCATCTGCTCGACTTTTCAAGTGGTATTATTTTTTGTTGTATTTCGGGATTCATTGATAAACTTTTTATTTTATTTTTAATTATATTTCTAGGTATGTAGTCGGGTCTTTTGGACATTTTCGATTCCATCTGTCTATCTCTCTGTCTATATATATGTCTCTCTATCTCAAAGCGGTATAGCCAAAAACTACTTACCAGTTTGACTTCAAATTTTGGTTAAACATTAAGGGTCACATGGACATCACCTGATAATATTTTTGTAAAAATCCAGGATTCCGAGACAAAATGGCAGCTAGTGAAAGATAAACCATTATTACCAAAAAACCTATTTAACCAAGTTAACTCAAATTTTACATAAAAATCAAATGTTATTTAGGAATCAAATGGTAACATTTTGGTACGAATCCAAGATGGCGAAACATAATGGCGGCTTAATAAAATATTTAAAAATTCAGTCTTAAAAACTACTTTGCTCAAGAATTATTTGTGGTAAAGAGATGAACTGTGGTACCAATTGAAGTTGGTAGAACAAAATGGAGACCAAATAAAACTGTTGTTGTATAATGAAAAAATTTCCCTTCCAGGTTTTCCATATCACTTTAGCGTCCTATATGCCGAAAACAGGTTTTCTCAATTTCGTTGGTCTGTCTGTCTGTCTCAATTTGTGCTGCATACGGGGATGAACTGGTAATTTGATAAATCCATTATGGCGGAACAAGAAAGCAGGCTGCTGGTGAACTGATAAAAAAATATTAACAAAAAACGAATTATCCAATTTACTTCACATTTGATACAATAATCAAGATTTACATATGAATCCAAGATAGGAAAACAAAATGGCGACTTAATTAAAAAAATTAGTCTGTCAAGCTACAGAATAATTTTTTTGTGCAAGCATTAAGTGTAATGCATTAAGTGTAACAAAGAGATATAATGAAAACATAGGGGTACGAATTTAAGATGGCGGCCAAATAAAATATTTAACAAACCAACGTGAAAAAATCTATTCAAAAAATGTGATATAGGTACGAATTCACCTTGACGGTGCAAAATGGCGGTTTTAAAAAATTAGTTCGAAAACTAATTATGCAATTAATTTTAAATTATCCTCAAAAAATTAAGTGTGGCATAGATAGAAACTAGTAAAATATTGGTATAAATCCAATATGGTGGAGTTAATTAGTTAGTGTTTTATAAAAATGAAATAGGAATATAAAACATAAATAATTATTTTATATTTTAATATTATGTAATTTTATATTTTAATTAATATAATTTTCTAGTTCGAGCAAAATAAATATAAGCAAAGTTCGTGTCAAAGGTGATTGTTTATACCACTTTTATATCGATTGCACGTGGTCTTTGATAAGGAACAATAAACATATAAAAAAAACACGCGTTTTAAAATTTTAATCATCATCATCATTTGAGGAAGAAACCAACTTAAAAAATCAAAATAATGGCAGATTTTTTTATGAAAGTTAATATTAACTTGGCAATTAGAACAATTAAGATTATTATTTGTCATTGGAACTGTACTGGTTGTAAATGCTTCTAAATTGTTACACTGTGTCTGATTATCATTTTTTTGTCTTAGAATTTGAAGGGCAACATTTGTTTTTATTTGAATACAATATAAAACTACTTTGTGCATTATTTGTGGTAAAGAGAAACTGTGGTACGAATTGAAGATGGTAGAATAAAATGGAGACCAAATAAAACTGTTGTATAACGAAAAAATTTCTCTTCCAGGTTTTCCATATTATTTTAGCGTCTCATATGCCAAAAACTAGTTTTCTCAATACCGTTGGCCTGTCTGTCTGTCTGTCTAAGTTTGCGCTGTAGCTAAAAAACCTGATTGACTATATTTTGCTCAAAAATTAATGGTCATGTGGGGATGAACTGGTAGTTTGATAGATCCAATATGGAGCAAGAAAAGAGGGGGCTGCTGGTGAACTGGTAAAAAAAATATTACTAGGAAACTAATTATCCAATTTACCTTAAATTTGGCACAATAATCAAGATATACATATGAATCCAAAATAGGAAAACAAATAGCCTTCAGTAACGGTGGATGACCGCCAATCACAATGATGCTTCAAACTTAAAAGATCTGCACGAGTGTCAGCTAAGACCGCAAACCACCTTCTGAAACAGGGACCGGTGTATCCAAATGCAAATATTTTGCTATTTTGAATGGTTATGGAAGGTACTAAATAGTACAGCCCATGGCAGTTAACAAAGAAGAGATCTTGAGGAAGAGCTACTGGACAAAGGCGCCCATGCCTAATATAATGTTACTAAAACATTTGCAAACATCGCAAAGAAGTGATTTATAAATATTAGGAAAATAAATAGAGATTTTTTCGTGACAAAAATACTGACCGGAAACCGAGTGGCTATAACACTCAAGATAGTCCGTAGTGATATTTCACTGTTTTATTAACAATTTAATGATCAAAATACAAGAGTTCTAACCACACTACACCACAACTTGTTACGTTCTGGACGCGCGTTTCGCTAACCAAGTTAGCATCATCAGCAGATGGTATAAACTAAAGTAACTTATCCTAACCGAGACTATTTATAGGTAAACGAATCTTCTTCTTCCACCACAGGTTAGGACTTAACAATTTAATGCAAAAAATCGCGTTTTCTTACGTTCTTGGCTTATAAAATCGAAACTAATGAAGCAATCTTGATGGTGTAAAGAGATTTTAGTAGAAACTAAAATTATAAACAATACGATATG
Organism: Kuschelorhynchus macadamiae; assembly: GCA_030620095.1. NCBI lineage: Eukaryota > Metazoa > Arthropoda > Insecta > Coleoptera > Curculionidae > Kuschelorhynchus > Kuschelorhynchus macadamiae. The sequence continues at coordinate 1,247,627 of JAUTXW010001503.1, forward strand.
GTTACATGACTCGATCGGATCATTAAAACAGGAGAAAAAACCGCATACCAAAATCAGGCGCTGGGGAATTATTAGTTATTGCACAATTGCAATTTGAATTTTTTAATGCGCTATTTTTCAGCGTACCTGAATGCGTCGTGGCTTATGCGATTTGAATTCTGCAAAATAATGTCGAAAGTAGAAATATCATACTACAAAAAGTCTATTCATATTTCGCGCTAAAATTCTGTGAAATACGCGAAAAACCGGATGCGGGAAAGTAGCCAATTAGCAGAGGAACGGACGGCAGCCGATGAGAACCGTAGTAATAGAGACGCTTAGCGTGCAACGTGTTATTCTTCAATTTTAATTATCTCAGCAACTGCAGAAGCCTTTAGATTTTTTTTTTTTTGATATTGTGATAACTGAACCCGAGAAAACCAATTCTTTAGTTACATACTAATCGGTATAGATCAAACGACGCGATGCACATTTTGCATAAATTTTGAAATTGAGAAGTTAGCATCTCCTGGTAATTATTTATCTAGTACGCATATCTACGCGTTATTTAGCAACGAAATAAAAAAACAACTGAAAGCAGGTTGTTCACTTAACAGTTCTGTCCCATTCTGATAATTGTCAAAGTTAATTTAAAAAATAAGAATTTATTCAGTATTTTTGTGATTATAGAGTGTAATTTTCAATAATATTGGCAGAATGGGGACTTAAAATAGAACCTGCCTGCAGTAATCCGTATAGGTAAAAGCAGCATTCTGTTTAATTATTCGTGAAATCTAACTACCATAGTACTCGGCGCGTTCGGCCGTTTTTAATCATGTTTGGAAGCATTTTTTCGCGTATTTCACGTAATGTTAGGGCGAAATAAGAATATATGTTTTGTAATATGATACTTTTACTCTCGATGTGATTTCCACGACGCATAAAAGCACGCTGAAAAACAGTGCATTAAAAACCAATCAATCAAATTGCAATTGTGCAAAAACTAATAAGCCCACAATATAGTTATTTTTCTAACAAGTGTGCAAAGTGATACTTTCCCGCACTCCTAACACATGCACTTTTCCACAGCCACTTAAAATATTGTGGCATAACTCTTTTTTTGTATATAGTTGAGTCGTTAATATATCCCTCCGCTACTGTTGATGAGTTCCAGCCTCCTAAACGCTTTACATCGGTAGTCCTTTTCCGAAATCGGCTAGCAAAGTTGCAGAGGAGCAACAAAAACTATGCGCCGTGTAGAGTTGAGGGTTGGGCAATTTTAGAAATGCCGCAATTTCTGAGGGCACATACTGTATTGTGCACTCTTTTAAAATTTATAAAAAAACGTTGATGCGCTGTTGATAGTGGTCGTAAGGCTGTATATTGTCTATAAAATAGTACATACTTTCCATTGTTAGTTTCGCAGGATATAACAAAAGTGCGTGAATTGTAATTTTTGGAATCCTGAATTTTAAATACGATTACATTTTTCTCGTCCTCAATGTCAACTGTTGTTAGTTTTGCTAATTCCTCTCTTCTGCAGGCGCCTGCAAGCCCAAAAATTGTCGCAACTTTCAACAAAATATATATATATATATATATATATATATATATATATATATATATATATATATATATATATATATATATATATATATATACAGGGTGGCCCATCGAAAACGTACCGCAAGGCATAACGGCCAGGGTAATTTTTTTTTCAAAAAATCCAAAAACATGTCAATTTTGTTTGTGAGGGGGACAATTTTTGCCCTTAAAATGATCGCAAAATTTTCAACCCTCTAAGCGGGGGTGTCATCCCCCAAACTTTTTCAAATGGGAAGAGGGGTCAAGTGGTACCGCAATGAAAAGGGCTTTCTATTCTCTATACATTCCCGCTTTGGTTTTTATAATGAGGAGGTGAGAAAAAACAGACTTCTAATGAGCTATTTGGTCGATGTTACGTGTCACCTAGCAAAGCAAGAATTATCTTTCAGAGGCCATAATGAAAAAAGCGATTCCGTTAGTGCGGGAAATTTTCGGGAAACTTTTAATCTGTTAATTAAACGTGATAACGAAATACAACAACATTTAAAAAAAATTGGAAATATTTTTTCTGGTTTAGCAAAAACTATCCAGAATGATTTGATATCCTGTATTTCCGATTACCTTGCAGATACAATTCATAGGGAGATAAAAGAGTCGTTGTTTTTTGCAGTGCAAGCTGACGATACTACGGATATTTCTGAGAAGTCCCAATGTGCGATTTCAATTCGGTACGTTAATAAATACGGTGAAATCAAAGAAAGTTTCTTGGGTTTTCATGACGTTAGCGAAGACAGAACAGCGGACGCAATGTATGGATTAATTGTTACAGTCATAGGCAATTTCGATTATAAAACAAAATTAGTTGGGCAATGCTACGATGGTGCTAGTGTGATGGCAGGTTCATTGAATGGTTTGCAAAAAAAAGTTAAAGATGATGCTCCTTTTGCTTTGTTTACGCATTGTAGTGCGCACAGATTGAATTTGGTTTTACAAACTGGTTCAAAAAATATAAAAAATTGCCGAATTTTTTTCGCAAGTGCGTCCTCGATTCCCGGATTTTTTCATCAGTCTGCAAAACGGACATTTACTTTAGATTCGACGATAGGAAAGAGGATTTCTTCCAGTTCAGACACCAGGTGGGCTTCCCGTTCTAAAATCATTCAAATCTTGCACTCTGAATGGGAAGGCCTAAAATGAGTTTTTTCTAAAATTATTGACGACCAATCATCATCGGCTGAGTCAATAAACGGGGCCAAGGGATATCTTAAATTTATGAACGATTTAGAATTTTCGTTTCTTACCGCTGTGTATAAACATATTTTTGACATAACTGACCCCCTTTTCAACATTCTACAGAAAAAATCATTGGACATCACCTATTGTAAAAAGCAAATATTTATGGCAAGAGATCGTATCAAGTTATTGAGAAATGAGACAATGTTTAATACAATATTTGAACAAGCCCAAACAAGGATTTTTAATAATAGGGACTCAGGGCAATTGTCAAAAAGAATTAAGTTATCGGACACCATTAAAGGCGATGAGCAAAGTTCTTTACGCATTTTATTTTATGAGATAATTGACAATATTGTGACTCAAATAGAAGTTAGGTTTGCAGATATGTCTCAGTTATTATATTTTTCTTTAGCGGATTCCTCAAAATTCAAAGAATATAGCAAAAATTTTCCGCTGGAATTTGTGACGAATGTGAACAAATTTCCTTGACAAACAAAAATTAATTAATGAGCTTAGTGTAATATATCTCGATGAACAATTTGCATTGCTGAGCGTCGAGGCAATTTTAAAACATTTCGTAAAAAATGAACTTCAAGAAATATTTCCTGAAAGTTACAAACTTTTTGCGTTAATTGCTACCATACCTATTACAAGTACCTCAGTGGAAAGACATTTCTCTTGTTTAAAGCGAATAAAAACGTATTCTCGCAATACAATAAAAAATGAACGTTTATCGTCACTTGCGCTAATTTCAATAGAAAAAGAGTTGTTCTGCTCCTTACAGAAGGCTGATAACTTTACGGATGTCATAATAAGTAAATTCGCCCTTTTAAAAGATAGGCGGATAAATTTAATTTATAAAACTTAGTTGTCAGCTAAGTGTGTACGCGGCTTAACGTTTTCTTATAACGTCATTATTCTTGAAATTATTGTGGTTGTCGCCTACCCTAGCCTAAACACCACGAGCCGCCACTGAAAATCGGTCAAGTCATTTAGAAAATATGAAGGATTGAAATTTAAAATGTTTATTTACAAATTATCAGAGTAAATGATAAGGATAAATTCCTTCGACCAATTCGCTATTTTTGTCCTGTTATTTTAGATGTTTACTGCTGATTTTAGTGATTTGACATGCCACAACGATCAGGTGCGGTAGTTGCTAGATAGCTGTTCTGTAACTTGTGCGTTTAAATTTCTCAATATCATTAAATTTTTTATCAATAATTATGGTGTACTCACTTGCAGAAAAAGTGGAAATAATCGAACTTTATTTTAAAAATAATGAATGTGGCAATCGGGTTGCGCAGATATTTAATGAACGACATCCTGAAAAACACCTTTCCGGCAAAATTGTTCGCGAGTAAGTAGCAAAATTTCGCGAAACTGGATCCCTTATGAATAAAAAGAGGCAGATGGAAAATCCTGTAGTAAATGAAGCTATGGAGGTCTTTGTATTGGGCCAAGTTGCCATGGATAGTACGCTGAGTACAAGAAAATTAGCCAATGAGACCGGCGTGAATCGTACAAGTGTCCAAAGAATATTGAAAAAACACCATTTCCACCCGTATAAAATTCAGTTGGTACAAGAACTCAACGAAGACGATTTTGATCGCCGCTTGCAATTTTGTGAAACTATTAGTGTACGAGTGGCCAATAATAATAATTTTCTATTCAATGTGTGTTTTTCGGATGAGTGCACTTTCTTTTTGAACGGTGTAGTTAATCGGCATAACTGTCGGTACTGGGCTGAAAACAACCCCAGGGTATTTCACGAGGTGCACACACAACATCCTCAGAAATTGAACGTGTGGGCTGGTATTTTTGGAAATTCTATTGTGGGTCCTTTTTTTCTTCCTGGAACTCTAACAGGTGATATGTACTTAGATTTACTGGAAAATACCATCGACCCAGCCCTAACTGACATCATCGAAAATAATCCTGGATACGTTGAAGCGGAACTGATATTTCAACAAGACGGTGCACCTCCACATTACTCTCAAAATGTGCGTAATTATTTAAACACTAACTTTCCCGGGCGGTGGATAGGACGAAGGGGTGCCATTGAGTGGCCTCCCCGGTCACCCGACTTGACTCCTTTAGACTTTTTTCTATGGGGACATATAAAAAGTAAAGTGTATAGCACTCCACTTGCCTCATTAGAAGATCTGCGAACACGAATTATTGACGTTTGTCGCGAAGTGACCCCTCAAGTTCTTCAGAATATTCGAGAACGATTTGAAGCTAATTTGTATTACTGTATGGAGGTCGACGGGCAACATTTTCAGCATTTGCTTCATTAATACGGTAAGTTTTTTTTTATTTAATTCAATTTATGCGTTTTTTGAAAAATGTATTTTTCAAATTTCAATCCTTCATATTTTCTAAATGACTTGACCGATTTTCAAAACCAAAGGGAGAATGTATAGAGAATAGAAAGCCCTTTTCATTGCGGTACCACTTGATCCCTCTTCCCATTTGAAAAAGTTTGGGGGATGACACCCCCGCTTAGAGGGTTGAAAATTTTGCGATCATTTTAAGGGCAAAAGTTGTCCCCCTCACAAACAAAATTGACGTGTTTTTGAATTTTTTGAAAAAAAAATTACCCTGGCCGTTATGCCTTGCGGTACGTTTTCGATGGGCCACCCTGTATATATATATATATATATATATATATATATATATATATATATATATATGTTAGATGATAAGAAGTCAGCCGACTAGAGTCTCAGGTTACAATAACAAATAATCGACGGCGATAAGGCTGCCTGAAAAATGGTGACATCAGCATCAGCTGATGCCTGCCTACGTGCAAGAAACAAAGAGGGTCGAGACGATAGATTTGCATTATTTTTAATACAGTACACAGTTGTCAAGCAGATTTTGAATAAACCGCGTTTGTTTGCGAAAGGTGTGTTTGATTTTTATTGAGTTTTATGGAAAATTAATAGAAGGATTAGATATAAAGCTAACATCAGAAAGGGATATACACAAAATAGTGCCCAAAAGACAATAGTAGTGTGAAAAACAATAAAAGGACTTTAAAACAAATAAAAAAAAAACAGTGAAAAGACAGTGAGAAGTGTTGCATAGTGAATGTGAAAGGATTATTTTTTCTTTTTCCTCGAGTACTTACACTGAAAAAAATTAACGGGGTAAATCTGTACATTTTAGAAAATAGAGACTAGAGTGACTGTATTACTGCATACACATTTTAGAACTTTTAGACATTTGATTTTTGAACATTTAGACTTTTGAACATTCGAACATATTTGAACTTGAATTCAGTGTGTGAACAATGAGTGATAGTGAAATTAGGAGTGGGCCTGAACCAGACTCAAGGCCAAACGAGATGGCTTCACCATCACGATATAAGCCGCCATTGCCGTCGGTGCCGCTTACTGCTAATTTGGAACGCAGACGCGACCCAGCTGAATGCGCGCGACAAGTATCTACAAACATAGAGCCGTTTACTATTCATGATTACGTACGCCGTTTAGAAGAAGACAGAGCTAGACAAGACGAAAAGATGAATATACTTCTTGGTTTGTTGGCCAAACAAGTCGACAGCCATAAGAAAACTCACATGGTTTTTAAGCTGACGCATTTCGACGTTGATGATTCGCCGTATAGTATGAGGGAATGGCTAGAAATAGCCACTGGAAGTAAAAACCAGCACAATATTTCGGATGACGACATGATTTTGAAGGTAGGAGATGCTTTGAAAAATAGAGCACTACAATATTTTAGACATTGGAAACCACTAATGCGCACGTGGGAACAACTAGTCAATGACCTGATCAGTGCTTTTCCAGTGAGTACAACGTACTATTTATCATTCGTTGCCATTGTTAATGAGAGGAGTAAAGAGTTTGACACACTTTCAACCTACTAACACAACAAGCTAAGGTTGTTGAAATCTTTCCCTGGCATCCGTTTTGAGTGGGATGTTATTCTTAGTGTAATTGAGGGATGTCTAGATAGCGACGATGCTCGAACCCGAATTAAACAATTACGACCAAAGAACGAAACCGAGCTGAAAACTCTCATGGGACAAATAGATAACGAAAGGAGATTGAAGATTAAAGCTACCCGTAGCAGTGACTTTGTTCAACGTACTCGTCATTCGGGAAAACATGATCCCAAAGCACCATTTCCTGGAAATTGTTTCAAATGTTTACGACCCGGTCACAAATCACATCAATGCCATGCAAGGCCAACCCCATACGAAAGACCAGCAGAACAAAATAAACCAAATGATCAGCGATCCAGTACCATCACGGAACTCCGATGCACCTACTGTAAGCGCAAAGGACACAAAGAAGAACAATGTTTCTTCAAAAATGGTTTTCGTCCCAAATCAACTGACAAGACGTCCAAGAAAGCACTGATGATCAAGAGCAACCGGAAAATCAATAATACGCCTATAGCAGCTGCTATCAGTGAGAACCAACGAGAATTTCTATACTTCTTAGACACTGGAGCAGATATATCATTGATACATGAACATGTAGCTAAGCAACTTGGAACACCCATACAACAAACAATAACTCATGTACGGGGAATAGGATCCGGAGTGACACAAGTTAAGGGTCAATGTACAATACTTGTTAAATTACCGCAAGTTTTTCTCGAAATTGAATTCCTAGTTGTACAAGACGGAACCATACCGCAAGTAGACGCTTTAATCGGATGGGACGTTATAGGACAAGAAGGACTGCAACTGGTCAGAACAACTGAGGGCATTGACCTCCAATATGAGCAAAAAAAATCCATTGTAAATGCTGTAACAAAAGTGTCAATATCAGGATTGGACGAGCCGATCAAGAGTTATGTGCAACAATTGACCACGAGAGCAGAACAGCTAACACCACCATGTGTTACAACTGGTGAATTGAAAATAACACTAAAGGACAGTACACCTGTTGCCTACCGACCCAGGCCTCTAGCTTACACCGAACGCCAGAAACTTAAGGACATAATTGAACAACAGCTGCTAGCGGGGATCATTCAGCCAAGCACTTCTGAATATGCTAGTCCTATAGTCCTTGTGAAAAAGAAGAACGGTGATCTGCGCCTGTGCGTCGAACACCGCGATTTGAACCGTAAAGTGATCAAGGACCGCTATCCTCTGCCACGAATCCAAGATCAAATTGACGCTCTGAGCCAAGCCAAGTACTACACGACACTAGACATGGAGGCCGGTTTTCATCAGCTGTTGGTAGAACCGTCATCGCGACATCTGTTAGCCTTCATCACACCAGACGGCCACTTCGAGTACACAAGAATGCCGTTTGGGTTCGTAAATTAGCCTGCATGTTTTCAGCGAGCTATCGATAGAGCTCTAGGCAGTCTTAAGGGCAAAATAGCCTTCGTATATTTAGATGATGTGCTGATACCAAGCCAGACAATAGAGGAGGGTCAAGAACATCTGGAAATAGTGCTGACAACATTAGCGAAATGTGGATTCAAACTAAACCTAGGGAAGTGCAAGTTCTTCGATACTAAGACAGAATACTTAGGGGTTATAATTGAAGCTGGAACACAACGGACTGGCTGGGTATTTTAGGAAGTTCATCGCAGGATTTTCAATGAAAACAGCCCTATTAAAAAAAGAAGTACCGTTTGAATGGACCAACGAGTGTGAAACCATAAGACAGGACATAATCCGCATCCTTACACAAGCACCAGTTCTCCAGATATACGATCCACTAGCAAAAATAGAGCTACACACAGATGCAAGTGCAATTGGAATAGGAGGAATCCTCATGCAATTAGACGAAAAAAGTAAAACAACAAAGCCTGTGGCATACTACAGCCGAAGAACGACGCCTAGTGAAGCTAAATACCATTCATATGATTTGGAAACCTTGGCGATCGTTGAAGCAACTCAGCATTTCCGAGTGTACTTGTACGTAAAGCACTTCACAATATACACGGACTGTAACTCAGTGAGAGCAACCGCATTGAAAAAGGAACTTCATCCCCGAGTAGCAAGATGGTGGATAAAATTACAAGATTTCACCTTCGATATAGAGTACCGACCAGGAGAGAAAATGGCACACGTGGACTATCTGAGTAGAAATCCGACAACACTGCATGTAACAAAATTATCATCGGAAGGACAAGAGAACATGACTTTGAAACAATGGCAGCAGAAAGATTAATTTTGTAACGATCTGAAGAACGGAGAGAACGCACCAGAAGGATATATTATAAAAGACGACGTGATTTACTTCCAGAATAAGTGCTACGTACCCGTACAAGCTCGCCTGATTACAATGAGAAAATACCACAACGAATCATCACATCCTGGACCAGAGAAAATGATAGCAGCTATGAGAAAAGATTTATTCTGGAAAGGCATGACAAAGAGTGTAAGAAAATACACGAAAAATTGCAAGGCTTGTATTACTGGAAAGTCACACACAGGAAAAAGAAGCGGCATGTGTCAGCAAAAAGAAAAGCCTACAGACAAGTTAGACACATGGCATGTAGACCATGCCGGACCTCTGGCTAGATCGAATGGAAAAACACAAATATTGGTGGTGATAGATGCCTTCACTAAGTACGTCAAGCTCTGCGCAATCAAGCAAAGAACAAGCGCGTATACTATAGAAGCACTAAAGGAAGTATTCGAAGATATTGGAAAACCCAAACGAATAATAGCGGACAGAGGCTTGGCACTCACTTCAAGTTCTTTCAAAAACTTCATGGCATCAGAAAATGTAGAACTGCATTTTATAGCGACGGGATTGCCCAGGGGCAACGGGCAAGTAGAAAGAGTGATGAGAACAATCTTCAACATACTGAGAGCAACACTGACTGACAAAAATGAGAAAAACTGGACCAAGGAATTGCCAAGAGTTGAACATGACATCAACAGAATGGAAAGCAGTGCAACTGGAGTTGCACCTGTACTGTTAATGACAGGGAAAAACGAGCGATTAACAGCCGTACAAACATTTCTGACAGATATTCCAGAGGAAAACAAAATTGAAGAAGAAAACATGAGAAAAAAGGATTATAGAAAGAATAAAGAGAAAGCAAGAGCAAATGAAAGTACGATTTGATAAAACTAGAAAAGAAATAACAGAGAAATTCAAAGTAGGAGATTTGGTAGTTGTAGAAAAAACAGAGATAGGTGGTGGAAAGTTGGGCGCGAGATATAATGGCCCTTTTGAAATCAAAACAAAACTAGAAAATGACCGATATGCATTGAAAAGAGTAAATGGTCAGCAGAGAACTGCAGTGGCAGGGCATGAACAGTTGCGCCTATGGCCTGTTGAGCAAGAGAATTAAGATAAAACAAACAAACAAAAATCATCATTTCCATATCCCATCATCATCTCATTCAATCATTATCACCTAATTTCATTCAAAAAAAAAAAAAACAATAATAAAAATAATGACCCGTTGTATGGTTGCCCCCAGCTTCGGAAGATAGTGTTAATGTCGATGTAGTTCGAACAAACCTATGTGGAAGACATAAAAAAAAAAAAAAAAAAAAAAAAGAGAGAGGATTGATCACCCTCATATTCTTGAAATGTTAACGTTATAAATAAAGCAGAGGTTCAGCAAGGGTTGTTCCTAGAAAAATGTTTACTTAATATGAAAACGAATGGTCAACAAAGGTTGTCCTTAAGAACATTTAATAAAGTTTATTTCAGATAATTGGCTCGCGGACGACCAAAATGCAGGAAGGCCGTGTTAGATGATAAGAAGTCAGCCGACTAGAGTCTCAGGTTACAATAACAAATAATCGACGGCGATAAGGCTGCCTGAAAAATGGTGACATCAGCATCAGCTGATGCCTGCCTACGTGCAAGAAACAAAGAGGGTCCAATCGATAGATTTGCATTATTTTTAATACAGTACACAGTTGTCAAGCAGATTTTGAATAAACCGCGTTTGTTTGCGAAAGGTGTGTTTGATTTTTATTGAGTTTTATGGAAAATTAATAGAAGGATTAGATATAAAGCTAACATATATATATATATATATATATATATATATATATATATATATATATATATATATATATATATATATATATATATATATCATCTGGTGCCTTATTCTTGAAATCCGATATGATTTCTTTTGTAAAAATATCTACATTTTGTTTTTTATATCTTATAATTTCTTTAACTTTTAAAACGCTCGTAAGCATTGAGTATTTAGCCCACAAAGTATTTGGTCTAAATTCTTTGCTTAATTCAAGAAAATAAGCTAATAATACGTCTTCTTTAACCGTTTTCACACCTTTTCCTTTGGACCATTTCGCGAACAAGTCGTACTGCTTTTCATACTTCTGTTTTGATTTTACTGGCAGCAGCTCCAAATTTGCTGATTCCGCAGCTTTTAGTACCTCCTCTGGTATTCCTTCATTCGAACTATCCATTTTAAGCAGAACTACTTTTCTTGAAGCTTTTTTCAAATGTTTGAATGTTCGTATTTTGGTTGACCTAGCAAAAAGACTGAAATTGTCAAAATTTGGCTAAATTCTCTACAAGCGTAGCGTAACAAAAAACACGATAAATCTTTATTTTTTAAATATTAAATAATGCTGAAAACTTTAAAATATCTAAAAGTCTTCCACGCAAATGAGTGAGCAAAGTAGTCACTTCGCGCACGCTCGTAGAAAAACTAATATTTCGCAAAGGACTTTCATTAAAACTTGAGAAATAACGGATATATGAAAGGGCCTACATTTTTCGGTTTAACAGTTTTTTTCTCCTGTAACTATATTATATTCTTTGTAATTTTATTCTGTTCAATTCATCTCTTTACACCATAAAAATTTCTTGATTAGTTTCGACTTTATAACCCAAAAACGAAAGGAAACGTGATTTTTTGCGTTAAATTGTTTACAACAAATAAACAAATGATAGATGCGAGTGGAAAACATAATGGAATATTACTATGGACTATCTTAAGTGCGATGGCGAACTCGGTTTCGGGTTTCTATTTATGGGAACAAATCACTGGTTTTTCGCTAGTCTACTATCCATAACGTTAATGCTTGAATTATGGGGGGCACTTTTTATTATATAGTTCTCTGGTTAAATTCTAAAACTATACTAGCTAGCCTGGCAAACCTCGTTCTGCCTTTTCCGTTAGATGGCGCGATGAGTTTCCAGTGGAATTACAAAAATATGGGGATAAGTCATCATATCGTCATCGTCCAGAAATGTTATTGAAGAAAAACACATTGGTGTTATAGGAAAAATACCTAATAAAACAATACAAAAAATAATGTTGAAAGGTCTCGGAAACCAGGCGTTCATTAAAAAAAAAACATGTAAATTGGTGCAGTACAACTCTCTCAATCTAGCTTAGTGTTTTATTAATAAACATTTGCCTTCAAACTTCGACGGAGTTTCACCCGCTACACCATTAAAATACCTAAAAAAAATAGTTATTTTAACTTCTAATTGAAAAATAGACAGGCTTTAGGCGATAGTTGATTCATATCAAACCATAATTTAGATTTGTCTAGTAGTAACATAACCCGCTGTTGTGTATTATGTAGATTAAATTGCTTTATTAATGAGCTTAGCGGGCGCAGATTGCTTCTTGGATAATGGAAGTTAATTAAGACGGGATTGTTGAAGTGCTGGACACGGAATGTTGACACGGTATGTGTCAACTAGTAATTTGGATTCATTTTGGTGATAATAGGGCCCATGTTAAATTTTAGTCTATTGTGTTTGGGGTCACAGGTCTGCCCACTAATGCACCTCAATATACGGAATGGCAGTGATAGGTTTATAAATGGGCGCAGGGAATATTAAATAGGTACGTCTGGGATTTGTTATCTTTCCTATAGAAAGCACAGTGCTTTTGGCGGTGAATACGTATTGTAGAATAACTCAATTACTTAATTATAAAAATAGGATGCGTCATAATTCGCCTTAATGTCAATATTTTTGTTAAAACTAAAACATTTATTGCTATTTTGATTATCTAAAATAAGTATATAGTAGTACGAGCTGAATTTAAAATGTCTAGAAAATATATGCCGTGTCTCAGAGAGGGCCTAAAAAACGAAATCTGATAATTTATAAGGCTTTACTTATACTAAGTAATAAATATGCTATCTTGTTTTATCCTTTTTAATTCGCTTAATGAGGATATTTTGCATAGACGGTTCAAAGCAGTAAAATTTATATTTTTATTTTAACGTTAATTAATTTTTTACACGAAATATTTAAGTTTTGTATGTATAATTCTATTGGTAATCTCTTAAAAACTTGAAGGGTAAAATTTTTATCATGAGTTTTTAGAGAAAGCCATAATCCATTCTATTTTGAATAAAAATTAATAGAACAATATGTTAATCCAAGGCAGCCTAGTTGGAAATTTTGCTTCACCTCCATCTATATAGCATATAAGCAAACAAATTCTCGCGGGCAAAATTGTAAATTCTAGGCACTAGACCCTTCTGGCTCCCTAAATTGCCAACCCCAAGGTGGTAGGGATGTCTATAATAAAAAGCATCAACGTCTGCAGTTTTTCTGCAAAAAGTAAAGCTACAGGGGCTAAAATCTTTTAATGTGTGGGTCGGGATGTAGATTAAAAAAATATCTTTCCCCTTACGTACGAGGCAGCCTAACATATTAATACTCTTACTAAACTACATATGATTTTGAATTTTTTAAAACATTTGTAAGTATCGGCAGATGTCAGATGAAGATCTTCCATATTATGAAAGAAATCTCACAGGTTGGTTAAAATGAAATTTTTATGTGGCCACACGTTAACTCTTTTCTTTTGCCTACTACATGTCCAAAAATATTGGATTTTTATTTAAAATTAGAAAATTAATTCAAAAACGTATTGAAGTAAATTGGATATTTACTATAAGTTTTAGTAGCCAATTTTTATTGGTTTTTACATCATGTTTGCTTTACAAATATTCTTATTTATTTATTTATTTGGTACACCTTACAACCGCAAACATGGCAATTACATGAACAGTGGATATATATTTAATAAATTATTTAATTAATCCACCCTGACTACCGTAAAATTATGTAACATTGACACCTAAATTTTTTACGTGTTATTTTGCTGTTTATATTATTTTCTTTAGGTTATTTATTGATTTGTCGATTTTTTTACTATTTTTCCTAATAGAATAATAATATTAATATTATTATAATTAATAATTGTCATTATTATTGTTATTAATATTATTTTGTTATTTTTATCATTAATACTAACTTTTCTCAACCACTGTTTCAAATTAGTTTTCTGTAGAGAAGATGCTTCGTAACTATGTGAAAAGGTTGGGAAGCACACCGTACATACTATAGGAAGGAAAACATGGAAAACGCCATCGAAGCAGTCAAAAAAGGTATGTCAGAACTAGAAGCGACTTGAGAGTTCAAAGTCCTAAGAACAGCCTGGATCATAGGGGTTTTGGGCAACATCCTCTTAAGCCGTGACGTCGGTGTGTGTTAACTAGTCACGAAGAATAATTACTAGCAAAAATACTAGCATTCTAAAACATTTGTGAGTTTGATGGTATGCGGCAAGTTCCTAGCGGGGCGACTTGTTGCCTCCTGGTGGTTTATAAAGCACAACACTTGTACGAAAATTGGACGACATGGTTACATCTGAGAAATGGTTGTTTAGAATTTTGATGCCCCACATAGACATCAATAGCACCCCAGAGCAAAAAAAGTTGTTATTATAGATAATCTGGCTTCGCATTCACCCCCCGCCCCCCCCCCCCCGTGTCAATGAAGCAGCATAAGTGAAAAATATGTATATGACTCCACTACCAGCTCATTCGACTCACCTAATGCAGTCCCTTGATATAAGCTGCTTTGCTCCAATAAAACGGAAATGGCAAAGTATCTTAGATGCATGGAGCAAAGAAAATCGTTGGAAGAGAAGCATTCTCAAAGAGTAGGTTCCTACCGTGTTAAATCGATTATGGTGTCAGGTAGAACCAAATGCTGTTAAATATCTTCAATCTGATTTTCGGACCACAGGCGTTAGCCCCTTCAGTCCTGGGTCTACTCGTTCCGAAAGAGTCCTAGATTCAAGTCTACTAGAGTTTCTACAGGAGTCGAGAGGAAATAGTAATGGCAAATCTACAGTGCCTTTTAAGACGGGAAAGAAAATCACAACAAGACCATACCAAGCAATGCAGGTACCGTCTGAACCGATCACCTCAGTCTCCTTACAAAAAGCAGCAGAGCAAGAAGTCGCTGATTCGGAGTTTCCTCCTGTTAAAAAGACCACCAAGAAAAAAACCAAGGTAAGCGGCCGCTCTAATCCTAAAGGTGGACCTAATTTTGAAAGAAAATCTGATGAGGCTGGACCTTGCAAACACCAATGGCGACACTTTCTGCTCTGTTTGCACTTTTTCTTATGAAAATGATAGTGATAACAGAGATTGGATTTGTTGCATTTCATGTTTGCGGTGGGTGGGTAGGCGTTGCAATCTAGGTTCGGATGATTCCCAGTATAAATGCCCAGCATGCAATGCTTGTTCCATCTGTCTGATACAATTCTCCGATTACACGAATCGGAAGGCATGGATTAAGTAAGTCTCTTGTGGAAAATGGGTGTGTGGATTTTGCAACGGAGGTTATAAGCAGATCAGCTATGAATGCACCGCCTGCCTCGACGATGACTAAAATATATTTTTTAATGCTCCATGTATTAGTTCATTTGTTCATTTGTTTCTTTCCGGTTTATAAAGTTTACTGTTATCACAGAAATACATGTTTAGTTTCTGTTTATAACATGTTTATTAGAAGTTGATAATAAAAATATGTTTTTTCTTGGCCCACTTGTTTAATTTAGCTCTTAAAGACTGTTTAGAAATACCTACGAGTAAGTAATTTTTACATTTTTTGATGTCGAAGTTGCTCTAAAGCAGCATTTTCCCTCATTTACATATGGTGTCATTACTCCTAGGCTGGGGTAACTTCGACATCAAAAAGAACTTAAATAAAATAAAAAGTGGGGGGGAAGAAAGGGGTGGGGGAAAACAAATATAAAATATGCCCAAAACATGTCGAAGTTAGCCCGTTTTACGGTATATTGTTTTCAAGGTTTAACATTGTAGCAATACCATACTTTTTCAAAATGCCGAATGGTTTTAAGAAATCGTGCTGTTTTAAGTTGATTATGGATTTAGGATTTTGGTGAACAAAAATAAACCTAAAAATCGATTAAAAAAGTATAGACCCGTATTTAAAAATTCAAACTTAGAAGACCTAAAACTTATCTAGTTAACAAAATCATGCCACTACAGTTTTCATTAAAATGTGCAACTAGAAAGTGCACTTACAGTTTAAAAGAAGCTTTCGACTATTCAGAGCTAGTTGAGGTGTTTGGTTGCAGTTGCTGTCACACGCAACGTTTCTCGATGAGCCCCTAAAATTTTTATTCGAGCTTTTGAAAACGATGGGACCCAATAGCATGAATTTGAACAAGTTTTTGAGATGTTTTAATTGCTATTGTGTTATAAGTTAGTTATTCTATTTTTTTAAAGATCTCATTTTATTCTAACGGTATTGCTTGTTACTGAAACATTTTAGATTTCAGGGTTTTTTTTGTTTTCCTACATTTGTATTACAATTTTTTGAGTTGTGTTAATTAATTAAAAACTCTTTAAAATTAAAAATAATTTTATATAATTTACCCTTCCCCCGGTATTTGATATTGAGTTGGCATGTTATTGACTAAAAAAAAAAGTTGCCCTACCTGAAATATATTTTGCCTGCCCTTAGTTAGAATCTCGGCTAGGGACTTGTATCTAAATATCAAATAACAAGCAGGTCAAAAAATTCCTCCAAAAAAATACCGATCCGGATGAGAAACCCAAATAAATTAGACAGAGTAAAACGAAAAATGTATTGGCTCCATAAGAGAGAGTATTTGGGATATCCTTGAATACTAAATGTGCTGCGAAAGTCCCAAAGCGGGCTGTGCAATGGATCCGACTTCACGACGGCCTAGGCTTATAATAAAGCCTACTACTGTGGCTAACAGAAGGATAAAGGAATAAACGTACAAGGTAAAATTCTTTTCCTGGAAAAGCGTATAAAAACTGGTCAGGTTTAATATAATTTACTAAATGGTCCACTAAGAATTTTCGCAAGCATCACAAATATTCAAAAGTGTTTAACACTAATTCGTTAAATACTTCAAAATGTCTTAATATTATTTAAAACCACACAATGTTCGTTTTTTGAAATAACTACGTCTAAATAAAATGTTATTCTCGCGACTTTTGCAATTTATACAAATTATGTGTTAAATATATATATTTATTATATATGTTAAATGTTTTTTCTTAGGCCTTTTTACCTGAAACGAGTACTTTTCGTAAAAATTTAGCAATTAGGTAAGCAATATAAATTTTCTATATATTCCATAAAATAAGTGATATTAAAGTTGCAACTAAAGTGAGAGATCTGCCAACATGGAATTTGAGTTTCTAGCACTTAAAAGACAATGATATTTCCGGAACAAGGGCGTTTTTTTTTTGTTACCATTGTTATCATTTCCGATAAAAGATAAATATTATGCAATTCCTAATAATTTATCTGAGCCAAACAACATCAATGATATTTTCATTAATTCTGTAAATCGGGAACCTCTCCGAATGCGAAATTATTACATTTTTATCATAATAACGCAAAATTAGGCATCCTGGAAGAGCTTCATTATCTACAAATACTCACTGAGGATATTTTAAAAATAATTCTGAAAATTAATTCTAAACCTTTTGGCAGCAGTAACTTAAATATACTCATGTAATAAATAAATGCATAGAGACGTCCTATTATCCTAAATACTGGACGTACACCCATGGTTTACCCCTTCCTAAGATTAACCAACCTACCGAGTATTTTTATCTGAGATCAATAAGCATTTTGCTAGCATTTTCTAAAGTTTTAGGAAAGGTACTGGACTGTCAAATTCGTTGTTTTTGGATAAGTTTAATATTTTACCACCTAAATAATCTGGTTTTCAGCCGGGATTTGGTTATAATACTGCAATGTCTGATGTCATTGATGATATTCTACATGCGAGTCACTATGATAGGATGAGTGCTCTGAAACTCATGGATTGTACAAAAGCATTCGATATGCTTAACCGTTCTATTTTACTTTCAATTTTTGCATTATGCTGGCTTTGGAAACATGGCTATCAAGCTTCTCTAGTCTGTTTTGATTGATATAACTGAGAAGGTGGTGATTGATGGTTGTTTTTTAAAGTAGCGGATGTCCTTCCGGGAAGCATTCTGGGGCCATTGCTTTTTATAATCTACCCATTTAGATTTCACGAGTCATTAATTAAATGTAATTATCACTTGTATGCGGACACACCCAAAATTACTACTCATTCGATTTAAATACCGTTGGTTTTAATATTAATTCGTAATTAAATAATAAAATTAACATTTCTAACGACCATCAGTTAAAAATTAATCCGGCTAAATCCTCCGGGTTGCTAGAACCAAGGTGAGAAATTCATTAAATATAGAGATGGGTAATAAAGCTGTTTCTTTCGCGGCAGTTTCTAGAAGTCTAGGTTTGTTGGTTGATACCGATTTTCGTTTTCGAAAACATGTGAAGTCCAAGGTCAGGAAGGCTTACTGCACTCCAAAGATGATATATTGTCACAGGCACTACCTTATTAAAGATATTAATACACTTTTGTGAGACACCTTTGTGCTGTCTCACTTTATCCAATGTGACGTTGTTTATGGTCCTTGTATTGATGGTTTGCAGGTGCGTAGAATACAAAAAATGCAATATTCAGGTTTACTTTTATCTACGGTGTAATACGAATATAATGAGTTTCTCATTTCCTGCGTGATGCAGGATGGCTTAATATGTTTAATCGTCGAAAATTGCAATTGGCTGTTTTTTTTTGTCAAAAGATGTTAAAAACTAAGAGGCAAATGCAGTTCATGTTTCACAAGGTGTGATCAGTAGATTAAATAAACGATTTCAAGAAACAGGTGCTGTGTCTCAAAGACCTCGCCCTGGAAGACCGCGATCTACCACCAGAAACAATATATTGATTACCATTCCTCGACATGCTTGAGAAGGAGATGTACAAGAGATCATTTGCATATAGTTTTGCTGCTTGTATGATTTTTTTTGCTCGTGATATTGAACTCTTCACTGATATTTTTAAGCATAGATATAAAAACCGCTTGCTTGCTCTTAAGTCAGTAGGATTTTTCCTGTCTATGTATCTTCCTTAAAGAATACTTTTTTTCTTGTCTCTTTTTGTATCGTTTTTTTTTCTTTTTCTTTTAGCTTATTATTTATTTATCTATTATTAAGATTATTTTACTTTTTTAATTTCTTTCAAATACCAGTTACTTATCAAATAAAAATTAATAGATTATTAAGTTGCTAAGTAGATTGTTGTGACCTAAACAAACGTTGTTTCCTGTTTTAGCCCGGATATTTTTTGAAGTATTTTTTAAAGCCAATATCCAATGAAAAAAAGTTTATGGTTATTTAAACGTGTCTGTAATATTTAAAAACGCCAAATCAATATATACTATTTAAGAATTCCATCAAAGAGGATATTGATATCGTAGTACGGGGGTGTTTTATTTAATTTCATAATTTTCTTTCTGGAAAAATGTCTAGTTTCGCGATTATACTGAGTGTCAAAAATATTGAAATAGCTTATACGGCTGTATAAAATTTTCCAAAAATATCCAGTTTAAAACTATTTGGTTTTTAGGTTAGATTCTTAGCTCCTAAACTTATCCTTAAAAAAATAAATAGGAAAATTGGTAACCCTCTACGGGGTCAAAAAAATCACGATTTTCTTTTTCTAAGTTTGACTAAATTATGGAATTATTTGACCAATTGTGAATAAAGATATTCCAACAATATTCACTCTTCTTTGTGCAGATATTTTTTAAGAAACTTTTTTCTATATGGTAGAAGTTTTCCAAGAAGTAGCATAACCTAGAACAACACTTTTAATGTTAGGCAATTTGATTTTTAATTGGAAGATCCATTGCAATTTGTGTACAATTCCCGATGCTTGTATGAATTTTTTTGATACTTAATTTTAACATTGTGTAATTTAAATGGAGAAACTAGTATCATTAGTTATTTAATGAGTTAAGATTTGATATATGGGGATTACTTATTAATTAACAAAGTAGTATTTTTATTGTAATCGTGAAAAAATCACTGCTTGTGTGAATTTTTTTGATATTTAATTTTAACATTTTGTAATTTAAATGGAAAAACTAGAATAATTAGTTTTACTGAATCATATTTAATGAGATTGAAATTGAGTTTCGATATATGTGGATTACTTATTAACTAATAAAGTAGTATTTTTCTTGTAATCCTGAAAAAATCACTCTCCGAGATTTTTGCAGATCTTTGCTGAACACCGAAAAATATGTCTTGCCATTTCCGTTGGTCGTACGTGGCAGAGCTCAAAAATTACTTATAACATCTTGGTAAAAATCCAATATGGCAGAAAAAATGGCGGCCTAACAAATTGTAAAAAAATCATTAAAACTGTTTATCGGATGGATCTCGAAATTTGCACAAAACTTTTTTTTATGGTGGAAAATAATAAAAGACAATTTATTTTTTATCGAATATACACACATGGAAAAAAGTTTGGTATAATGAAAAAAAGGTCGTTTTTGAAAACAAAATATATTATTTATAGTTTAAATAATTAAAAATTTGCCTTTATAGCCTAAGATTATATTATTTCAAAAATGATTTCATTATAATAATACAAAATTAAATTGACTACTGAATAAGATACAGGATGAAGTCAAGGCATATGTTTTTTAGTGAATTTTTGAAACACTCTGTAGCATAAACTGCCTGCAATTTTTAAACTGTATATCAGTAACTTTAAAGCCTGATTCTTTCTAAATATTTTGTTTTATGGATGATCAACTTATCTTTGTTTTCAAAGAAAATACAGCAATATTAGTATAGTGACGTTTTACCCATATTTCTATTATGCCCATAAAAACGGGAGATTTAGAATGCTTTGAAATTGGAAGTATCCCGACTTGAAATGTCATCACAGATATCATTAGTATTAATACTGAGAGAAGTGTTTTTATATTGTGCGAATTGGTACGAAGGCACTTAACGATAGACAACGCTAATACAGCCATTGATATGCTAGAAGCTGACATTAGTCAAGCAGAAGTTGCAAATGCAGTTCGTGTTTCAGAAGGTGTGATCAGTAGATTAAATAAACGATTTCAAGAAACAGGTGCTGTGTCTCAAAGACCTCGCCCTGGAAGACCGCGATCTACCACGAGAATGCGGGACTGTTTCGTTACTTTAACAGCACGAAGAAATATGACTAGACCAGGTTCGGGAATAGCCCGCGATTTAAGAAAAGCTAGAAGAGTTGAGGTCAGTTATAGAATTATCATAATCCGCTTACATGCGGTCAATTTAAGGGCAAAAAGACCTTGGTCTGTCCCTCTTATTATGGAATACTGGTGTCGAGAAAGAATCGGTTGAAATGAAAAATTTAACAATGTAATGTTCACGGATGAAATCAGATTGTGCTTGCATAGTGATACAAGGCGATAAACATTTTGAGAGACACTCTAGGACGTGTTCGACCTGGTCTAGTACAAGAGGTTCATCCTTACGGAGGTGGAGGAATAATGGTTTGGCCTGGGATTTTTTACAGTGGTCGTACTCAATTGTACTTTGGCAACGGTACCATGAATTGTGAGACTTATCGAAACGACATCATAAATGATATCGTTGAAGAACACAGGTACAATTTTGAGCCTAATTTTATATTTCTGGATGACAACGCTCGCCCGCATAGAGCTAGGATTGTTCTTGATCAAATCCGGGAGAACCAGATTGATCATTTAAGATTGCTAGCAAGATCACCAGATCTTAATGCTATAAAAAATGTCTGTGATTTTCTGAAAAGTCCATTCGTTCACACCATCACCCACCGAACACTCTACAGGAATTACGAAACATTTTACCTGATAAATGGGATCAGCGACCGCAAGACGCTATTGACAATTACATAAGGAGTATGCCTAGACGTATTCAAGCAGTAATAGAAAACAACGGTCTTCGTATAAAATATTAGTTTTTTATGTTTTTCTTTTTTTCATTAAGTTGATCCCGTTTTTTAGTTTTGTTGTAAATTGGTAGTTAGTAATAAAGGAAATGAATAATTTTGTAAAATTTGTAAAAGAGATGTTTTTCTAAATCAACTTCAACATCAGTAACTTCTTTCCATATAGAATATGAATCTCTTGCCAAAACGAACTTCTTTCCATAAAGAAATTATGAAGACTAAACAATAATAATAACAATAAAAAGTAAATTCAAAACTAAAAAAAATTAAGCAAATTACAGATTTGTATAAAGCTGTATGTATGTAATGAAGTTCTCTACGAGGAAGGTTGTGGGTAAAGGCGAATTTACTGTTTTTTTTTTAATTAAAGCAGACCGGCAAGATGTTTAAAGAATAATTTAAAATAAAAACAAAGCTATTAAAATTTTTTTCGCAGATAATTTCAAGCATATTTTACACTCTCTACTATTCAATCACAATTGTTATTTAAAATGACCTCTTAGTCATATATTTTATTTAATAGTATCTATTAATAATCTGTTATAAACTATGCAGGCTTTCTCGGCAAGTGACAAATCTTATCGTATTTCGGTATAAATTACACACCAGGTAATTAACCAAGTATTTCGTCTTAGAATTTTGTCATTTGCAAGTGTAATTCTATGAAACTATCTCAATGTTGATTGCTTCTGACCGCGTTGCAATCACACCACGCAATTTCCCGCAGTCGAATGTATTGGACTTGCCAAACAATTCGGACCTATTACCGAGTCAAAATGTCACATGCAGATGGCTTTGTAGTGTCCGCTACATGTCACGTATAAATAACTGCAACTTTCCCGTTCGAAGCTGCGACAATAAGATATATTACGCTGATATTTCATTCATAAAAACCAGGCATTATTTAGTATTTTCATACGGGATATCCCACATAAAATGACATACTACCTTATCTCAGAAGCTGTATGATAAATAAAAAAAAGTTAAGTACAAAAGAGACCTGACTTTGACTGTTTGATTTTTTGAATTATATTAGTTTCATGTATATAGGGTGTTTATATTGCTCCGACTAGGTATCAACAATTTTTGCCTAACCCTAGAAGAACCAACCTATTCTGTAAATCTGCGTTTTTATTAAAATCAAAATAAAACTAACACTTCTAGAAATTAAAAGCAAATCCTCAGTGTCAGTGATAATGGCGTCTTCGCAGAACATGCAAAAACTAGACTTCTTGTTGTGCTTGCTGCATACGTATTTGTCACATTTGAAACAAATTATGGTTATTTTTGCTAATTTGTTTGTCTTTTCTTTTTTGGATTTTGCCAGCTTGTAACATATGAAACCTTCCCTTTCCAGTTTGGGATAGTGTTGGAGCCACAGCTTAGATAAGTTTGCGTTCGAGTACATTTTCCATAGCATGAAGTTCATTTAAACTTGTAGCTCTTCTTTCGAAAAGGGATAACGATAAGGCAAGTCCCAATTGTTGTAAAAACAAACGACGACGGTTACTCTTATTTTGGTTCGAATCTACTACTACTTCCACTATTCCCTTTGGACCCCGAGATGCTGGTATACTAGTTTCAGTTTTTCCTGCGTAAACTTCCAAGCGTAGAACGTAACGGGTTGAACAATCTGCAAGAATACGTATAAAGACACCATATTTGCAGGGTTTTTCCTTCATAAAAACTTTGAAGGGACATCTACCTCGAAATAAAGACAACATTTCGTCAATTACTACATGCATGTCTGTATTTTAAAAATGTATCGTTCAGTAAATCGAATATTTCACGTAGCGGTGCAAATTTGTCTGCTTGTCTCTTCTTCTTCTTCGCTCTGGTAGATTTATCGTCAAATCTTAAAATCTTCATCAGTTGTCGGAACCTGTTTCGACTCATGATGCTCTCATAAGCCCCATCAAAATTAAAATACCAAGTAAATCCAAAATCTCGGTTTCATCTGTTGTTGGTATATTTTTACGCACAGCTTCTTTATTGGATCGTAATACAAAAATTTGCAATATTTCTGGAGTAAAACATTTTTGGAACGACTCCAATACATCACCTACTTTCCCTTCATTTCGAAGACCTGGTTTTGGTCCTGCACGCCGTCCAGCTCGTGGTGGCTGGGCTAAATAAATTCTTCCAGACTTTGACTTATATATACGTAATGTGCCACAGTATTCCTCAACTAAATCTTCACTATCGTTCTCTACGTTGACAACTTAATTATAATCTTCACTTGACTAATGTCAAACCGGACCTCGATATCTGAGAGGTTTTCTAATTCGAGCTCTAACTCTTGCCCACCCGAACAATATTTACTCTTTTTCAACTTTATTTGCAACGTTGCCAGCTGTAAACTACGATCCGACGTAAAAATCTATAAAAAGAACCATGGACCAAGGAGGGTTATTTAATGTCCACCCTAAAATGTTTACGAGAGTAAAAGAAAATAAATAAAAATATTGAATTTCTTTTTTGGCATCTAATAGGCTAATAATATGCCGACAACTACTAATTATTTGAGATTTTTAGGAAAAGGCGTTTAAAGCAAATCGGAGATATTAAAATGGTGTTATCATTTTTTAACCCACACTTAGGGTTAAAATATAACATCATGTATATTTACAGATATTTTAGAAAATATTTTTAAGGGAGTTCGAATCATCCCAGGCAACTTCGAGCAGTCAGCTTGTATCTACGTGCAGTTATGTATCATTCTCATCCACTTCGTTTGCAATTGCAAAAAATAATTAGATAGTGTCAGCTGAGCCAGCAACAGCAGGCGCGTGTGAGAAAGTGTAACTTTTCATACTTGTAAGTAGTAGCGGCACGTGCATAAGAGCATATAAGCACGTGCCCCGCTCGAATTTAAGAAAAATGCTTATTAATTATTTTAATTAAATTTTAGATATTTTAAAGAACTAACATTGAATTAAAAGCTCCCTACTTAATCAACTTCCCGCTATTATTCTATTTGCTCAAATATCCCCTGATAAACATCATCCGCTAAACCATGTACCACCATTACCCGGAGTCTATTTTAGTCGATATATTTACTCAAATGTGCGGCGGACAAATTGGATATAACTATATGACGTTCTAACTAACTCGGTCTGAACATCACTCCTTTTCTGTTTCTTGTGGCACACATTATTTGTAACGAGATATTTTTGTTTCGGGGGCTTGTAGTGCAGAGTTTGGGCGTTTGGATTTCTGTCAATAATTGACGCGTATGATCGATCGATGGAAATTTTTTCGGCTTTTGGGTGGTTTTATTTTTATTAGGTAGTTTATTTCTTATTTTAAATAGTAGGTAAACGTGGAAGCGGGATCGACTTGTCGTTTTGAATCCAAGGATACTGTTGAGTTTTTAAGAGAAGCTTTTCGGAGAGCTCTTTAATCTCAAAAACCAAAAAGGCTGTAAAAATTCTGCTGAAGCCATCTTTAATTTAACATAACAATTAATACTACATAACACTGTAGCACGGATGAGATGTCCAGCTGTTCTAAATCTTATTAATTTGCATGTTCCATCTAGATCTCTTAGAAGGTCTGAAATTTTTTGTTTGGACACCATGACATCAATTATAGTCCTAATGCACCTATCAGAGGAACAATGAGATTTGCAACTCAGCATGAAAAGCTTGACCTCTTTTGATCCTACTTAAATTCCCTAAAAAGAAAATCACTAAATTATAAAGTTTGGTTAAGATATGTCAATTACATTGTCGTTATTAGCAGCCAGGGGTGTCCCAAATACCGCTTTTATTTTTGAGAATGATCAAGACTTCCATTTACAGAAAATTTACTCACACAGGACAGTACCTGAAGAAAACCGAGCCCGATAACACAAATGACAGACATAATTGTATCTGTAGATTACCTTGTGGATGTGGTCAATCTTAAATTGGAGAAACGAAGAGGCCTCTTGATATAAGAATTGAAAAAAGAATCGAAAGCATACTGAAAAGAAAGAAACATCAAGACGGGTATTACTCAACATTCTTGGAACAACGATCATAGAATCCTATGGTCAGAAGCTAAAATTACGATCATAGAATCCTATGGTCGGAAGCTAGGAAGGATTTCCTAAGAAACAACACTGGAAGAGAAGGAAATTTAAAGAATTCATCGAACATAACAAAGAAGCCTTTAGTCAGCCTAGTATCGATACACCAGATGTTTGAAAATCTTTACTTTCGCGCAAAATCATTCCACGGTTTGGCGCCTACGACTCTACTATAAAAACTAATATTTTTAGACTTAGCCCTTATTTTACGTTTGAGAACGATGGAAGATATATTGCTGATCGAAACGTTGTTAATGATTTAAATTAAAGATAAAGCAAGTTAAGTGAATAATATTCAGAATACTCTACTGTCTAAAACCTTCAAATAATAATTAAGATATTGAATATGAAATTTTAGCTGAAAAATGGTATAAGAAGCAGGGTTTAAAAATTATTTCGCCTTCTATTTATCTAGAAAGACAGCTACATTTTTATGTCGCCCTTTTTATTGTTGTTTGTGGGAAGAACGTCTATTATCGGCTAAAACAGCAATAAAAGTATCTTTGGACGTTTCACATTTCCAAGTTAATATGTTGTGGGAAATTTGTTGTGGTAACTGGCTGTTTATATACCTATATATTAAACATAGAATTGTCGTTGCATATTTCAGTAATATTGACTATTTTTGGTTGCCCAATTGTGGCCGATGATATTCAGTAACTGTGGAACATATTGTAATTATTTCGGATAATTATTTAAACATCACTGTTATATGGTCTAAGTGATATACAGGATATCTTTTTAGACACAAAGAGAGGCAATTGATGGAATAACCCAACATTTTTTTATAAATTCAACTTAAATAATGTTTAAACTTGAGAAACCACTGAACTCAAGTCTGATAATAACATATTATCAAACGCAACATAACACGAAAATTCGATTTCCACTACTGTATTTTAAAAAAATACTATGACAATATTGTTTCGTTACACCGTAACGTTTTCAGATAGAATGTAATATTATAAATAACATTTAGCGTATATATATACAAAAAACCAAGTACTTAAGTATAATAAAATTACAAATGGCTATAGAGATAGTCCCTCTCTTTACAGGTTTACAATAAGCTCTAAATAAAAAAGAAGGAAATACTGTTAATATAATCTTCAGCTATAAAAACAAATGTTGAGTGGTTTGTTTGTAAGAGTACAATAATAGGTTAATAATAAATAGGTACAGCTTTAAATTTAAGTTTAATAATAGGGAAGTGTTTAAGTCCAATTGTACATTTAAAAAATTGCCGCTATGTTTAAGTTTGTTAATTTCCATACTTTCTAAGAAATTTAGTTTCTTAGATTTATTTTCTAAACGTAAAATTTTAAAGTTGTCATTAAAAATATGGTTTTAGTCTAACAAATGAGATGCATAATGTGAATCTGTTTTGTCTTTGATGTTATGTTATTTTATTATTAAATAAACATTGCGACCAGTTTGGCCGATATATACTTTAGAACATGAACCACAATCTAACCTATACACTCCTGATTTTTTAATATTATTAGTTTTGCTTTTGTTATTTTTAATGTGTTTACCTAAAGTACTATTGGTTTTAAACGCTATTTTTGTGTCTCTATTGAATAAGTTTCTAGAAATGGTTATTTTTCTAGTGTAAGTGAGATTTTTATTTTGTTTGTTCATATAGGTATTGTCTACTAGATATACAAACTTTATTGCTTTATTATAAGATTTCTTTGACAGCATTTTATCTATAACAGAAGCTTCATAACCGTTATTATCAGCAATTTGTTTTATAATATTCGATTCTTTATAGTAATTTTTAACTGACATCAGTATGTTTAAAAGTCTAAGGATAAATGAATGAAAAGTTGCCATTTTATGTGTAAGGATGTGTAGAATTTGTGTGTATAATGGTATCAGTATGAGAGGATTTGATACATTGCAAAATTGTGTGCATCATTTATATTAGTTATTGTTAAATCTAAGAAATTGATTGACTTGTTTTCTTCTATTTCTGTTGTGAATTTATGTTTGAGTGTATATTATTAGTTGAAGTTAAGAAATTGTTTGAGTTGTTGTTTGGTCTCTGTAAAGCAGGTTAATATATCGTCAACATATCTATGCCAGTACAAAAATTGTTGAGAGAGGGTGTTGGTGTATTTTGTTTTCGATATGAATATTACATTCTATCTGAAGAAGTTACGGTGTAGCAAAACAATATTTTCATAGTATTTTTTAAAATACAGTAGTGGAAATCGAATTTTCGTGTATTTTTTTACGTTTAATTATGAATTTCCATCAAGTAACAGCCAGCTCCATAAAACATATTATTAATTTCTACAAACATTGTTTTACGTACTACTAATTTGTTAATTGGGTTCCATGATTCGCTATGTATTGGAAAGAAATGTTTTTATGTAAACAAGTAATTATCGGCAATATTACTCAAAGTTTCTTGAAGAAAATGTTATCTGTTTCTGTATTAACGAAAATATTACTGACAAAAGTTTACTATAAATACTTTGACAATACCTACGACATTTTATTCGTTTATTTATATACCATTACACAGATTTCATGTTGCACGTGTACATGGATATCTACCAAACAATTAGGATTATGGTTTTGGGTTTTAGAAGATGCATAGTGAGAGAAAACAAAAAAGCTAGAATGGCAAATTAGCCCCTTTAACCTATTTTAAGTTAGAGAAGGGCTAAAGCCCTTTTCATGAAAAATTATTTCAACTCAACAACTACGATATAACTATCACGTCAATTCCATTGCAAAAACAGTTGAGGGGGCCGCATTGTAATAATTTCTAAGAATCAAAAAATCTAAAACTTCTTCTGTTGTAGGTATATTTTAATGCTTCCCTGTAGCAGGTATTATAAATACATTTTTGAGGAATTGAATGTTAATCTTCATTTTTCATGGAAAGCGTTTAGGTGTATGGCGATATCATTTTACGAAATTACGAAAAACGTGTAAGATAGCATTATGTGGCGTCCTTGGAAAACAGTGATGGTGTCCATTCCATCGCAAAAAAAGCGTATTGCCGGTTCTACTTATTAAGAGTACACCATCTACAAAGAGCAAAGTGAACGTACATTAGAAACTCTGAAGCAACGGCTCACTAATTACACATGCCGAGTCGGGAAACGGTTGGGTCCCAATTGTCTTGTGGCCGTCTGCAAAGAATATTAATGACTACTATGAAGATACAACGGCAAAACCTTTTAAAGAATGGTTCATATACCGTCTTTTACCAAACATTTCACAGACAATTGTGAAGGTCATGGACAATGCGAGCAACTACACAGGCAAATTATACTGGGCTTCAGGCTCAAATAATATGAAATTGGAGATTTAAAGCTACATGGCGGCCAATATATATTTTGAATAAGTTTATAAAAAAGTGACGTCTGAGAAGTTTTAAAAGTATTCTGTTAAAAAATATATGTTTGTGACATATTGACAAATAAAATGGGATATACAGCGTTACGTCTTCCACCTTACTCAAGATTAGATCTAAAAATGTTCTTTCGGCTTTAAATTGTAGTATTGTAGAATTAATAAAAAATGTGTTATTGATATTCTCCCAGGTAGTTGGAAAAATTCAGTCCGTCACGTAATTACTGAAGGAAATTCTTATGCTACTCTGGATCCGTCACCCATCCAAGAACTAGCCGAGCGCAGCGATGCTTTAATACTATTTAAACTATATAGTCTGACCCTTAAATCCCCTTTTTGTGAATATAAAGTGTAGTATTTTTTGTGAAAAATGCAATATTCCTACTTTTAGATATAATTTCAAATTATGGTAAACATTTCAGTATTTCAGTAGAAAAAAACTTTTCCTTATAACCTTTTGATTTATTTATAATTTATTTTCTTTTTTCTTGATGAAGTATTAAACAGGAACTTAGTGGCTCTCCAAAATTCTGTTCAGAATTCAATGTGCGACAGACAAATCTCTGGATTTACTGACCATAATAATTTATTACATATAATTACATAATAATACTTACATATGTGGGTTTGGATACTCACCTAAAAATAAAAAAATAAGTTATTAAAGTTCATACTTAATGGGCTAAACATACAAAAGAAAACTGATAATTTCTTTTAAAAAAACTCCATTCAACTATAATTAATTAGTACAGGGTGTTTTTTTATATTTTAGCATGCATTTTCACTCTTTATTTTTTAAGATACAAATATATGTGGGGGTGTATATATATATATATATATATATATATATATATATATATATACATGAATAAAAGTGATTGAAAAATTGAGATAATTTTTAAAAATGAATCACCCTGAAAATGACGGTTTCGTATCAATGATGAAAATATTCGTTTAACGTCTCAATTAACGTATTAAAAGACAGCTTTAACAACTTAAACATATAGATAGACAGACAAAATTTATGTTTAAGTATAAATAATGATAAATATATTTATTCAAGCTGCCAAGTAACCTAAAATTAGATACTGTACGTACTGTATGTACACTCTCTTAGTTATTCCGATAAATATATTTTTCATGTGTATAAAGTCGTTCTCTCACACGTTGTAAAACTTAAGTTGCAAGTAAATAGGCTTGCAAAAAAACATAAATAAGTTCACCTACTATCGACGGGATATAAACAGAAAATATTAAACGAAAGTTGAACTCTCAGGAAGTGTCTGCTGGTGTTCTGCTTTCCGGTTATTACAAAACTTTCCTTTCTTGATTTTTATGACGTTTATCGCAATTTCCGGTTACCCATTAACTAAAAATTAAACTGTCAACGGTTGCCTTGAACCGCTGTTAAATTTCTATGTGAAGTTCTGGTCCTGACTTTTCCTTCCAACAGCGAACGTTTGATTCGCGTATAATTAAAACCGATATTGTAAAAAATCTTGCACAGCTAACATGGGATATCAGCTCTTTCATGTAGTCCGTTGAGGCACAAAATTTAACTCGAAGTTTAAAGTGTACTTATTTTTTAATTCAAATAGGCTAATCCCAACAGAAACCACTTTTCCTTTTCCTATATTCTCCCCGATATTCTAATCATATTTCAGATAGTAAGTTCATGTCTAAAATAAATGGATATATATATATATATATATATATATATATATATATATATATATATACTGAAAAATTGACAAATCGGGATTTTAATAGGTTATAAAATGTACATAATTTTGCTTAAAGGGGAACAAACTGCACATTCCTGTTTTAGAGTGTTTAGGTATTTATTATGATGATAGTAGATATTTTACCAGTTTCTACTTATCACACTTAATTTTTGGAAATGAGAATATAAATTGAATAAGTAGTTTTTACACTGATTTTTTAAGACCGCCATTTTGTACCATCATGTTGAATTAGGGTTAGTTAATCCCTTATTACATAAAATTTTGCTAGAAGATTTGAAGTCAAGAGAATAAAAAGATTTTTTTCACATTGGTTTTTTTTAGACATTTTATTTGTCCGCAATTTTGTTTCGCCATTTTGAATTCGTGCCACAATTTTACCAGTTTATCTCTATATTACACTTAACGCTTGCAAAAATTTTGAAATTTTTTAAAAAGAAGTTTTTTAGGGTGATTTTTTAAATAATTTATTAGACCGCCATTTTGTTTTGCTGTTTTGATTCCTATGTAACGTTAGATTTTTGTGCAAAACTTAAATACGTAAATTAGAAAATTTCTTTTTTAGAATTTTTTTTTTAATATTAGGCCGCCATTTTGTTACGCAATACTAGATTTTTACCCACATATTACCAGGTCATCTCCACACAACCCTTAATTTTTTATCAAAATTTAAAGTCAATCGGGTAAGTAGTTTTTAGCTACGATACAAACTGACAGACAGACCAATCGAATTGACAAAACATATTTTTTTGGCATCTAGGGACGCTGAAACGTAAAGATATGTAAAGCCTGCTATTTTTTACGATAACAAACATATCATTTGGCCGGCATCTTGTTCCTACAACTTGTACCACAGTTTTACTGGTTCATCTCTATTCCGTAATTAATTCTTGGTCAAAATCTGAAATCAATCTTTTAAGTAGTTTTTTAGGCTGGATTTTAAAATGTCTTATTACGCTGCCTTTTTGTTTAGCCATCTTGGATTCGTACCAAAATTTTACCACTTGATTCCTATATAAAACCTGATTTTTGTAAAAAAAATTAGGTAAATTGGATAAGTATTTTCTTAATAATATTTTTTAACATTTCACTAATAATTCGCCACTTCATTTTGTTTTGCCATATTGAGTTTTTGACAAAATATAACTAGGTCATCCCCATATGATCTAATTAACAATATGACATAACTTTTGATCAAAATTTGAAGTCAATCGGATAAGTAGTTTTTCAGCCATGCCGGAATCAGACCAAGAACAAACAGACAGACCGACGGAATTGAGAAAACATACCAAATTTAAAATTGTCAATTTGAAAATGACATCATATCGAAAAGAATTAACACATGACATTAGAAATTCGAAAAGAAATGGACGTGTCAGTCCAAATTCAATGTTAATGCTGCATGCTTGAGACGCCAGGTAAGTGTTCAGTTGAAAGTTGCAACTTCAGTCTATTGTGCCCACTGTGCTTCCTTGCTGGGAAGACCCCTTATCCTAGGCAATTATCCAACTTACTCCTAAAGAAAACATAATTAATAATAATGCTTGGTCGCTGAGGATGTTAACGGTGGTCCAATACTGATCCAAAAAGGAGTTTTTAATTGACAAAACAGTCACAAAAAAGTTTTTAAATTTGATTTTTCTTCCTGCCTATATTTTAATCATAGAAGTGTTACTTATTTTTACCATCTAAAAATGGTAAACTATTTATTTCCCATTTAAGTTAACAGCGGTTTGATGTTTTGCTACCCACAGTTGGTTGATAAAATGACGAGAAAGCCGGTTTACATAGGATACTTCTAGCTATAATATGTTAGAATACATCTATTCATTAATTAACTACGCATCGGGGAGGTACCTCAACTTTTGTAGAAAAATCCTTGCAAAAGATAGACTGCAATTAAATAAAAAGGGGAAACTTAAACACTACTATTGTGATTTTCTTTTTGCTCATACAGCATTATATATATACCACAAAAAAACTGTATTTTCATTTTAGATTTCTTTATATTTTTTTTTGGCAACTGAATTATATGGCGCCATAAACTAAAAAATATATCGACCGGGTGTATATCCGTTCTCTACTGTTGTTCCGAAAGGAACACTTTTATTGACCTTTCGCCAAAATCATATTTGGCATTTTCGAAGTTTTCTTATTCAAGAAAACATTGAAACAGAGCACAGGCGTAAAGATCTAGTCGTATGTAGACTTTATATAACAATAATTGTTCGATTAAGATCTGGTTTTGTCAGTTACCCAGCCCCTTAAAGAAATATTCATATTTACTTTCAGATAAATCTGAAGCTTGTAAGTGAGTTGAGTGTGCCCCTGACCATCCTTTTTTCAAATGCAATAATATTCACGACAGAAATGAACCTATTAGAGTTTGGATTAATGAACGTAAAGTTAGTTGTCCCTTAATCTCTTTTATCTATTATTATTGTGATTTGTGGTAAGCATTTTAGTATATATATATATATATATATATATATATATATATATATATATATATATATATATATATATATATATATATATATATATATATATATATATATATATATAGGGTGATTCACGTTGAGTGTCCTATTAAAAGTTCTGGAGAACTATAAAAGGGATTTTTTTCAAATTCGGCATACGGACATAATAGGTAATAATCTATATTTTAAAAATATTTTCGCAAGTGCCACATCTCTCCGAAACCCATAGCAGCATTGAAATTTCAAACAGAACACCCTATATTTTTTTGCAGTTTCTGATTCTACGCACGATTCTAAGTAACTTTTGTTAACATCTTCCTATACTCATCTCCTACCATTTTCTCTAAAAAAATTAATTTATGATTTTTTTTTAGAAAATCACCACGTTAATAAAATTCCATATTTACCTGCGTAAGCGAGATAATTACTAGATTTTTTTCTGGGTTAGAGAGTACATATATTGAAAATAACTATAAGAATAGCGATATATCATACAGAGTGTCGTATAAAAAGGGCATTTTTATCGAAATTTAGTAATGGTGAAAACTCATTTATTTTAAATAGAACACCCTGTATTTTATGGTATCTTCGAATAAACCAATACCTTACCTACAATATTTCTATATATGTTCCTATACCCATCTCCCACCATTTTTTAGATACGAGCCAACTTTGAATATTTTCCTGTTTTCAAAGACCATACACAACAAAAGCATATTATAAGTGATACTTAAACAAATAATACATAATCGTTAATTTTTAGCAAAAGAAACATAACTTATTGTTAAATTGCTTAAAATGGTCACCATTCGCATTAAGGCATTCGTGCAAACATGTTAATTGGTTTCTTGTTGTTGCTCTTCGTATTTCCTTAGGATTTAATTCGTCAAAAGCTCGACGTACTCGATTTTCCAGATCCTGGAGGTTTTGTATTGGATTTCCTACATACACTCGCTCTTTGATGGTTCCCAAAGGTAAGAATCTAGGGGAGTTAGGTCCGGAGACCGAGGTGGCCAATCCCATGGTCCCAAACGTCTGAACCCTCTATCTTCGAACATTCCATATAATTCTTGACTCACTTCATTGCTGCAATGTGCAGGAGCCCCATCCAATTGGTACCAGCAAGAAATCAATAATTATAGTGGTAACTCATCCAAAAACTCATTAACTGTAGTTCTTAAAATATCCAGATATTTATTCGAAGTTAAATTTTCATCGTAGATACAATAAGCAAATTTATTGTCCATCAGTAAGCAAAAAACATTAAACCCGAATTGAAACTGAAATCTTCGTTCTATAACCAATTTTGGGTTTTCAGCCGCCCAAAAATGACTATTTCGTCTATTAAATATGCCTTCCCTCGTAAATTTCGACTCGTCAGTCCAGATAATTTTTTTCAAAAATAGTGGGTCTTCCTCAATTTTAGTTAGAACTATTTCGCAAAATTCAGTACATCTCTGAAAATCTTCTGGTAAAAGGCCTTGCTGGGTGATAAATTTAAATGGTTGAATGTTATGTTTGCTTAGAATACGTTGAATTGTTGAATATGAAAGTCCTAGATCTATTTCAGCACTTCTAATTGATGCTTGAGGGTAAACGTTAAAATATCCAAGTACATTTATTTCATTGCCTTTATTATCAGTTTGCAGTTTTGTGTATGATCTGTTTTATAATTTTGCCGTGAGTTTTAAAATTTGCTTCATATCTGAAATATGAAGGCAAAATAAATAGAAAGCCTAAAATGGTGTGTACACGTACGAAAAAATTGTACCAATAGAGAGGATGTCAGTATTAATTTGTATAATCAGAGTCCAAGGACCATCATCAAAATATTATGTTATGCACGTTAATACTGACAACCTCCTGTTGTTTCAGCAACATAAATTGATTTTTAAGGAAATAAAAACTATTATTGCATTTAGTACCTTCTAAATTTTTTCCTGTGCATAGGAGGTTCTTGAAATAACTTTGTTACACTCTCCATGAATGTAAAATTGTAAAATATCAATATTCAAAACTATCTGTTAATGTCAAAAAGATGTCAGGAAGAAGTAAACAAAACCTTCCATGGCCTACCAAGCTAAGTTATTCGTTAAGCGGGTGGTTTTGTTACGGTAGACTTTGAAAGCAGGAAAATATTCAAAGTTGGCTCATATCTAAAAAATGGTGAGAGATGAGTATAGGAACATATATGGAAATATTGTAGGTAACGTATTAGTTTATTCGAAGATACCCTAAAATACAGGGTGTTGTATTTAAAATAAATGAGTTTTCACCATTACTAAATTTCGATAAAAATGCCCTTTTTATACGACACCCTGTATGATATATCGCTATTCTAACATATAGTTATTTTAAATATATGCATTCTCTAACCCAGAAAAAAAAATCTAGTAATTATCTCGCTTACGCAGGTAAATATGGAATTTTATTAACGTGGTGATTTTCTAAAAAAAAATCATAAATTAATTTTTTTAGAGAAAATGGTAGGAGATAAGTATAGGAAGATGTTAACAAAAGTTACTTAAAATCGTGCGTAGAATCAGAAACTGCAATAAAATATAGGATGTTCTATTTGAAATTTCAATGTTGCTATTGCTGTTGCAACGCTGCACTTGCGAAAATTTTTAAAATATAGATTATTACCTATTATGTCCGTATGCCGAATTTGAAAAAAATCCCTTTTATAGTTCTCCAGAACTTTTAATAGAACACTCAACGTGAATCACCCTGTATATATATATATATATATATATATATATATATATATATATATATATATATATATACCTATACATAGTATATATAAGAGAAATATTTTTATGAGTTACCATGCTTACGGCCATAGCTCCATTATTATATATTTGGACCCATATCTATATGAATTTTTTTTTTAATTGGACGAGTTCTACAGGCTCAAAAACTCTGTTACCCTATTTTATTTAAACAGTGTATATAGATATCCAAAGTAAAATATTTTGCGAATTATCTTTTTTTTTCTGGTTTTAAAAATTCATTTTGATCACTGCATTAGCTCAAGTAGAGAAATTTGGCAATTATATCCGCAAAATTCAGTCTGATGTATCAAAGTAAAATTTTTCATGTGTAATATTAATACATTGGTATCCCCTCAAAACGCAATAGAACTAAATTGAAAATGTCCGCATCACCAATTTGCCGAAGTCACAAAAACCCATGGAAAGCCCGATTGAGGGCTTGGAGTATGGGTCATTCCTTTAAAAATTGAAAAACTAAAAACACAGTATTATTTATTCTTTGAAGCCAGAAAAATGTTGCGAAAAATGTGACAGTCAAGCATAAAACTTGTTTAACTAATGTAATATTTAATTAGAGTAAGCCTTTCTTCAGTGTGTACAATCAACATTCTGAGCTGTATTATTAAGTAGTATGAGACACTGTCATTAAATGCAAAATATTGTATACAATAATAAGTGATACCTATATTAACAGTGGAAAATGACGTGGCTCTGATGTCAGGAACTTAATTATTGTAAATATTGATATACAGATCCTATCGGCTTTCGATATAGTGTGTTTCGAATTATTAGTCTCAACATGGTGGTTATATGTGAAAATGTTTGGATTCTTCACCTACCAAAGCCAATTATGTAACGCTACTATACATTGAAAGAATTTGAAATTATCCTTAACGAATTCCGCGAAATTCCGGGTTTCTATCTATATTTCTACCACACTGTCTTTTATCTGAAAAGTGGGAGATCGAATACTTCTGAAAAACGAGAGATAAAATTTTAGGCCGGTATTAAAAAAAGATGTGTTTATGAGACGTCGAAATCAAAATCCCTATACTCCTCAAAATTTAACGCAAAAAACTATTTTGGAAACGTGTTTGCAGGTTTAACAAATTTAGTAACAGAAGCACATTTTCAAAAATTATATATTTTATTTGTTTCTAAATATTAAAACAAAAAAGAAGGCGCCTCCAAGCGTCGAGTATATTTCTAAAATAAGCCTTCGTTAGAAGTTCTGAAAGATCAGCATAAGCAGTAACAATGAACAAATGCACCATTAGCCAAAGGAATGTGGGTTTGGAAGTTTTAAAATGAAATACTTTGAAACAATAAATGTATTTTAAATTTGTATTCGTTGCGTATGGTTTAAGATGTACTACGAAACTCTAGTCACTTCTAAGTGCACAAATATATTTAAGAGTTACAAAGAAACTGTTTCGTACTTTTTACGTTTGAGTTTAATATAATAGAATAATTCCTTTTTACCGATACTTTTTGATTGAAGAGCAGGCAATACTCTTGAAATGTTAAAATATTCTGTTCCTGAGATTTATATCAAAATTTCGGTCACAAAAATTCACCATTTTGTCACAAGAGATTTTTAATTTAACAAATTGATTATAATAAATCAATAAATTATCACGAGGGTTTGAAAAAAGTTATTAAAAAATGACAGGATTATATAATAAAATAAACCGATAATTATAAACAAATAAAATCTTTACCATATGTAGACTAACAAAGTGTGATTTAGAAAATATTTTACCTCCATTAATGCAAGAATAGCGTGACCAAAAAAAAATGCAAACTGAAAATTCCGTTTTTCTTTTAGGAAATCGTCGAAAGTACTCAGGATATATCATGTTTCATAACATTTGATTACTAGCCACTCAATTGTGTAACTTTGCTTTTATTTATATGCTGTATTTTTTACTATTTAAGGGACCTTATTAGTGGTAAATGAATTTGCTTCAAACTTGACGTGGATCTTTTCATTTCGATGCAACCGCCTAAAGATTAAATCAATATTCGTTATGCCCATATACTTTCAAACCTTTTGACGCTAAGATTTGCATATAGAATCTAAAATCTCACAAAACGATTTCTGAATAATCTGGTGAAAACTATAAGGTAAACTCTTATTTTTTCAATATCATCTTGTCTTGTCCATATTTTGGAGAATGACTCAAATATATTAATGTCGTCAAAGCCGATGCTGAAGGCAAAGCGCGTGAAAGCCGTCCATTTTGTTCGATTGCGAGGGTTGATTCCGAAAAGGGATTTTTAATTAGCTACAGAACATTTTTGTGTAACACTGTGGCCTGAATCAGAGATTAGACCGTTGGAAATTTTGTCATGATTTAATGTCTGTATTTTATAAATTATTATTTTTAAGTTGCAAAAACTTCACTATATAGTAATTCTTGTTGGGTCTCTTACAAACTAGCTAACAGTCCAATGAAAGATGTGAATAGGATGAAAATTATTATTCAAATGAAATGACTTGTACTTGAACTGATATTATAAAGTTGGAATATGTAATTGTCTTTTGAAAAATCGCCACTTTTTAAGAAAAGTTTTATCGTAAGTCATTTATGTGAAAAGATCACTCATTTATTCCTGTAACTCTGAATATGAATATTTAAATCATATGTAGAAACAAAAACGAAATATTAAATCCTGAGATTATAAATTAAACTGTGGATCATGCCCAAAAGTGTATATAGGCCAGACTGGGAGAACTTTTAAACAGAGATTAGCAGAGCCTAAAAGAAGCATTATTAAAAGTAAAACAGATTCAACAAACGCCGAATATTTGTTAAATAATAACCATGCATTAGATGAAAATTTTGAAATATTACATACAATAAACAAAAGTAAAAAATTGTCACTTTTAGAGTCTATGGAAATTAATAAACGTAAAAACACACTCTTAAACGACAGTTTAGATATGAATAATTCACTGCTTTTAAACCTATTTTGTTAGAAATTTCCGTTCAGATGTTATTTAAGATTCTCGTAGGCCATCAAAGTCTACCTAGAAATATGTTTTATAAAAATCAAGCTTATTTAGCAGAGTGTTAATACCGTTTGTCAGACGAAGCTACAGTGTTAGAGAAACATATGTCACAAATTATGAATAAAAGTGAGAATCTAAAACAGTTTAAAATGTTTTATTTACATTGTTAATAATGGATTTTCATCAAGTAACGATCCAGTCATTCAAGTTTTTAAAAAAAGTTAAGGTGTTTTCATTAATTTAACTATATTTTGCTTAAAAGATAAAAATACTAAAACTTCCTTTGAAACTAGATTCTTTAACCTTATATAAGCATATTGTTTTTGGTAAGTAATTTACGCAGCAAATATCTATTAAACTATGTGAAAATACCTGATAAACGGACCGATATAAATTATGGAAAGCAAAACGCCTGTTTAAAGCCGAGGAAGGAAAATAGGCCTAGTAGTTGAATGAAAAGAAAAAATCGAGATATATTCATTTCTCCATGTGAGACTGCTTTATAGATTTTAATAATTAATAAGACTTTGTTACAAAGATATTTGTATGAGACCTATTTCCATATTTGTTTATCTATATCATTTTTAAACCCCGTCTGTATCTGCGCATAGTATTGAAGAGTTAGCTGTGATGTTAACAAATAAGGTTGGAATTATTAAAGAACTGTTAACTTTGCCAGGCAGATAGCTGTCATGGATACAATTGTTTCAACAATGATATGTTAGACGGTTATCGGTCAAGTAAATTTACAAGTGCTTTAAAAATGGCAACCTAAAAGTGTAACCCAATCACCGGAAACAGTTTTGGAGGCTTTCAGAGAAATAATACAATTATGCCTTTTTTTCACTGATAGACACGGTTTTGGTTTATAAATTTTCATAATTTTCTGGATATCAAAAAATAGTTACATACAAAAGTTTCTTTAACTTGTAGAAATGTTTTGTATAGTTTACATATAAACAGACAGTTTTTTGTCAAATTTCTTGGGTGTCTTTAAAGATCATAAAGGTATCAAATCGGGTATATTTATAATCAGCAAGATGAAACCCATTTGACGGATATCTAATATACAGGGTGTTTACCTTCAAGAAACCAAGGTTGATGTTGCCTTTAGAAAAACTCAACACCCTGTATATCTGCAAATTACAATAAAAAAAGAATTTTGGTGCAATTTTAAGAAACTTTTATATTTAACTTTTTTCGATATCTATAGAAATACGAACGTTAATGACAGGGTGTATATATAAACAAAAATCCTGTACCTCTCCACGAGTTTTATAGGAATGTGCAGAGCGTTCACACTGCGTAGGCCGTCTTCTTCCCCAAAAAAATGGCAACAAAATAAATGTCAATATCTTTGAATTGATCGCAAATATAGCGAAATTGTTTAGCTAAAAATGTAAAATGTAAAAATGTAAAATAATTTTTTCTCAAGTTTTGGAACTTGCTTGCGCGCTCGCTATTAAATTCCCGAATTTTTCACTTGTTGAGGAAAAAGGAAAGAGAAAAATCAATAATGACTAATTTATCTCGGAATTATTATATTTCCGAAAAAAAAATCGCTATAACTTTTTGTAGGCAATGATCTGCCTATATTTTTCAGTAAAACAATCATGTTATATCTGCAATATTTTTGAAGATATTGGATAAAAACCACTTTTTTTGGCCATTTTTGTTATGAACTGAACGGCCTACGTGTGAGCACTCTGCACATTCTTAAACACACTTCACGTCCCCCACCCGCCGACTACTGAACTAGTGATGGTAGTTTTCCATAGTCTGATATTTAAATCATGGATTTCCTTATCGTTAACGCAATGATCTTGTTTTACTAATTTATTTAACTTAATAAATCCTTGGATTCTAATAAACCATACGAAAACCGTATGGCAGCTTACCGAGCGGTGATTTAAATTTGTTACGTCTTTAATTTAAAAAAATAATTTGAAAATTAAGGTAGATTTTGTTTGCATTCAATTCCAACAACTGAAATGTTTAACAGTTCAGTGTTCCAAAAGAAAATAATCTAAAAACCTTTTCGAATTCTGTCCACGCACTCTTTAACACGCATTTTTATTCGAGCCTCAGCTTTTCCCAAACGCAACTGGATGAACAGATTTTGTAAAGTAGCTAACTTGGTTATTATTTCAGCAAATATAATTTTCAAATCAAAATTCAGTGAAAATATGAAGTGAAATAGGTTTTTCCATGTTTATGAATGAAGGCTTGGATAAAAGTGTTGATATTATCATAATCTATTCGCATACTGAATGATTCTACAAGGCGTATCGTTATAAATAACCTTAACTTTCTCATTTGGTAAGATACAATTATCCCTTTGTTACCATATTATAAATATTAAACATTTTTGAAAACAATTTATAAAGTTTTTTATACATAGTCCCAAAAAAACTTTTCCAAAAATAAATACTTAAAAAATTTTAGAATAATATTGTTTTACATATTTTCGGAGGACCCTCCGATCTCAAGAATAGACTGGTTAACAAAATTATAATGTCCGTAGATACATAAATAAGAAAGAAATTAACTGCCTATACTTGAATAAGCTTACCACAGGCAGAATCTTATGTCCGAATGGCCGTTAATTCATTTATATATATATATATATATATATATATATATATATATATATATATATATATATATATATATATATATATATATATATATATATATATATATATATATATATATATATATATATATATATATATATATATATATATATATATATATATATATATATATATATATATATATTTTATATTATATAATATATATATATATATATATAAATATATATATATATATATATATATATATATATATATATATATATATATATATATATATATATATATTATTTCTATATATATATATATAAAACCAAAAAACAAAACCCTACATTTCACAATAAAAACCTATCACTTTTAACTTACCATGAAACGTAATTAATCATTTCAAAAATAAAATCTTAATAAAGAACAAATTTCACTTATTTTTACGAACATACGAAAATAACGTCAAACGCCGAAACCTCAAAAATGATATTTTTTTAAAATTGACAATATATGTGACACTACCAAAACCTCAGTCACAATTACTTTCTTTTTTCGGACCTATACCCAAGAAAATTATATATATTAACTATATATATATATATATATTTATATCTATATATATATATATAAGTATATGTATATATATATATATATATATATATATATATATATATATATGTAAAGAAATTAACGGCAATTCGGACATAAGATTCTGCCTGTGGTAAGCTTATTCAAGTATAGGCAGTTAATTTCTT
Source organism: Kuschelorhynchus macadamiae (assembly GCA_030620095.1). NCBI lineage: Eukaryota > Metazoa > Arthropoda > Insecta > Coleoptera > Curculionidae > Kuschelorhynchus > Kuschelorhynchus macadamiae. The sequence goes on from JAUTXW010001503.1 coordinate 1,290,296, forward strand.
TCTTATTTATATTTCTACGGACATTATAATTTTGTTTTTTATTAACACTTTGGCCTAAATAGCCGGTATCACGGATGTCATACCTTTGGAGGGCGTCTTCTCGCCAATAAAATAATTGGTATCGCACGGCTTACACAAAAACAATGAAAGCCTAAGTATGTAACGCTTAGTTTTTTATTTTATCAGTGTAAGGTTTTTAAACATTACTAAAGATTACCACAGGCAGAATATTTTGTCCGTTAATTTCTTTTTTATTTATGTACCTAGGGATATTATAATTTATATATATATGCTGTTCCGTGGTAAATAGAGTATCAAGTCCGGCGAAGATTTCGGATGTTTTCTTGATAATCGCAAATATCGGTTTTGCTCCTGTTGGTATTGTTTTGTGTACTTAATTTGGCGCTAGTTGTACTCGCCTTTCAACTAGTGGACTGTACTGATGAAGACCTTAAGTCAGAAACACGTGTCTATGGTTATGGAACGGGGTCAAACACAGCTCTCTAGCAAGTACCACCGATACCATGGTAGAACATGATGGTGATTAGAATTTAAAAATAAATAGAAACATCGTATTTTTCGTCAAGTCGAGTTTTAAGTGCAGACGTCCAAATCAATTAGGTTGTTCATCTCTGAGGCCTTAGAGTTGAATTTTGTTTGGTAATTAAATGTCTGCATTGGAGAATTAAAATCCATTGACACATGCGATACTTATGACAATTATCTAGGAATTTGAATATTATTGCAGTTTTCGTTGGATTCTAAAGTACTATATAGATAAATTGCTGTCGCAGTAATTTTAACGGACAGGGACGTCGGCTAACCAGTTCGATAGGCAATCTAGCGTCTTGTCTTCATCTAGAGCCTAAAGACGGTGAGCCCAAATGACTCGCCGAAGTCCGGCCACTATTTACTCGAATACTCTCTGGATTATTACTACTCGCCCCAAAAATAATCAATATTTTATTGGGAAACATAGTGAGGTGGTTGAACTTTGCTCAAATATGGCATAGGCCTTTTATTAACTAAATTTAACTAGTTTTAAACAATATTTTGAGTAGGGACCATGAAGATTTAATCGAGAAATATAAGTCCTGTCAGTCACAAATACCAAACCTGGGCATCGAATGGCTAACTTAAAAACTAAGTTCTATAAGTTTAACTTAATCCTAAGCACTGACGCAAAATTCGATTTACTTTTGAAAAGCTTAATAGAAGTCTTTTCTCGGTAGCTGTCGTTTTGAAGTTAGAGTTTTTAATCAAGCACGAAGGTCTATGATTAAGTTTGAATTTTTCCCCAATGCATGTGTAAATGTGAGTGTCTTCAGCCTTTCACCAGTTTATTTCCCTCTAGCACGAGTAAAATTTAAGGTCTTTGAGAGCAATGCAAACGTATTTTGTTAAATTTTGTGTTCGCGAAAAGATTGTAAAAATGTTAACAAAATGTCCTGAGGATAACCAAAGCTTGGAATAAAATAGGAATACAAAATTATAAAAATTAACACCTCTTAATGACTACAAAATTTGCAAAAATTGAAAAAAACATGTGTTCAATAAAATTGTGCTAGCTTTTATTTTTCTTGAGTGGCTTTTTTGTAGGTAAATGATATTTTTAGTGGTTTTGTCCTCTTGTCACATCTCTTATACGCGGACATATTGTATATAAAATCAAGAATTCAAATCCAAATCAAAATATTTACGCCAACCACCAACTAAAAATTAAATTCTATAACCTCTTAAACATGCCGATAAAGCCCAATTTATATTGTGCAAAAATGATCACAGTACTTTGCCTATATTATAGCTCATATGGTATACTAATAAATAATGTGGGTTTGTTATGTGGAAGGAAAAATATCTCTAATCTTAATTAACTTAATGTCATACGAACCTAACCTTTTCTTTAACTTTTTTGTCAAGAAGATAGACTACTATTAAGAAACAGGAAGGATATGAATAAGTATAGAAAGCATTTGGAAAAGTAAAGCCTCTTAACTACTTTGTGATGCTCAAAATGTCTAAGCAAAGTGTGTCTGAGACATTTGGAAGGAATATGTGACATATTAAATTCTGCAATTGCTGAGACTTCAAAAATATTTGCTATAGAAGACAAAATAGACTCCCAGCTCTCAATGGATCTTAGATGATATTTTAAGGGAAAAAACGTATCCAATAATTTGTTATTGCAAGAGTTTGTGGAGGGCTAGGAAGCCGAAGATTTGTTGTGGTATAAAAATAATTTAAAGACAAACAAAAGTGACAATGAAAAAGAATGCCAAGAAAACTGGGTGAATTTCTGAAAAAAGTTGCTGGGTTTAAATTAGGTAAAGATTATTATTTTCTGTAAGTATATTTATTATTTTAACTGGTTTTACCTTTAATAATAATTATTATATTATTACGTTTGCACAAAAAGCAATAAATCTTTACTCTCTAAGCAAAACTAAATAAATCCATTCGGAGATTGAGCAAAGTGACTCAACGTAACAAAAATACCGCAAAATCATATTTGTTTCGAATTCTAAATTTAAAACATAAAACATTTATTTACAGAAAAATATACATTTTCTGGTTGTGCTTTTTCTCTTACGTATTGTACTCAAAACTATACATTTTGGATTTAATGCATTTTGCATAGTTACTCCCCAATTATGAAATGGTGATTGATTATACACGAATTTAATTATTTACACAATGGTCGGGCAGACATAAATAATTATTTTCCCAACAATATTATGCACCCGACGAAACTATAGGCCTAAATCTACTACAAGCTACGTGCACGTCATATACCTCGTACCTATTGCCGTAATTATGTGTCACAAAGTGATAATAAATGAGGGTTTGCGTAAATATATCCAGGGTCCTGAGAGGATCCTCGTTGTTGTCGTCTTCTAGTCGTCACCGCTGAAACGACCACCTGATTAATGACCCCAAACTTCATGTTTAACAACGATGTTTTGTTATCTAAACACTGGAACAATAATTGTGACTGCAAAGTATCTCCAGGAGCGACAGCAAAGCTTGCTAGGTAGTTAGGAACACGTGATAGCGTTAAAACCATTATTTAACCGTATATTATTAGTGTCGGTGTAATTGTAGAATTATTAAGGCTTTAGGTGAAATGATAAGATAAATGTTTCAACCTTAAGTAGTGTTGTATCGAAATAGATAGATGCAGCTTTTATTAGTAAGGAAACTAATAAGTATTTTCATCATGAAGCTTACACAGTTTATTACTTTCTTCAAATCCAATAACCCTTTGCCATAAAGTACATTGATAAATAAGAAAACTGTAAGATAGAGAATAGCACATTTTAAAAAGGTTTAACGGTTTTCAAAGAAAATTAAGGCAAACAATTATTTTAGAATTGTGTTATTATGCCATATATTTTAAACATGTTTATATTAAATATGTTATATTAATACGACTATATATATATATATATATATATATATATATATATATATACACAAAATATCCATTTTATGAACATTTTTAGTTGATGCGAAGGATACGCGGTTTCAGATAGGGACAAAAGAATTGAAAATTCCTAGATTAACTTTTTAAAAGCTATATTGTTGTCGGGAAGGGGCAATCTAATAGAATCAATGGGAAAGTATTAAGGTACCTTACATCAAACACATTAAAATTTTTACACAAAATTAAAAACACTCTCTGTACTAAATGATATTTTTAAAATTCATGTACTCTTGAATGCTACAACCTTTCTATATTATCTATTTAACAAATGGGCTTGAATTTTATTTATAACACAGGTATTGCACCTGAATCCACACTAAGAGTACACTATATAAATAGAGATGCAAAAAAAGTGAGTTGCTACAGAAAACTCAAATATTATATGTTTATCTTATACAGGTTTTAAAAAGTAATCATAAAATCTAGGCAGATATATTGTGATTAACGTGCTCTTGTAACAATGATGTTTTTCTCACTTGGTTTCTGGGTTCGCCTCTATCAGAGATGTTTAAAAACAAGAGACCTAACCAAATTATTGGTTGTCCATGAACTCGCTAAAGTAGATTAGATTACTAACTAGTTAAAAGTTGCTTATAACGCGTATATTTGGCCTTATGTCTTTACATATGCTTATTGTAATAATTTTCGTTTTGTTTTTATTAATATTGAATTTAATTAGTTCCTTTCACTTTGTGCACATATCAACGTGTCATCAGCATAGCACAGATTATTACTTAGTACTATATTTTCATATCACCTGTAATAGGAACTCAGCCCTCTTAGTCCTCTAACAGAAGACTCATAAAAGAATAAATAATAAAAATAAAACACAATGCTTTTCTATGTAAAATCCTTGCCGAAATTGCAAAAATATAGTACTGATTTTCTATTCTAACTACTATTATTATTATCAGGCTATTAATTACAAGACCATCTTTGTTATACACTATTTAATAATTTTCAAAGCAAATCTGTAACACCTTGCCATTTGTTGTGTATGATATATAGCAGAATCTTATCAATATATGTCTTAAATGAAGTCGGGCTAAAGTTCTGTTTTTTGTGAAATAGGACGATAATGAAAGTAATGCCTTCCTGTGTTTGTTAATAAGTGTATTATATATATATATATATATATATATATATATATATATATATATATATATATATATATATATATATATATATATATATATATATATATATATATATATATATATATATATATATATATATATATATATATATATATATATATATATATATATATATATATATATATATATATATATATATATATATATATATATATATATATAATATATATATATATAATGTGTTTTCATTCCGGGTGTATATCCGTTCACTACTGTCGTTGTGAAAAGAACAGTTTTGCTGACGTTTCGCCAAAATCACATTTGGCATTTTCGAAGCTTTCTTTCTCGCTTCCGAATAGAGACTGAAGTGTTGGTGACTGCGATGCTTCCTTTTATACCCCCACTCGGGGCCGAAGGTTATATCTGGGCAGGCGTTGGTCGTTTTTTATGTTTTCCGGATGGTGCTGTTGTTGTTGCGCTAATTGCGCTTGAGTTTTTGCGATTTTAGATTTGTCGATTATTTTCTTCTATACTGTTGGTAGTTTTAATGATTCGTCCCTTTTATTCAAATCACCTTGTTTTTCAATTTCTATGGCTTCTCGGATTATTCTGGTCTTATAATGTTCTATATTGGCAATCTCCCTACACCCATCGAAATTTATTTTATGGCCGGTTTCCTGATGATGTAGGAATAAAGCTGAGGTTGTTTGTTTATTTCTGATGCTGAGTTTATGCTCTTCCACTCTTTCTGACATTCGCCTGTTAGTTTGCCCTACGTACAACTTTTCACAGTCCTGGCACGGAATACTGTACACTCCGTGGTTTTCCAGTTTGATTTTACCTTTTGGATTTTCGAGCAGTTTACCTATAGTTGTTTGTGGCTTGTGTATTGTTTGTATGTTGTGTTTCCTCAGAATTCTTCTGATTCTCTTTGTTGTGCCTTTTACATATGGTAAGACTACTCGTTGCTTTCCCGGCTCATATTTTTTGTTGTTCGTTGTTCGGGAAACCTTTGCATTAATAGCTTTCTCTATGGTGCGATTTGTGTAGCCATTTTTCTTTAAAGCACTAGATATTCTTTTCAGAATGACAGTAGTGAATGGATGTATACCCGGAATGAAAACACTTTGTATTTTTCCATCCGTGAAGGAATAAAAATCAACATATATATATATATATATATATATATATATATATATATATATATATATATATATATATATATATATATATATATATATATATATATATATATATATATATATATATATATATATATATATATATATATATATATATATATTTATATATATATATATATATATATATATATATATATATATATATATATATATATATATATATATATATATATATATATATATATATTCATTCCGGGTGTATATATATAGATATCGCCAAAATCACATTTGGCATTTTCGAAGCTTTCTTTCTCGGTCCGAATAGAGACTCTATTCGGACGATATATATATATATATATATATATATATATATATATATATATATATATATATATATATATATATATAAATATCTTAAATATTAAAGCGCCAAGTTAAATCTGTACCTGCTACATGCGATTGCTTGCCCACAAACACCATATTTGACTCAATATTTAGCCTAAATAGTAGCAGTACTATGAAAATTTAATACTAAACAGATGAATACGCACAAGTAAAAATATTGAGACAAAGAATTAAATAAATTATAATGCTAAAGATAATTTGAAAACTAGCTTTTATTTGTAACCTATTAAACTAAAGAGTAAAAAAATATCAAAGTTACATTAACACAAGGAAATTTAAATATAAAACCTTTGTTGCGTGATAAAATTAAAAAATTCTGTGTTTATGTGAGTTATATCATTTTTGTATATTCTAGTTTTATAAACAAAAATTTTGTCGTTTTTAATATTTATCAATTTCGCTTTATTGAGTTATAAATATATTTTGTTTGTTTTGGTCTGTAGTAACAGTTTTGAGTTAGAAACATTTAGTTTTTAACGTTCTTAAGAATATTTTTTTATTGACCTCGTTTATTTCATTGCTAATTCTAAACTGACCTTCGCCAAACTGACATTTGCTAAATTGCCTTGCTTAATCAGTCAAATAATCATTTGCTATTTTTTTTTTCGCTAAATTGTCGCCTACTAAATTTATTCCGATAAGTTGTCGTAAACCTACCTACAGGTGGTAACAAAGGTGGATACTTACACACTTACATTATGAATTAGTCAAACTATTCCTCAATAATCGGTGTACGTAAAAAGTAATCATAAAATCTAGGCAGACGTATTGTGATTAACGTGCTCTTGTAACAATGATATGTTTTCCTCACTTACTTTCAGGGTTCGCCTCTATCAGAGATGTTTGCAGATTTGCCTTGCTTAATCAGTCAAATAATCATTTGCTAATTTTTTTTTCGCTAAATTGTCGCCCGCTAAATTTATTCCGCTAAGTTGTCGTAAATCTCCCTACAGGTGGTAACAAAGATGGATACTTACACACTTGCATTACGAATTAGTCAAACTATTCCTCAATAATCGGTGTACGTACATAAAAAATACATAGGGTCAAATATAAAACCTCCTTTTTTTTGAAGACGGTTAAACATTAAATTTTCAATGGTTTTATTTGAACTTATTGTAAAAATAGAAAAAGAACTCTGTATTAGAATGTTTAGATTTTTCTTTCTCTTATGCATTTTAGAAAATATAGGAGATAAAAGATTTTGATAAAAAATGCAAAATACCTAGTACCTCTGTGGGAAAATGACTGTCGCAATAACTTTCGCAAACTGTCTAGAAACACCTTAAGATCTAAAGTGTAAGAATATACATTTCCTGGCCAACCACCTAGTATAATATTAATATTATTTAAGCCTTCTCAAATATTACATTACTTTCTGTTTGGCCCTTATTAGTTAACTGAATGTGTTTAAACAATAGTTTTGTATTTTACTTCCCTCGTAAAAGCGAAGTATAGTAATCATGAAAAAATCATTGTCCGAGATTTTTTCAAATCTTTACGTTTCAAGGACCCTAGATGCAGAAAAACATGTTTTCTTAATTCGGTCGGTCAGTATGTCTGTTGGTTTGTCTCTTCGCGACATAACTAAAAAACTACTTACCCGACTGATTTCAAAATTTGGTCAAAAATTATGGGTAATTTAGAGATGATCTAGTAACATTATGTGGTAATATTTTGGTAAAAATCCAATATGCCGGAATAAGATGACAGCATTGTCAAACTTCAAAAACATTATTACTAAAACAACTAATTATCTAATTTGTCTCAAATTTTGTACAAAAATCAAGTGATGCATATTGGAATGTATTGACAACGTTTTGGTATGAATCCAAGATAGCAAAACAAAAGGCGACCTAATAAGGTATTTAAAATACTCAACTAAGATGGGTCATATTTCACTATTCGTAACAAATGGAAATATTCATTACGAGGGAAGTTCCGGGTAAAGGAGATTTACCGATTGTTCTATAAATTGCATTATATTTAACCTTTCTTAATACAAGTTCTGTTAAAAGAAGTGTACCTGTTATTTTAGCAAAGAACCACTGAATATTTCATATTTTATCATCACATTTTATTAACAAAAGTGATATATAATACAGTTTATTATTATTTATTATATTATTATATTTATGAAGAATATATGGTGTTATTTGTGCATTGTAGAATGCATTTCGAGGGAAATTTCAAATAATGGCCAATTTTTTATTTTCCGATATTTATTTTCCTATATGGGAGGAACATTTCTCTATACGCCTTTTTGCCCGAAGCGCTAATTAAAATGTCTGCAGTTCGTCAACAACTTGTTTTAATTTTACCGAAATAGTTTAATTATTTATCTGGAATTATTTGTCCAGATCTACTTTGACGACCTAAACTTCAAATACATTTCATTTTAATCAATAAACATGTTTGCGATAATAGCACGCAAGCAAATACACCGTTGAAAACTCACCAGATAATTTTATCCACATTTAAATATTGAAACGCTAAATAATTTGTTTGGTAAATAACTGTTGAAAGTACCATATATTGGATTTAATAGAAAAATCCAACAAATAGTCGCGTTAAGCGTTAATTTCAATTTCTATTTCATTTTTAGATATTTAAACTAAAATCATTAAAATGTAATATAAATTACACCACAGTATCCCCTTAGGCGTTGATGAAATGTCAGTGGAAATAAAATACAAGATTTATTATATTTAACGTTTAGTGAAAAACATGAAACATTCAAAAGATAACATTTTAATCTATATTATGTCACCAAAGATAGAAATTTCACTAACCGATACAAAAATCCTGCACCATAAATTAATATTCAATTTGAAAAATTTGTTTTTTAAGAGTGAATTATTGACCATTTATAAAGTATGAAGCTTAATAACCTTTAATTACATTAACACATATTTTACCAATGATGCGAAAACGCAACAGTTATTTATCCATTATTAAAAAATATACATTACATTAAAAATTGTTTATGTATCCACAAAATATTCTTTATGAAGGTGTAAAAAAAATTGACCAAATTGCAGCTTTTTTGCTGTAACCTTACGAAGCTGCATTTTGTTTCCATTTGTAGATATCATTATTAGGTAATTCTGTTACATTTTATAATGACTATAAAAATTGTTAACAAATGCAAGTATCTTGTTTAACGAAGCTCTTAAGACGAGCCCAAACTAGGGACGGATAATTTATCGATATATCGAAAAATTATCGATAGCGTATCGACATATTGAATAAAAATAGTTAAAAAAATATCGATATACCGATAGTTATCCGATAAGTAGTAATACACATCCTATAGTACTCATAGCTATCCCATAACTATCGATAGTTGTTGACTAATTAAATTGTTTACATATTTATGAAAGTGGTGACTTTTTTTTTGCTCATCATTGGATATCCAATCCAATACAGAATACAATCTTAAAATAACAAAAATATCAAATTCCAGGATTTCATGTACGGCATATTTAGTAGTGCAGTTTTTATTTCAAAAATTTAATTTTTGAGGTTTTGTTAATTAATTCAGTTGAATTAAACAATTCATAGAATTGATATTCTTTCAGTTCCAGAAAAGTAAAAATAAAAGATTACATTAAATATGAGATTAACACAAGAATTTGTGACTCAATGAATTCCAGGCAAAAAAATGAATTGCGTGTTCAGAGTGCTTCTAAATTTAAGTGTAAAAGTTCATATAAACATCTTTTTGTTCAAAATTGGATTTTAGCATTGAAAATACCCTTGGGATAATTATTGAGGAAACCTAACATAGCATGTCACTAATTCGACACCGAAACTGCGATAACGTGTTCAGAAAAATAACACGTATAGATTACGAGTGCAGACGCATTAAATGAATAAATAAGATAACATTATAATGTGAGGTAATCGGATTGCCCATGTATGGACTTCGTTAGATATATAATAACTGTGGTATAGATGAACAGTATATTGTGTGTAACTAATTTTAGTATTGAAAATACTATTGGGATCACTTTTGTGCAAACTTAACACTGCTATCTCGTAACCTCGACCACGCAAAATCCCGACACCGAAACTGGGTTAACCTATTCAGTAAAATAATATGTATATATTATGAGTGCGGACGCACTAAATGAATAAATAAGATAAGATAAAATTATAATGAAGTCATCGGACTGCACATGCATAGATGAACACATTTTATATAGAAATAAAATAGTCCATTGTTTTGTGTATGTATGTGTGTAACAAAATTCTGAGTCTTATATTAAAATAAGGTAAATACGGATTGTCAATGCATAGATGAACAAATTTTAGTAAAAACAAAATAGTTGGAAATACGTACGGAAATGCACGAAATTATGATTGCAGCTGATCTCAAACCTATTTTTTTTGTTAAAAAAGGTAAGTTATATTATATAGATGTTATATTGGAACCGATTATTACTAGAAATTATTTATTTAACTTTAACTTAACAAAACGTCCTAGCTTTTCGACTCGTATCAATGTTAAATAAATTATTAATATACACGTATGTATATTAATCTATTATCTAAATATAACTGGAATCAGAATTTAATCGCATCCAATGTTTTTTAAAAACATTGGGAAAGGGAGAAGGCCGACAAATTAAGAAGAAATAGAGGGATGTCTATCATTTTTGACATAATTACAATAGTCACATTTAACCTATCTTTATTAATAATATTAAAATGCTATAAATGTCACAAACTCTGATGAATAAAATTTTAAAAAATTGGGAATGGAACGATTTTTATCTTTTAATATATCGGGTGTTGTTTTATACGGCTTATCATCTATCATTTAAATTATACCCTCTTTCCTGAAATTTCTTCGATCTTTCCTTCCAATGTGAAATATAAAAAATATGCCGTTTGTATCGAAAATTTAAAAAGAAAAAAATAGGAGATGCAACGAAATATTTTAATAAAAACAAATATTTGAGCGAGGGTGATTACCATTGTTGTGCGTGTACATTTGAAATGTTTAACAACTTTTTTTGTTGATAAAGGTAAGTTTGATAGATTGAATTTAAGTCGATTTTTAAAATGAAAACTATATTTGTAAAATTTAAAATATAAGCATTATATATTATACGTATTAGTTTAATTTGATCCATTTCTTGACCCATCTGATAATAAAATGTACCTATTTAATAATCATAAAAGACTATAAGCTTAAAAAAAAATAAAAGACAGAATAAAACATTATAATTTAAAAGTTGTGTCAGATATTTTCAATATGTAGGATACTTGCGTAAGGTGCAAGATCTGTGATTTTTTTTCTTGATACAAGGTGATAATATTTACCTTAGATTATAGTTTTCAATATTTTTATTTTTAAAAAACATTTTAATGAGAATTTAAACACCTGTTATTTTTGTAGATCTTGTTTTATTTGTAGGAACAAACTAGAAATGGAATTCTTATGGGTTCAGAAACTATTTTACATCCCAAATTTTTCTATGTATTGACACAGACCTTATTTAATAGTTTCGATAGCTTCGTCGATATCTCCGTTCTTTTAGGAAACATTTTTGCCCCTCGATGTGTCACTCATTAAGAGTTCTTAGGCAAAATACTTTCTCCTAAACATCAAATTTTGGTATGTAAAAAAACCTTTAAAAATGAATACCAAAACTCTAGATTAGAATTAGACTTTTTTCATTCCAATTTGGCATAGCATATACCATATATTTTGCTAAATAGCTTTCAAATGGTGTAGAATTAAAGGAAAGTACACATACGTAAACATTTCTAATTAAACCGGGAAATTTGACGATGTTTAATGTGGTAATTGTGAAATTTATCAGCGACTTTTGTATTGTTAAAGTTGTTTTTACAAGGACATATAAACTCATGAAATTATTTCTTATTTATATAAAAATGGAATATAAAATACCATGTATCTACATTGTTGATTTAAATAATGTTAGGGAGTATCTTTGGATTATTTGTATTCTATCTTTTCTTGTGATATCGTAAAAATATACATTTATTATTCAGCTGCGGGTTGATGTACTTAACTTTCTATTAGATTTATACCCATTAGCCATAATAACATCTGTCTTGAATAATATTTTTGGTATGTGAACAACTTAAATATTAAAATTGCTCATTTGAATATTCGCTCAATTTCTACAGGATTTTATGAGTTTAGGACAATAACTAATGATCATGATTCTGATATACTTTTTAAATGAGACATGGCTCTCTGTTAAATGGTCTTAGTTGTTACTATACCAGGTTATTGTATAGTTCGAAATGATAGAACAGGAAGAGGTGGCGGGGTGGCAGCATTTATTAAGAATACTTTTGTTATAGAGGTGATAAATTTGTTTTTACTGTTTCAAACTTTCTTGAATTTTTGATCTTGAGAATAAAAATAGAATGTTGATTTTAAGCGCTCTGTATTTTTATCTGCCCCATAACCCAAACTTTAATAGTATAATTAATGATTTTGACAATATTTTTTCGCATATCTAACCAACGGTAAAAAGTAGATAGATAGAATCTCGTTTTTCTTCACAACTGAAGAAGAGAAAAAAAATCGGTAATGTACCTTTATCCGGTCTTCCCTCGTTACGAACCCTTTCTTTTATTAGGTATTGGAAAGTGTAACCCAATTTAGTTCAGCACCTGCTCATTAAGTATACTGTCCTTTCAAACATTTTTATTGGACGCCATTTTGTACCACCTTATTAAATTCACACCAATATTTTACCAGTTTTTCTCAATGTCCTACTTAATGCTTGTCCAAAATTTAAAATTAAGCTAATAAGTAGTTTTTTTTAATAATTTATTAGGACGCCATTTTGTTATGGACTCGTACCAAAATGTTACAGGTTAAATCCTGATTGACTTGATTTTTGTACAAAATTTGGAGTCAAATGGATAATTTGTTTTTTAGTAATATATTTTTTGGATTTTTACCAAAATATAACCAGGTTATCCCCACATAACCTTTAATTTTGCCCAACTCAATCGGCTATGTAGTTTTTAGCTACACTTCGAACTGATAGACCCATAGAATTGAGAAACCATATTTTTTGGCATCTAGAGACACTTAAACGTAAACATATGTAAAACATTTGTTTTCACGAGTACAAACGTATAATTTGGCCGCCATATTATTCTGACATCTTAAATTCGTACCACGGTTTTACCAGTTCACGTCTACTTCTTGCACTAAATTTGTAATCAATTTATAAATGGTTTTTTTGGGCTGAATTTTTAAATATTTTATTAGGCCGCCATTTTGTTTTCCAACTTGGATTCGTACCAAAATTTTACCAGTTGTTTTCTACATAATACTCGATTTTTATGCAAAATTTGAGATATTAAACTCTATAAGTAGCATTTAGTAATAATTTTTTTAACACTTCATTAGGCCGTTTTTTGATTTGCCATACTGACTTTTTACCAAAATGTTACTTAGTCCTCCCCACATAACTCTCATTTTTTTACGAAAATCGGGTAAGTAGCTTTTTTAACTATATCGCGAACAGACAAACCAACAGTTTGTTATTGTTAACTTTTTAATTCTGTATGTGTATATATAGTTACATTAGATCAATAAAGTATATTTACTTATATATTATCAATTCTTGAAGAGAGTTAATTTAGACCGAAACGCAGAGAATAAAACAGACTTTGTTGTTGACCTAACCCAACCAATCCTACCGCTCACTATACTCGAGGTCACTATAAACATGTATTAAACAAAATTCAATTTTGCCACCAAATATTTTGAAAATTAGGCGTAAAATTAGCCAAAGTGTTAATGTTACAGAATTATTAATATGCAATCAAGAAACATCTTGTATAACACTAGTGATATAATACCATTTTTGTAATGTTTCCGTTACTTTTAAACGTCCAAAACATAGTTTCGCCGATCTACAAATCATATTTAAATTCGTATAGCAATATGTAGAGATTCATTATACGCATTAAGCAGTACAACACGGGACTTGCTAATTAAATATGAATGCAAGCACTAAATTATTCTAGAAACTCATGTTAAATTTTAATTGTTTAATGTACTCGTTGTGTGAAAATATTAAGGCTTTCTAACTAAGTTTAACTAACTAAATCTGTTAATGCTCAGCATGATTTTGAATTTTGTAACATGGATTTTAGTTAAAGTCGCATAAATGGATATTTTTTTTTACTTCTGAACAAAATTTTATTTTATTTTTGATATATGTTGCCCGTGGTTTTCCCTGTTTCTTGTAATCAGCTTTTTAGCATTTCTCGATGAACTGGACCTGAAAATTATCCAAATTATTGCATATTCCATGGCAATAAGATATTCCGAAATCAGTGACGTAAAGTTTCGTTACTTTTACAGGCTTTTAATGATTAGTTACTTATCAGATAGCATTGCGTTCGCCACTTACATACCTAGTGTTTAATTTCAAGTTCATGTATCAGTAATAACATAAAATTATAATAGGTAGTTTACTTCATGTAAAAAATATGACATTATGTAATAATATTAAGATAAACATAAATAAACTGAAATAATGTATCATTCTAAGAAGGCCACAGCTACTTATAGGGTAGACTATAACATTCGAGGTTTTGCTACACTTTTTAAAATATATACTAATAATAAGTTCGATATTAACTCTTAGCGACTGTTGAGATTGATGTGGAGCCTTGCGCAAACCTATGTAAAACTTTGAAAAATGACTGCATCATTCTATTCTGGGGATCTAGAAATGCTATTAGCGGCAAGTCCATTGGATCCGAAACTAGAAAGTAGAAATATGAATTTAATTCTCGAGGGACCTCCCCTTCATAATAATAAATAGGTTTTAAATACAATCATTAAAACTCAAAATAACCAATTCCGATCAATGATGGATGAAGCAATTAAAGCACATGTTATTCTTTCAGAGCTGATCAGTCTAAATGGCGAACTGTGCTACGATGATAAATGTAAATTAATAAAATACATCTGTTCTAAAATGAGGAACATTGAAACTAAAAATACTCCGTTAACTGATCCTCCGACAATAGATAGCCAGATGAAGCAAGATGACACAAATCAAAATTTCTTCGTACTAAGACCATACATTTTTCTTTAGCAGCCAAAAATTCTGACTACGATATCGTCGCCTTGATGGAAACTTGGCTCTCTACCTTCCCTCGTGTTATCACATATTTGGCTGCAATAGAGATTCTGAAGATATGAATTGTCAGAGAGGCCGAGGCAGACTAATAGCGGTTGGTTCAGAGGCGTCTGCAAAGCTGCTGAATAGAAGTTCCAACAACCTTAATGAAGACCTGTGAGTATCTCTTAAAATGGATGGCGACACTGTGATATTGGGATCTGTATACCTACTACCTTACTACAGCATTGAATTATGCCAGGATCTTGTCAACACTATAGTTCTAGCGAAGTATTTGTCAACCATGACTTCTACTTAGAGCTTCAGTAAGTAAATCCAATTGAGGATTTGAACAACCGAATTCTAGATCTAGTCTTTCACGATTTATTTGATAGCATCAACGTTGCCAAGTGTGCCAGCTCACTAAGTATTCCTGATATGCATCACCCTCCACTGGAGATCACTTTTTGTGTCAAGTCTGCACCATTTTTAGATAATAAGACTAATGTTAAGGTACATATGTTTGATAAAGCCAACTTTGCTCAGATCAATGCTTATTTCAATGGCATGGACTGGAGTTTTATTGTTGACTTCAAGGACATCGATACTACTATTGACAGGTTCTATGATATTGTTAATAATGCTATTGAAAAATACGTACCCCAAAAAATATAACCGATTACGAATATCCTAAGTGTTACATCAAGGAACTAAACAAACTTCTAAATAAACTTTATAAGAAATATAAATGTACAGGCCAACATTCTGATTATTTGCATTATTCAAAAATAAGACAAGAAACAAAATATCTAATAGAATTATGCCATCTAATGCATGTATCAAACACAGAAAAAATTATTCCTACAAATATCAAGTATTTTTGGTCATATGTCAACTCTTTACGTAAGCATAATGGCATGGTATATCAGCGGACATTGTTAATGCTTTTGCGAAACATTTTTTTCATCAATTTGGAGACGTTTCTGAAGTTCTGGATAACTCACTTCTTCAACACGTTTTTACATCCAGAGAAGTTTGAAATAAGATGGCATCCCTAGACATAAATAAAAGTACTAGACACGATGGTATACCTCCAATAATTTAAAAGAAGTGCCCCAATACTCTATATGGTTACCTTATAAAATATTTCAATAGTCCTTTAATTCAGGGAAATTTTCGACTGGAAATGGTCACCATTATTTTTTATTTTATTTATAAATCTGGTTCACGAGGTGATATCAAGAACTATGGGAGATATCTTTGATATCGATTATTTCAAAAATATTTGAAGCAATAATAGAGGATGAATTGTTTCAAACTCACAAAATTACTCTGTACCAGAGTAGCATGGTTTTTTCGAAGGCAGGTCTACAACAACAAATCTTGCTATCTATCAAAACATCTTAAGTATCAATATTGTTGATACCGGGTTGATGTCATTTACAGGGACATATCGACAGTGTCCATCATGGTCTCCTACTCAAGAAGCTTCGCTCTATTGGTATCTGTGGAGCCGACCCGATCCTACCTTAGTGGACGAAAACAATAAGTGAAAGTTATTTATTTATAAGCGAGGTTAATGTGAGTTCTGGCGTTTCACAGGGCTCTCATTTGGGACCTATATTATTTTCATTGTCTGTAAATAGCGCCGTTTCTATTTTTTTTTTAATGTAGATGCTTGTCGTACGCAGATGATCTTAAATTTTTTAATGTTGTCACAGTTACGAAGCTGTGTTTCCGTTGAATCGGATCTAGATAATTTAATTCACTGGTGTCAGAAAACATTTTGAGTCTTAATATTACCAAATGTAAAATCATGCGCATTTAAACATATAAAGATCCAATAATATTTGAGTATTGTATTAATAATAATTTGGATGTAGTTTTTGACAAGGAGATAAAGTTTAATAAACATATTGAAAGCACTATCTTAAAACATAGAATGTTAGGATTTTTGAACCAGAACTGTAGGCATATCTGTAATACCAAAGCTATTATGTTCATGTATAATTGCTTAGTTAGGAGTATGGTTGAATATTATAGTAGAATTTGGTATCCGTCGTATTTATGCCATATAAATAGAATTGAATCTGTTCAGAACAAAAAAGTTTTTGATGTTCAAATATAATACACCTCATAATGACATTTCATATACTATTAGGCTACAACTAATTGGACCAAATAGTCTCGAAAAGCTTAATCACCTCGCAATGGTTTTTTTCTGTATAAACTTTTGCATGGTTTTATAGATTGTAGCGAATTACTGGCTAAGATTTTATTCCGAGTTCCTCCAAGGCCGGCCTGTTTAGTGGTCCTATTCCAGGAAAATTATCACTGCACAAGTTACGGTATTGAATACTTAATAATCCCTTCATCAGGCAGAAGAGTAAATAATTACAATAATCGATTTTCATTCTAATTATGATCTGTTGTGTAACAACTTTAAAAGTTTCAAATGTCTAATTTTAAATTGCGTGTGATTTTTGAAAATTAGTATCTGCAATATTTACAACTGCTATGCGTCGTAAGTTATATATCAGTATATTTTTATAAACCTATTTGTTTTACTTTGTTAATCGGTTTTATTTAACTTTAACTTTGGACTCTTAATTTTGACACTTAAGTTTGCTATGTGACTAGCCTAAGCCAATTGGACTTATTCTTTATAGAGTTTAAATAAACAAATAAATAAATAAATTAATTAATGTCCCTACCTTTCAAACAGCAAACATCTAATATGTCACAAATATTACGAACAAACAACAGTGGGATAAGTATTATAAAAACAAAAATGTATTTAATATTTAGGATAAAGGCAACACATTTATAACATAGGGAATAATAAATAGAAATAGTATGGTTGTGTAGATCACTGTATCTTTAAGTATCTATAAAAATTAATTAATATAATATGTATAACTTTAGCTAATAATGATAACAGAGAGAATCTAATTTCACAGTTAGCTTAAGGGGAGTTCATCTAGGCAATATAAATGTTTAATTACAAGATTGGACTGAGGTTGATCTGGGAGGAGTGGTAAATTCCCAGGGAGGATGTACAAGAAATTAATGGGACCTAAACATTGTGTCAATAATGAGCCGCCTTTCCTCAATTTGAGTATACAGAATGACACGTTACAGAAAACATAAAAAATTACATTTATTTTTTTAAGTAATATACATTTATTGTATAAAATTAAATTAAATAAAATACAAATTCAACAATATTAATAACATTAATTCAAACTGTTTTTTTAATGTGTTTAATGTTTTAATTTTATGGCACTTCCTGCTAAACCAGAGTCAGTAGTGGGTTTCCTTTAAACAAGTAGATGCATTTCCTTTAAACAAGCTCGTTTATAAAGTATTTAGTACCTAAAAGTAAAAAAAAAATCGATATTAAATATAAAACGATTGGCCAAACTTTTTCCGTATATCGCACTTCTTTATTACTACTATTTTAAGCAAAAAATTAGCATAGTCTAAAAACAGTGTATTAACCAACACCTTATTCAGCGTAGACAAGATTCCCATCGAAAAGTAAAAAAAAGTGAAACTAAGAAAATAAACAACTTACGTTTACACAACAAATCGTTTAGAAAAGTTTGTTCAAACATTTAGCGTAAGATAGACTAAAACAGTTCTCTATAAATAATTTGAATCTTGATAAGGTGAACTTTGTCTGAAACTCCACTTAAGACATTGCGAAACTTTCCCGGAATTGTCGATAAAATAAAACAAAATGGACTTTAGTTTTAAGGTGAGTTAAACTTTACTTTTAGGGTTCTTTATAAACATGTTCAATATGCTTTTGCCTAGAGCTTATGATCAATTTAAAAAATAAATATCAGATATCTAAATAGCTAAAATCTAGATCTTATCTAGTCTGACATTTTGATTAAAAAATAAAGAATATTTTCCTTTGTAATGTTTTAATGTACGGGGTGTCCCAAATTCGAAGGTGACCATTGGGATCTTGGAAACCGTAAGAGATACGAAAAAGTTTAAATTATGGCAAAATTGCGTATTTTGGTGCTAAATAAAATGCCGTTTGCAAATTGAAAAAATTCCGACTAATTTCGGAGATAACCGACAAAAACCGAAAGTTCAAATTTTTTTATTTATTTTCTGCTGACTTTATTTAAAGAGATATTACAAAACAAATTGCACTTTTTCATTGCCACTTTTTTAGTTTTTTAAAGTGGCGTTATTACTTTTTTGATTTGACGTTTCGGTTTTTCGGATCCATCATCAAGTTCATTTTTTTAAATACGGACCTGGATTTTTTATTTCAAATTTCGAAAGAGCTCGAAATTCTAAGCACAACAATATGTCGCACATATTATTTTAATCAATTATAATACTCTAAAATTGGTAAAAACATAGTTTATATTTAAAATACGTTAAGGTGGCTATGAAACAATAATAAATCCATGAAATTATTATTTTAAGTTACCATGGAGATTTATACTGACGTTTACTAATATAATACTCATTGTAATGTTTTTTTTTTAACTGTAACACACAGCTATAACGCGCCAACGTTGTAGCAACCGTTTAATAGAACAACACAAAAATTGTTTGTAACCTTTATTTAGAAAAAACTAAAGCTAGGTATATCAGAAGTGACAACATAAATAAACAAACTTATCGAATTTTTAAAACTAAAGTATACAAAAATAATTACATATTATAAAAGGTATTCAAACTGAAAACCCTGTGCTTCAATGCATTTTGCTGCAAGTCTACGAATTTTTAATATCGCCCGTTGTATGGTTCTAGCAGGAATGGCTCTAACCTCCCTAATTAAATTTTCTTGAAGTTGGTTAATGTTATCGGGTATATTGCGATATAAACGATTTTGTAGAAACCCCCATAAGAAGTAATCCAACGGATTAAGATCAGGACTTCTCGCAGGCCATCGCACAGGTCCAGTATTTCCGATCCATTTATTTGGAAACAAGGCATCTAAAAATTGTGCAACTTCACGTCCATTATGCGGTGGTGCACCATCCTGCTGCCACCACAACTGTCGCAAAATATTTAGTGGCTCTTTTTCGAGCAGTTCAATAACGTTTTCTAATATTAATTCGCGATATCTATTTGACGTTAGGGTACCTTCATATATTATTGGACCTAGAATTTTATTGCGCCACATCCCGACCCATACATTGAAAGATACTCTTTCTTGCGCTCTTACTTCCTGATGTTGATTAGGGTTATCTACCGACCAATAATGCTCATTATGTCGGTTAAAGATTCCATAGGTTGTAAAATTACACTCGTCAGTCCAAATTACCTTAGATAAAAAATTGTTATCTTCCTCACATTTATTTTGAAGCCAGTTACAAAAATCCATTCGTCGGATATCGTCACCTGGTCTAAGTTTTTGACTAAGGTGAATTTTGTATGGTCGATACTTATTGGCTTGTAATGTGCGCCATATTCGCATTCTAGGTATTTGCAACTCATTTTCGTAAAACCTAGTTGACCCCCTAGGAGCATTATTGACCTTAAATGAAAAAAAGGTATAAGATATGAATTTAAATTAAAACTTTATTATTTTACCGTATTAATGATGTTTTCCTCTTCATTTTCATCAACTCTACGACCATATTTATTTCTAGGTTTGTTAAAGCTTCCAAATTGTAACAAGTTGGTATCAAGTTTAGCAAAATAATTTTCATGAGGCTGTCTTCGCTCGGGATATTGAATAAAATATTCTTGACTTGAAAGTCTAGAGTTTCGATTTAATTTGTAATAAATTCGTAGCATATCACGTTTTTCTAATTTGGTAAACATTTTTTATTAGTTATAACGCACAATAAATAATAAAAACGATAAAAGAAAATGTCACTGTAAATCACCATAGTAACGTAACTCAAAATAATAATCAGATGTTTTTTTTTGTTTCATAGCCACCTAACGTTTTTTAACATTAAATTTTGTTTTTATTAATTTTAAAGCCTTATAATTTATTGAAATAATATGTGTGATATATTGTTTTGCTTATAATTTCGAGCTCTTTCGAAATTTGAAATAAAAAATCCAGGTCCAGATTTAAAAAAATGAATTTGATGATGGATCCGAAAAACCGAAACGTCAAATCAAAAAAGTAATAACGCCACTTTAAAAAACTAAAAAAGTGGCAATGAAAAAGTGCAATTTGTTTTGCAATATCTCTTTAAATAAAGTCAGCAGAAAATAAATAAAAAAATTTGAACTTTCGGTTTTTTTCGGTTATCTCCGAAATTAGTCGGAATTTTTTCAATTTCCAAACGGCATTTTATTGAGCACCAAAATACGCAACTTTGCCATAATTTAAACTTTTTCGTATCTCTTACGGTTTCCAAGATCCCAATGGTCACCTTCGAATTTGGGACACCCTGTACATTATGAAATTAGATATTTATGTTCACGGCTTTATTTCCTTTTAAACTTCAGCCCTTAGATAAGATCCTATTTAAGAAATATTTAGTTTAACAAGCCATATTCCTGGTAGTTTAAAAAGAATACTGTTATTCATTTTATTTGTTTGAGGTTTTCGATACTATATAGGTAAATTATATAATTCTCTTTTCTTATAATAACTTTAGCTACAAATTTGCAATATAAGACAACAAGGACTTGTGTAACTGAAATTATTTTCAAGTATAAGAATCTGTACTTTTAATGTTGCATATTCTTCTGTTGATTGCTTTACACTAAAATCAAGGGAATACTTAAACAAGTGTAATCTTTATTCATTATTCAGCAAAAATCGCAATGCATATTGGCCGTTTCTCTAAATTAATTTTAATAATATATTTTTCACAGCTTCGCATTACGATTACTATAATCATAACGTTTTATGTACTTGGAAGCAAATCCAAACTTAACCGTTATACGACACATCATTAGAAGGCACAAGCTGATCTGCGATTAAAACATAAAACGACAAAAGAAGAAAAGAA
The DNA here is from genome assembly GCA_030620095.1 of Kuschelorhynchus macadamiae. Taxonomy (NCBI): domain Eukaryota; kingdom Metazoa; phylum Arthropoda; class Insecta; order Coleoptera; family Curculionidae; genus Kuschelorhynchus; species Kuschelorhynchus macadamiae. Next base: position 1,312,517 of record JAUTXW010001503.1, read on the forward strand.
ACCGACTTCAAAAAAAAATGCACAAAAAAAGTGAAAAATAAGATTTAATTCCACTTTGAAAATTTTATTTCTTGACTAACTAATAAAGACGGTAAGTCGTAGTATTAGGATCAAAACACCGAGTTGACTGAATACACAATTATATTTTTGTGATTAAATAATTAAAAATAAGTCTAGCGTCGACTTCACGGAATAATACTTTCAAGTCGGTTTCATTTTTTATAAAAATTTTTATTTCGTCCTTTATAGTTTGATCTACACGAGATTTATTGCAAAAATCAGGGTTGACAAATGGTACTCAGCATAATATTTTTTTCCTGATATAATGGTGAATGCGTAGAATCAAAACGCTTGGGTGGAATATTAAAAACTTTCTTGGAATATATCTTGGCGCCATTCCGCCATTTTTAACATTTTTTAAATATTCTTGCTATGGGGCCATTTCGGCAATATTCCGCATGTCTCCTGAAAATTGGTTAAGCTATCGCGGAGTAATCGATGTACAGGGTGTACAGCGAGGACTGAACAGGGACCTATTTTCGACCTTCCTTGTATTTTGGAAAAATTCAAAATAGCCAATCGATGTATTTTTTCTTGTAGACTCCAAAAATATCATCGAAAAAATATTTGAACCAGAAACAAAAGAGTTATGCTATGCATCAGGTGTTTTTTAAATGGAATGTATGGTTTTTTATACGATTTTTGGAAAGAGTGATTTTTTTTTGTCCGTTCTGATTAAAAGATTTGATTTTGCGATAGCTGTTTATATTACATTTTAATGTTTTACAAACTAAAATTTTAGCTTCACCTGTTTAAAATATACGATAGGTTGGTATAGGTGATCAAGGTAAAATGACGTTTGAATGCTTTATCAATAAAAATTGACATTATTTTAATTATTGTCGAAGTCTTCACCTAAAAAATATATATTTGACTCTGATCGAAATGAAATACTCTTTGGACGAGAGACTACAGATTGTTATGCTATTTTACAAGTGCCAAGAAAATGCAAGAGAAGCAAGAAGAAGATTTATTGCAAATTTTCATAGAAATATATCCATCAATACAATTCTAAGGATAAAATACCTATTTGAGGAAACTAAAACTTTACATGATAGAAAAAGAAATATACAAAGAAGAAGAAATCGAGACCAGGCCATTATAAATTATTTTCAAGTTAATCCAACCAAATCTATTTCGGATGCAGTTCGGGAAGTTCAGTACGGTGGCGGTGTAAGGCGCAGAAGAGTTACCCGAGGGACTGTTCACAGGACTCTGAAAATTCATAAATTTAGGCCTTTTCGTATCCTTCCACTTCAGCACCTAACACCGGCACAAAAAGAACTTCGCTTCCAATTTGGTTCTCAAATGGTAATTCGGCAAGAAAACGAAGACCCTGATTTATTCAAAAATATTATGTGGACCGACGAAGCTACTTTCACAACATCGGGAGTATTCAACAGACATAATAGTCACCACTGGGCCGTTGAAAATCCAAAAAAGTTCCAGACTATTAAATTTCAAGGGAGGAATTCTATTCATGTTTGGTGTGGGATAAAAAACAATAAAATTTTGGGACCAATATTTTTTAACGGGACTTTAAATGGACACAGATATTATGAGTTTTTAGAAAACGAAATTGAAAATTTTTTGGAAGACTTACCATTAGCAGAATATCAGAATTTAATTTGGCAACATGATGGGGCGCCTCCTCATGCCGTGCATGATGTGGTTCAATTTTTAAATCGGCGCCATAACGAATGGATAGGGCGAAATGGAACATATGCTTGGCCGCCCAATAGCCCCGACCTCTCAGTTTTGGATACATTTCTTTGGGGCCATTTGAAGAACGTCGTATACAGACAACGAAACGAAAATATTCAAGAGATCATGGGAAAAATTGTCGATGAAATAAACCGCCTTAACCAGGAAAATCATATTGTAACAGCAAGTTTAGAAAGGCTACAAAGGGGTTATCGATGTTGTTTCGAGAAAAACGGCGGTCACATTGAAAACTTATGTTATTAGTAGTTTTATTTTATTATTTAATAATTATTTTTTATTGAATTTCTTTTTCTATCATGTAAAGTTTTATTTTCCTCAAATAGGTTTTTTATCCTTAGAATTGTATTGATGGATATATTTCTATGAAAATTTGCAATAAATCTTCTTCTTGCTTCTCTTGCATTTTCTTGGCAGTTGTAAAATAGCATAACAATCTGTAGTCTCTCGTCCAAAGAGTATTTCATTTCGATCAGAGTCAAATATATATTTTTTAGGTGAAGACTTCGACAATAATTAAAATAATGTCAATTTTTATTGACAAAGCATTCAAACGTCATTTTACCTTGATCACCTATACCAACCTATCGTATATTTTAAACAGGTGAAGCTAAAATTTTAGTTTGTAAAACATTAAAATGTAATATAAACAGCTATCGCAAAATCAAATCTTTTGATCAGAACGGACATCAAAAAAATCACTCTTTCCAAAAATCGTATAAAAAACGATACATTCCATTTAAAAAACACCTGATGCATAGCGTAACTCTTTTGTTTCTGGTTCAAATATTTTTTCGATGACATTTTTGGATTCTACAAGAAAAAATACATCGATTGGCTATTTTGAATTTTTCCAAAATACAAGGAAGGTCGAAAATAGGTCCCTGTTCAGTCCTCGCTGGAACACCCTGTACAAACACAAAACAAAATACATATGGTCAAACTGATAACCTCCACCTTTTTTTTAAATCGGTTAAAAATTATAATGAAGGTAGTTAATAATGTTTTATTCATACCGAATGTTCATTTTTCGATAATGTCAAGTAGAATAGTAGATTTTGAGGTTGCACATTTTCATGGTCACCCTGTATACAATAAATTACATAAGAGAACACCAAAAGAGAGACCTTTTAGCAAATAAATTTGTATGTGTATTACACACATCAATGGTTTAGTTTGAAAAGAATATTTAAAAATATGTAAATTTAATTATAAGACTCGCAGCCTTTATCCCCCATATTATTACAAAAAAACGGGTGAACGGATTTTAAATCAAAATAAATGTGACTACCAGAAAAACGTCCTCTACAATTTGAGGTGACTCATCAAAATCAGCCAAGCCTTTTAGGCAATATGCTTGAACAAACATAAAAAAATACATACAAATCGAATTCTGAACCTCCTCCTTTTTTGAAGTCGGTTAAAAATTTAGGCTAAGCCAGAATTAATAGATTTTTCAACAGAATTGTATCTAACTATAATAAAAGAGAACATATTAAAAGTAAAAAAAGCTAATTTGTTTAAAATTTAAAGATTCTAAAAGTCAACGGTTACCAATAGATTATGACTATGATATCGTTATTTTTTGCAATTTTTAACTATTGATAAGAAATGAAACAAATAAATAAGTTTTCCTTTTATATTTGGAGCTAGATATCTCTATTTGTTTGTATTAAAAATGGTAAGATCGTGGTAGCATCTAGAGATAAAATACGTAAAGAAGAAAAAAAGTAGCAAAATTTTAGATTTTTTTTTAGGCGTAAGTCATGCAGTTATTTGTATTATTAACGTATAAATTAAGAGAAATATAAATTAAAACTAATAATTATAAAGCTATAACTACTTGTGCCTTCGATTTTGAGCAGTGAGGATCGCGGGAAAGCTTAATTAGAATTCCTGGTACAAAAGCTGAAACTTCGAAAATGAATTCTAGTTTTTTTTTAAATGTCAACATGGTGTATTTATTAATAAACTACTCTAAACGGTCATGCGGTATAGATGATGTACCCTATAGCCTTTTGAAAGACGTGTCGAGTGAGAGATCAAGTATCTTTGCTTACATAATAAATAGTTCTTTTACCACGGGCAAATTTCCAGATCAGTTGAAGTCCGCTGTCGTTGTTCCCGTTTATAAACGAGATGACCCAATGTCAATAAATCATTACCGACCAATAGCGTTACTGCCGGCTTTCTCAAAAATTTTCGAAAAGGCATTTCAGAGGCGTCTAGTCTTCTTCTTTAATAAACATTACTTGTTCAATCCAAGAGAGTTTGGCTTTACTGTGGGTTCTTGCACCCAAGACGCACTATTGTCATTTCTTGAAAATGTATTAAATAACTTAAATAAAAAGCAAAAAACATCTGCACTTTTCTTCGATTTGAGTAAAGCTTTTGACACTGTCAACTACGCGTTGTTATTGCAAAAACTTCATATGTATGGAGTTCGGGGTAGAGGCAATTCGTGGTTAAAGAGCTATTTAGGAAACAGAGTTCAGAGGGTCAGGATCGCTGACGCCGTTGTGTCAGGGAGATGCAGACTTGGTATGATTTGAATGGTCTAGTTTTAAATGTTTTAAAGACAGACTTACTGCTTCTCTCTTCAGCAAGAATAAGACAGATAGAAAGTTTTTTAGTAAGGACTACGGTGATACTTGTAATAAGACTCTTAAACAAAGCTCCACTAAATTTTTAAATAAAACACTGAAACCGTTTTAAACGACATACATCAGATCGTCAATGGCGTATTTATGGGAGGGGGGTTAAGCAAGAATAAGACAGATAGAAAGTTTTTTAGTAAGGACTACAGGTGATACTTGTAATAAGACTCTTAAACAAAGCACCACTAAATTTTTAGGTGTACATATTGAAAACTTTTCATCGTTTGAAAATCACATTGAAAATCTGGTCAAAAAGCTATCATCAAAAACCTTTGTTTTAAAGCAGCTCAGGAAAACATGCACTTCGCAAACCTTAAAAAAGTATTACTATGGCTGTGTACACTCCCTGTTGCAATATGGCCTGCCCTGTTGGGGAAATACTATAGGCGTTAATCGTAGATTTATATTGCAAAAGCGAATATTAAGAAGTATGTTTGGACTGGGAAAAATTGACCCATGTCGTCAATTGTTTTTGTGCAACAAGGTATTAACAATATTTATCATGTATATTTTAGAAGCAGGTATTTATATACACAAAAATATTGACAAATTTCAAAAAGTATGCGACGTAAATAAGTATGGAACTCGTAATGCTAATAAGCTGTGCATACCTCAATTTAACACGTTTTTAATAAATCGAGGGCTAGTATTTACGTCTCTTAGAGTTTATAACCATCTGCCGAAAGACATAAAGCATTATAAAATTTAAACGTAATCTAAAAACATTATTTTAAACTATTGTATTCTATTCGTTGTAAGAATTTTGTACGCACAATTTTTAAAACATTCTTCTATTGTTATGCTGTTTTTTTGCATTTACTGTTACTATTTTTGGTTGATGTCTCTACAGTTGTTTTTGGTCTTGGTATTTGTCCTTATTTATACTTGGAATTTTACTTTAAACTTAAATGTAGGTTATAGTTTACTTATATTTATTTTTAGTGATTTAATTATTAAATATTTTTTACTTTAAATTGACTATTTCAATACTTGTAACCCAAGTCTTATGAAATAAAAAAAAAATCATTTGATTGATTTAGTTATTGTCATTAAATTATATTACAATAATATCGGTTTAACTGTCTATACTAATATTTCCATCTATTTTTAAATCTGTCTGATTTCTGCCAGGTGAATCTAAGATTTATGCAAAGCTAACATCATTTATAATATCGGCTTGTCAAAGATTTTAGTGCTCATCATACCTAATTGTATTGTTTTACGGCTATTGCATTTTAAATATATTTGAGTATATCACAGCGCCACTCTTTGGCAAATAATAATATTATTGAAGGTTGTGAACAACAGTAAGCAAAAATACGATATTTCTGTGTATAAATTCAAACATACTGCCCAAAAGTGAAAAATAAATGTTAAAATTCCCTTAAAACATAAATGCCCAATATTAGTGTTTATTAACTGATATACGTAAATAATTGTAAAAACACTTAATAAAAAATTCTTCATTAAATTATTGAAACAAGACCGGCAGCGCCACAGTGTCGCTTCCTCGTAAACTAATAAAGCAGATTGCCTTTGCAAAATGCTTTAGACCGTTTCGCGTACAGATGGCCCTCCAATTACTTTTAGGCATCCGATCAATAGCACTGGCTCCACCCCTCGGCCATGTGATCGAAACACGTGCTGTTTATAAACAAAATCGTCCGATGCCAGCTGTTTGGAGCCAGCGTGCGTGAATGATAAAGCGAAAAGTTTGTGCGACGTTGCATGCAAAGATACGAAAAGTATATATAAGCTATATATATATATATATATATATATATATATATATATATATATATATATATATATATATATATATATATATATATATATATATATATATATATATATATATATATATATATATATATATATATATATATATATATATATATATATATATATATATATATATATATATATATATATATATATATATATATATATATATATATATATATATATATATATATATATATATATATATATATATATATATATATATATATATATATATATATATATATATATATATATATATATATATATATATATATATATATATATATATATATATATATATATATAGATATATAAATATATATATATATATATATATATATATATATATATATATAAATATCTATATATATATATATATATATATATATATATATATATATATATATATATATATATATATATATATATATATATATATATATATATATATATATATATATATATATATATATATATATATATATATATATATATATATATATATATATATATATATATATATATATATATATATATATATATATATATATATATATATATATATATATATATATATATATATATATATATATATATATATATATATATATATATATATATATATATATATATATATATATATATATATATATATATATATATATATATATATATATATATATATATATATATATATATATATATATATATATATATACTAAAAAGCAAACATTTACTGTAAATTTGTTTTTCTATTTTGCAATCATGAAGAGATCTTTTCGATACGCAAACTAGTTGGCAATGCTAAGTCGTGGCCACCTTGAATTTGTCTCGTTTTGATTAAAATGAAAAACCACAATGGTGCACAAGTAATTGCTACTTTTGGAATGCATTGTAACTAACTTTGAAGATGTTCAACAATAAAAATGTTTTTTTTAGAGATAATGCTTTTTTTTAAATACTCAAAATGGAAACAATTGTATACAATACTTGTTTTGATAAGACATCTCACACGGTCAGAGGCTCGTGTTACAAAATAATTTCTTCTGAAACAAGTGTTCTAATATAGTATTTCATATAATATTTGTCTAATGAAACCATATAGGTTTGACAAAAATATATAATACAAAATGTTGGAAAAACCATTGGATCTTTTTATATTTCGATGACGAGCCTTCCCCAGAGCCACTTTAAGTTAAGGTAAAATAATAGAATTAGTATAAAATAAGGACTTTTTTCGGGATTGGCTGACAAAACCCTCCCCAGAGCCAGTTTTACTTAAAAGTAACATAAATTGATGATTTTTTTAATGCTGAAAACATCCACTTATGTAAAAATTAGAAACCGAGAACCTTTTTTTTATTGTCTCAACCCCCCCCGAGGCAATTTCTATAATACGCCACTGCATGCAGAGCATCATCGGATAATTGCCGTGTACAAGTGTAGTTTTTATTGAGACTTTATTTTCTCGGATCCTAGGATTTTTGTGGAGAACAACTTCAAATTTTTTTGAAGGCTTTATTATTGATTTGCATGTGAACTGATTTTTTAAATATCAATAGCTTTTACTAAATTTGTAGTAAACCATTTGCATGCATTTATAAGAATTGTTTGCCCAAAAGCAAAGAGCAACTTAAAATTTCATAATTTTTGATATTTTAAGTTGCAAAAATATATAAAAAAAGTGATTTTAAGTATAATTTAGGGGAGTTAATTAAGTAATTGTCACAATTTATTTGTAAGAAAAAAAAATTCTTTTAAAATTCAAAATAAGGAAGACTTCTATAAGCCAGCTAGAAATAAATGCTCTGCAGAAGTGGATCAGCAAATATGTACTCTTCCCAGAGCATCTAATCCTTCTACTTAATAAGCAGAATCATTTTACAGTAACTGTCATTTGCTCTCACAGCCTGTTAGGTACACTCGGTAAATGGGCGTTCAATTTCTGCACTGAATTTTAACTTACGCATCTTTTAGAAGTATTGTGCCATGTAAAGACTCTAAAAATTCGTCGTACAAGAAAAACGAGTATATTTGAAGTAATATGTTATATGTCTATATAAAAAAAGTTAAAACATCTTTGTAATCTTAAATTTTCCTATCTGGTATCAAAATAATTATTAAAGATGTTTTACTAATAATCCATACTTATTAATACAGAAGAAATTACTTTTTGAAACCGATTTTATAATAATATTTCGTAGAGGGATAATTTGAAATAATATATACTTGTTTTGCATTTTTGTTTATTCTTGTTCCAGCATATCTGATATTTACAAGAGGAAAAAGCATAAGAAGTAGGAAGATATATCTTATATCTTTTCGTGTGTTAATACCGGTTTAATATCTATTTACATTTGCATTTTACCTTCGAGTTTGTTACAAATTTGAAAGGAACGGAAAATAGTAACTCCATTTTAAAAATAGACCCTAAGTGCTTCTACAAGGTTTTAAACATTGTGGTTGTACATTCGTAGCAAACTTGCAGAGCGTAGCTCAAAAAGACAGAACTTAAGTCTTAAAATAATTTTATAGTCGTTAGTTTAATATATACTGTTATTCAAGGCCATTGTGATATCCTAGTAACTAAAGTAGATATTTAAAATTGACTGGATACATGCATTTAATGTTTCAAATTTTTACAAAAATGTTTCAATATATCCCCTACTTATTGAAACATAACAAACTTGGGCAAATTAAAGATTCTAGATATACTTCACATATAGCCACAAGTTCAAGTTTTTAATGAAAAAAAAAAAATTAAAAATAAAAACTAATAGATAAGAAATATAAAAACAGATCGTTCTGTTCTAGGCCTTATAATTTAAAAAATATTTAAATACTTTAAATATTTCTAGAAGGTTAAAATCAAACAGTAGCTTATAAAGGCAAGTATAACCATATGCTCATGTATGAATAAATTATATAGTAAGCTATACTATTTATATAAACGCTGAGCAATGAAACTGCATATTCAAATTCTGCTCAAAGTGTATTTTTTAAGAGTTTATATAACGGACGTGGGAAAAAATTACCATATACAAATGAAAAAAAAGTTAGAGATAATGAAAGAAAGGTCGTTAAACACAATATATTATTTGTAGTTGGAATAATTAAAAATTTGCCTTTATAGTCTAAATTTATACTATTTCAAAAATGATTTCATGACAATTACACAAAATATTTTTGTATAATGTTTTTTTAGTGAATTTTTGAAACAGCCTGTAGCATAAACTACCTGCAATTTGTAACCTGTATATCGGTGACTTTGAAGTCTGATTCTTTAAAAACATTTTGTTTTTTCGATGATTAACGTACCTTTGTTTTTAAAGAAAATACAGCAATATTAGTATCGTGATGTTTTAACCGTATTTCTATTACGCCCATAAAAACGAGATATCTAGAATGTTTTGAAATTTGAAATATCATCCCAGATGTCATTAGTATTAATACTGAGAGAAGTTTTTTTATATTGTGCGAAATGGTACTAAGGCACTTAACGATAGACAACGCTAATAGAGACATTGGTATGCTACAAGCTGGCATGAGTCAAGCAGTTGCAGTTCATGTTTCACAAAGTGTGAGCAGTAGATTCAATAAACGATTTCAAGAAACAGGTTCTCTGTCTGAAAGACCTAGCCCTGCAATACCGCGATCTACCACCAGAATGCAGGACCGTTTCGTTACTTTAACAGCACGAAGAAATATGACTTGACCAGCTTCGGGAATAGTCTGTCATTTAAGAAGAGCCAGCGGAGTTCAGGTCAGTTATAGAACAATCATAAACCGCTTACGTGCGATTAATTTAAGGGCAAGAAGATGTTCCTCTGTCCCTCTTACTATGGAACACAGTAAGAATTGCTTATCCTGGTGTCGAGAAAGAATCTGTTGGAATGAAGATTGGAACAATGTCATGTTCACGGATGAAGCCAGAGTGTGCTTGCATAGTGATATAAGGCGATTGAGCATTTGGAGAGACACTGGAGGACACATTCGACCTGGTTTAGTACAAGAGGTTCATCCTTACGGAGGTGGAGGAATAGTAGTTTGGGCTGGGATTTTTACGGTGGTCGTACTCACTTGTACTTATGCGACTGTACTATGAATGGTGAAACTTATCGAAACGCCATCATAAACGATATCATTGAAGAATACAGGAACAATTTTGAACCTAATTTTATATATCTGGATGACAACGCTCGCCCGCATAGAGCTAGGATTGTACTTAATCAAATCCAGGAGAACCAGATTGATCATTTAAGATTGCCGGCAAGATCACCAGATCTCCATGCTATAGAAAATGTCTGGGATTTTCTGAAAAGAGCCATTCGTTCACACCATCACCCCTCGAACACTCTACAGGAATTACGAAAAATTTTAGCTATTATATGGGATCAGCTACCGCAAGACGCTATTGACAATTGCATAAGGAGTATGCCTAGACGTATTCAAGCAGTGATAGAAAACAACGGTCTTCATATAGAATATTAGTTTTTTATGTTTTTCTTTTTTTCATTAAGTTGATCACAGTTTTTTAGTTTTGTTGAATAAATTTATAAATTTTCTTTATTACTACCTACCATGAATAAGTTTGCAAAAGAGATGTTTTTCTAACCTGACTTCAACATCAATAACTTCTTTCTATATGAACAATAATCTGTGTTAAATGATGTTTTTACCATTTTAAAAAGAAAGTCACTAACCCTATTTCGAATGGAATTTTTAATATTCAAATTTTTATAGGTGGGTAAAAAAATACGGGTAAAACATCACCATACTAATATTGCTGTATTTTCTTTAAAAAGAAAGATAGATTGATCATCCAAAAATCGAAATCTTTTTAAGAAACCAGGTTTCAGAATTACCGATATACAGTTTAAAAATTGTAGGCAGTTTATGCTACAGGGTGTTTAAAAAGTTTACTAAAAACATATGCCGTGACTTCACCCTGTATCTTATTTAGTAGTCAATTGTATTTTGTATTATTATCATGAAATCATTTTTGAAATAATTTAATTTTAGACTATGAAGGCAAATTTTTAATTATTCCAACTAAAAATAATATATTTTGTTTACAAAAACGACCTTTTTTCCGTCATCATACTGAACTTAAACAAACCCTTTCAAACTTCAATACATATTATGTTAATTGCATCAATATGAATTAGGACTTTCACGAAAAATAAGGGTATAGAAAGAAATAAAATATGATGTCATTTAAAACCTTAAACAGCAGACTTCAAATCTAATGGCATTTTTTATGTCTTGTTATAGTTAATCTAAAAGCTTTTAAACCCAGAATAATAATTTGGAAAACATTTCTCCGAAAAAAGGTATATATGAAAAAGGGACCTTTCATTTTCTGATTTCCGAAGTTCAAAATGTTTTGGTCGAGTGTTACAGAGAAAAAGTAAGGAAACTTATATAGCTCTTGCTAAGTTAATTTCAACTGGAGAAATTCCCTATGGCACAAGATTGGTTACCCAAAACGCAAAATGAAAACTTTGGAACACAAAGCCAGTAACAAACCCATTGCGTCTTAGCAGTGTAGTAATTTTATACCGCAAAGAGTTAAAATAAAGCCCGGGGTATCCACCTAAACGTGTAATAACAGCAACATGGAAATCAGGCTCCGTAAAGGACCGGGCATGTACACTGTTTTGCCGTCTTACACTCTAATCTTTTATTAAAAGCATCGTCCCGGAACCACCTTGAAGGAAGTTTTGGGACTCAGCCTTAAACAGTTTTATGTTAGGTCATGCGATAAAACTTAATTTAAGTTTTCGTTCGCCCTTCCTTTTAAAATTACATTTCAGCAAACAATGCCCCGTATTAAGAAAAAAAAGGGGAATTGAATTTCTAACGATATTTTTGGTTTCAGAAGTAATCTACGTGTAAAATTATATAAGTTTTCAAACCTAAATTTGGATTTCGACCGGAAAGATAATTATTAGAAATCAATTTGAAAAAGTTCTGTTTGAATAATACAAACGCCCACTGATCACTGGCCGACAATTTTTTTTTTGTTGTAACACAAATCAGAATAGCATAATCTAATAGAATGGACCCATCCAAATACGAAAATGACAAATAGAAAGTTGTAGCATGTAGGGTTTTCTTGTTAGAGTTGTAGAACCATATCGAATGTTACGTAATATCTATAGAAAAAATGATTTCCGAAAATTCCTAACCTTGTTTATTGACCATGTTTACAGTTTTCGCCTATTAAACATAGCATATATCTAAGAGAAAAGCAAACGAGAAAAATATTAACTTAAAACACTAATTAAACTTTATTTTTTCCGTTTATGAGGTGTCCTATCTTCTTTCTTCAAAAACCAACAGTGGTCACCCATCATGGCTGGATCCTATCGTCCTTGGTACCGAATTTCCATTGTTTTAATATCTTGGTGAAACCTTTCACCCTGCTCGTCACTAACAGCTCCCAAATTTTTAGGAAAAAAATGACAGATGGGAATGGAGGAAGTGAATTTTTAATGACATTCTGGCACCAATGGCTTAATAGGCATCAAAGAGTTCATTAACTAATTGTTTATAATTTTCATCCATATTGTTGCCTAAAACTCCTCCTACTACATTAACAAATGAATTCCATGCTCTGAGTTCCTGCCTGGTAAGCTTTTCCGTAAAATTGACATCGTCCAGAAATTTTCTGAATTGTGGCCCAATAAAAATGACTTCTTTTAAGTTGGCATCACTTAACTGGGGAAAGACTTGTCTTAGGTATTTAAATCCATCACCATCTTTATTCAAAGCCTTCACAAAGTTTTTCATCAGCCCAAGTATAATGTGAAGAGGAGGCAAAAGGACGTTTTTGGGATCAACAAGAGGTATAAATTTAACATTTTGAGATCCCGGTTGAAATTCGCTTCTTTCTGGCCAAATTTTTGTTACATAATGCTGATTTATTGCACGACTGTCCCATAAACAAAGAAAACAGCAATATTTTGTAAATCCCCCCTGAAGTCCCACTAAAATCGCTATAACTTTTTTATTCTTCACATATCTGCCATTTATACCTATTGTAGTTTATTTTATACAAAATCGTGCGCATATTTTCACAATTTTTTTTCATTGCAACTGAATGGGCAACTGGTATAGAGGGTTTTAAATTTCCATTATGCAATAACACATTTTTTAAGCTATATTTAGATGAGTCTATGAATAAGCGCCACTAACGGGGAGAATGTTCAATATCAAGTTCCTGCATTAAACTGTCAGTACACGCGAACAACGAATTTTCCATACTGTAGAATTCAGAAAACATAGCATTTCTTTTTCTGAAATTCGTATTTTTTTTTCTTTGGCCAATAGGTTCAATTCCTTAAGACGGGAACCCAGAAGTTCAGACTGTTGCTTGGATTCCCTTCATCCACTGCATCAACGATACACTACAACTAACACAGCACACATGGGGAGCCCACTGCTTATCTTGATCCCCAATTAACACACCAAAATATTTAAAGTACGCTTTTTCACATTTTCGGAAAATGGTCTGGCTTGTGATTTCACTAGATATTCTCCACAAATATAACAAAATTTGTCACGAGAAATTTTGCAACTTCGAGGCGTTTGACCCGACATTCTCGTCTTCACATACACTTGCTTATCGATACACAGGGAACTACTCAATTCGAAACTCAACAGGTGAGGTAATTTTTCCGTTGTAAAATGGACCCATTTTAGCCGCCCCACAATAAAATTGTTTTAACTGCTAGTATAAAAGGTTCTAATTAGGCTATTAAAAATGGTACGAATTAGGACTTTCCGAATATTTTTTTTATTATTGGAAGGTTATTTCCATTGTGAAAATAATGAGCTGGCCTGTGTTGGAGAAATCTTGTCGGTCAGTGAATTAAACATGTTGTATTAAAAAAAGAGTATCTAAATGTTTTATACAAAGTTAAAAACTAGCCCATGTATTGTGCAAACAATTTTTTATTGAGTAAGCGGTTTGCAGCATTACAATTCGGCGTTGACTTGTGTTCAGGATTTTCGAGCGCATGTAGTACTTCGATGGGTAACCACCTAGGAAGAATCGTACAACAACGTAGATCATCGGCATCTAAAATGATTCACTCTTTTCTCTCTGATATGTTTCAGCAGGTAGTCAGAGTTGATAATCCTGTATTGTCGAGAAGTACCCTTTCTCAGTGGGTTTCACAGAGAAACATTTTGGGTCCCTTACTGTTTAATATCTTCATCAACAATTTTGATTTTATTCTAGATTGTTGTGATTACCTTAGTCCCGTCGTTGGTATTCATTAATATGTAGTAGGATGCCAATGACATATTTAGGTATTTGGAGAACGTTGACTTAAGCTCTGACTCCCCGTCTTGTTATACAGGGCATAGAATCATTATGTATACTAAGTTGTCAAAAGTATTAACTTTAGCTAATAGCGCCTGAGGTCGATACAGAGATATACGTCGAAAGAAACCGTTTTCCCTTATAATAACCCTGGTGCCTTCAACGGTTAATGTCCGACTAATGTTTTGTTTGAAATCTATTTTAATAATAATAAGCTAAATCATTATATGTAATGCTTTAGGGTGTTATGTCTTATTTAACTGACTTTCACATAATATCATTATGTGGCAAATAATAAACTAGTCGGACGTTAAGACTTATAATGTAACTTAACCTAACCAACCCCAACCTAACCTACCTTAGACATCAAGTCTTCTTGGGCTCTCCAAATGTAAAAAAGCTGTAAAGTGCACAATGTATTTTTTAATATTAAAATTAGAGTATATTCAGTTCTATTTTTGAAGTTTAATGTGATCTATCTCGTCCTTCTCATTTTTTTGTATCTGATCCTATTTTAAAAATTGAGGCATTTTTTATCTTTGTATTTCTATAAGCAAGAAGTGATAGATTTAATAAGAACCTTTGTTACTTATTTTTAGTTATGAGCAATTCTGTCTTACGTAAATAAATATCAACAAACCCGTGTGCAATGCAAGTTCGACTTAAAAAATTTAAACATACCTCGATTAAGACTACGATTAATTAAAACTAGATAATATATCTAGTCTAGCAAATAATTTGCGCTGTGCTGAATATAATGTCAGGTTTGATCTCGTTATCTTCAAAGGGAATACATTGCTTCTTCTTGTAGGGCGTTTCTTAAATTTTTCGTGTATCTTTTAATATAGATATCAAACCTAATATATATAAATATATATATACAGGGTTATTCACGCAACCCGTTCATTAAAAGTTTTTGATGATGCCATTTAGATACAAATTTCAAATTTTGGGATTAAGGTAAGGTGAAGGGGTACTTCTTTTTTGAAATATTTTCAACTTCCTGTCGCTTCCGGTTTAACCGGAAGTTGGTATCAACTTGCTTATTTTAAATAGAACACCCTGTATTTTATGATATTTTTGGATTCTACGGAAAGTTTTAATGCTATTTTATGTAGCATGTCCTATACCTTTAGGTTCAAGCGTTCTTAAGATATTTGACCTTGAACCGAAAATGAGCCTTCGGGGTACCAAATTTTAAAATGTTATATTTTTTTAAGTTTTGAAGATATAATCTTCATATTTTGCAGAAGATCGGTAAATAATCTTAGGTCTATTTTTATACAGGGTGTCCTAAATTCAGCGGCAAACATTCACATTTTCAAAGCCGCTAAAGTCCGTTTTTTTAAACGGGACACCCTATAACTTTATGCACTATCAAATGTATGTATCTAATTTCATTTTCTATCGAACTGTATTAAGGTTCCCTATACCTATTCGTAACCATTTTAATATAATAAATAATTGGGTTTTATACAAAAATATCGTATGTATTTGCTTAAATGTTTACATGTTCCAATGGTGAGCTATGGAAATACAACTGAGATGCAATATCCAATATGACAGATGATTAGTATGCGTTATTTATCGAAAGCTGTCAGTGATAAACTAAATCTTCTAAATCGAAATGGAAGAATACTCAAACGCTGATATTCTCAATCTATTTTATATTCATGGAGAATGTTATAAAATTTTGGAGAGAACGTGTCGTGTGTTTAATGAACGCCACCCTGATTTGCCGCCAATGAACAAGTCAAAATTCAAGAGGATTGAAACGAACTTTTTGCCTTTTGGCAAGGTTAAAGTTACAAAAAATGCTCCGAAACCAGTGACAAATGCCGAGGATAACGTAATAAACACACTTAGCTTATTTCCACGCAAACCCGCAAAGTTCAATACCGTCTGCAGAAAACGATTTGGGAATTTCTTCTTCATCTGTCCAAAGAATCTTGAGCGAACATCATATGCACCCTTATTCCTTCCAAAACGTGCAAGCCTTGAGACCTGGTGATGACGTCCGACGAGTAGAATTTTGCGAATTCATGTTTTTGAAAATTCAAGAGGACCCTTCATTTCTTTCAAAAATATTTTGGACCGATGAAGCGAAATTTTCTAGAGAAGGAATAACAAATAGAAGAAGCCAACATTTCTGGGCAGCAGAAAATCCGCACGCTTTATGCGAAACGCGTTCTGAAGAGAGGTTTAGCTTCAATATTTTCGGTATAGTATTAAATGATCAGGTGCGGTACTGTATTTATGAAGACAATTTAAACAGTGATAAGTATTTGGAAATTTCTACGAGGGACGGTTTCTGAATTTATAGAAGAAATTCCTATTGGTGAGCTGCAAAATTATTGGTATCAATTAGATCACCAGCACATAATTCCGCTGTAGTTTATCTTCAATTATCTCGAATTTTTGAAGATCGCTGGGTTGGTCCCAATGGCCCTTGGATATGGCCTCCGCGATCGCCTGATTTAACACCCCTAGACTTTTATTTATGGGGATTTATCAAAGGTAAAGTCTATGCTTCCTCAGTCAATAACCAACAAGATTTACTGGACAGGATACGAACAGCTTTTGCCGAATTAGAAAACGGACAAACTCAACCGGCAACAGCAACTGTACAAAGAAGAATTGAAATGTGTCTTCAAATGAACGGACAGCATATAGAACATTTGTTATAATTCAATTTTATTGTTTTATTTATTTATTGTTGATTGTTAGATTGCTATAATTTTTAAGTTCACTAAAACAAGTTTAGAACAGTCTCGAACTTAGTAGATATGGTTAAAAATAATGTAAACAATTTATTACATTTTTTATAACTTTATATAACTTTTCCGAAACGAAAAAATTTCGTTTCAATCCTCTTCAATTTTCTCTTGTTTATTGGCGATAAATGAGGATGTTTTTCATTAAAAACATGGCACGTTCTCTCCAATATTTTGTAACATTCTCCGCGAATATAAAATAAATTGAGAATATCAGCTTTTGAGTGTTATTTTATTTTAATTTAAAAGTTTCAAATCAGCTGTCATGTTGAATAGAAAAGCACAACAATTGTTTTTCCATGGCTTACTACGGGAAGGTGTAAGCATTTAGCAAATACATGTGATAGTTTAATAAAAATCTGATTATTTCGAAAATGGTTACGAATAGGTATAGAGAACCTTAATACAGTTCCATAGAAAATTAAATTCTACATTTGATAGTGCATAAAGTTATAGGGTGTCCTATTTAAAAAAACGGACTTTAGCGGCTTTGAAAATGTGAATGTTTGCCGCTGAATTTGCCCTGTATAAAGAGAGACAAATTCAATAAAAAAATAGAAACCTTAGATTATTTAACGATCGTCTGCAAAATATGAAGATTATATCTCCAAAACTCACAAAAATATGAGATTTTAAAATTTGGTACGAAGGCTCATTTTTGGTTCAAGGTCAAGTATCTTAAAAACGCTTGAACCTAGGTATAGGATATGCTACATAGAATAGCATTAAAATTCTCCGTAGAATCCAAAAATATCATAAAATACAGGGTGTTCCATTTAAAATAAGCAAGTTGATACCAACTTCCGGTTAAACCGAAAGTGACAGGAAGCTGAAAATATTTAAAAAAAAAGTACCCCTTGACCTTACTTTAATCCCAAAATTTGAAATTTGTATCTGAATGGCATCATCAAAAACTTTTAATGAACGGGTTGCGTGAATAACCCGTATATATTTTAAAAAATCAAAGTTAATGTTGGGTTAAAAAAAGCAAACACCTAGTATATTGGCAAACCAAACCAAAAAAAAATTCAAAGAACTTTTATATCTAAATTTTTTATGTCTATAAATATTCAGATGTAAATCAAAAATCCTGTAATATTGCTGGATTATGTATTTCGGCTAAATTTAGGTCAAAAACCGATCATTTTATAAATTTTAATGAAAAAATTTAGTTAAACCTTAATCGAATTGGGAAAATCTGACAATTAGAACAAAAGTTTATACGCTTTATAGTACTTTTTCCCGCCATGTCAAATTAATATAAAATATATTTATATTAAAAATAACCTCGCACAAGTTATGACTTTCGCAGCTTTATAATTTCCAATTTTATAAATAACAGTAAGCCATGACCCAGAGTTATGAGGCCAAACATTGGCAGTTTTTCTAATGTTAAAGTAAACGAATTATTAGAACAATCTTTCTGCATACATAACTTATAAATAACTTCATGCAGTTAAGTGTTGTAGATTTAATCACAAAACTAAAAAATATACATCGAAGAAGTCAAATTAAGTATATGAAATACAGGGTATTTTAAAAAATAATTATATTAGAATAATTATTAAATTTGTAATTATTTGCTTTTAAATTTGAACTCATGGCATTATGATGCAAAGACAAATTTGGCAGAATGGCTGTTTTTAAAAATGGTTCTAGGAAATTAGAAGGATTTTCAAATTAATTCCACCAGTAGAATTTTTAATAAAAAATGCTACGTAATAACATAGTACAAGAAAACAATATTAATAATAAAAAATGTAAGAAAATCATAATAAGGAAAATCTTCGGAAAAATGTCAAAATAAACTCATCTATATTATTTATTAATCCAACTCCAAGTCAGCGCAAATAGATTATTATTTGGTTATTACCCTAATTAATTACATTTTTCTATTTTTTAATTTAGATTTAAAAGTGGAAACTTCTCTAATAATAACAATGCGTTTAAAAATCTAAAAATTTAGGTAATAAATGGTACCTTTAAATATTGTGCCAAAGCTACATTTTAAATTTAGAATATATTCAGTTCCATTTCTGAATTTGAATTTGAAAAGCAATATAATTTTTTTAATACTTAAATATCATTAAAAAGATGTTTAAACCATTTTACTTACTTTTTCCAGGTAATTATGATGGGTACACGGTGTTCACGTATATTTTGACACCCACTTACACAGTTTATTACTCAAGATAAGAAGATAATGTTGAATATAATTGGATTTGGTTTTACATGAACCATCAGAATCTGTCAACAAAATAAACAAGAAACAACTGGAAAGTGGAAAAATGAGCATCCTGTTGCTGATTATAAAAATGCCAGGTTTGGAATATTTGCCTTTAAAGACACGCGAGAAAAAACCATGTTATATCGACTCGTAATAGGAACGTTTTTCGTATGTATCTAACACACTGCCTCTTTTGGCAGGGTTTTTCTTATATTTCTTGGGGATCTTTAAAAATAAGAGTGTCCAACCTAGTATTTTTATAATCAGCAAGAAGATGTTCATAAAATAACAATATACACCAAAAAATAATATTATACAGGGTATTCCAATTAAAGTAACAAAGTCGATGCTCAATTTCTTACTTTCAAATTGTTTTATGTTTATTTTGTTGAAAGGTTCTGATGGTTCTGGTAAAATCAAGTAACTTTTATATTCAAGATTTTCTTCTGTTTTGAATAATAATAAAATCTGTAAGTAGCTGTCAAAATATACATGAACACCTTGTAGATCTACTCTTTAAAAACAGACTAGTTTTTTTACACTATAACTTTTATTGCAGAGAGCGATAGTACGTCTAAAAAATTCTGAACACTAGAAGTGATTCATGCCAAATTTTAGTGGAAATTAATATTTAAATACCTTTAACACATTGACTTCACAGTTTGTTCTCTATTATTACGTACATGGTGTTATATAAAGCCGCCAAGTAGAATTTTCTTCAAATTAAGGAAATATTATATCACTGAAACATTTACCACATGCGTATATTATTTGATTTCTTCATATAAAAAATGTAATTTAAATAATACAGGTTACAGGATCTCAAAAGCTAAAACAAAGTAAGGTAAAGGTAAAGAAATTGCCTGGATAGCGTTTTCGTACAAGAATTTTTTTTATTTTTCTAGCATTTACAGAAAATTGGCAGTGGCAATATTGTTCAAATATGTTCAAAAGCTTTTTTAATTATTTTTAGTATTTTGCACTATTTAGAATGGTGTATGACTCTAATAATAATAATAATAAAATTAAGTAGCAGCTAGGAATTTTTAGAACATAAATTAAAGTCAAAATGTAATATGTCAGTCATGTTTATTAAACTAAACTTAAGAATTTAATTTTTAATGAAACTTTAATTGTTCATTGGGTTCAAAATGTGAACTACCATTGTAGATGCAAAATCGAGAACTTTTTGGTATTTCAGTGGTGGTGAGACACAACCAAAGGTCACACATTAGAACAACACAACACATCAGCTAGAACTATCTTGTGATAAATAATGTTTAAATACAATTTCTGATATACGAAGGATTGCCTAGGATCCTTAAAGACAAATTCTTTGTAGCAGAACTAAATATATTTTGATAAGTGGATTAATATAGGTTTAGGTTTTCAGTCAAATGAAGGTTTTGAATAAAATTTTACCATACAGGTACGAACTATGTAATATTATTTTAATGTTGAAAGTATTACAATTTGTTTATATTATTTTCTTGAAGCAGTATGCAAAGCGTAATTTAAATAGTAATATTATAAAACCAACTAATGATCAATCAGTAATTTAAAAAAATCGGTAATTTCCTTTACCCGGAACTTCCCTCGTAATGAATTATTACTTTTATTAGAAACAGTAAAGTGTGATCCAAGTTAGCTCAGTACGTAGTTATGGTTAAATATACATGTTCATGTTTATTGGGCGCCATTTTGTCCCATCATATTGGATTCCTACTAATATGTTTACCACTTTCTTTCTACCTATGCCACACTTAAATTTTAGGCATAATTTAAAATAAATTTAATAACTATCACATTTTAATATCTAGGAAATATCTGCGAACCGACGGAGTAGGTAAAGATTGGTAATATGGGTATCATGCCTGAGGATGTAACAATAAAATTACGTTACGTCAACAATTTAAAAAAAAACTTTTTTTATTGAATCCTAACCCCCAAATAATATACTACTGTAACATAAAAATAAGAGGATCGTTAACAAAAACCATTTAAAAACCTAATATCTGGGAAAAGTACCTGCGGACCAACTTAGTAGGTAAAGACTCATAATATGGGGTTCACGCAGGATATACAATCTATATATGTGTCCTAATCTATAAATAACAATAAAGTTTCGAAACGTCGACAATTTAAAAAAAGGCTTTTGTTTTTTTCACTGGACGCTAACCCCAAATAATACACGACTCTAACAACAAGAGGATCGTTAACAAAAACCATTTAGAAACTTAATATCTGGAAAGTATCTGCGGACAAACAAAATACGTAAAGACTCATGATAATCATGCTGGATATAAAATCTACATGGGTGTCCTCAATGCAACAATAAAGTTACGAAACCTCGACTATTTAAAAACAGACTTTTGTTTTTTTTACTGGATCCTAGCCCCAAATATTACACCGCTCTAACATAACAACAAAGAGATTGTGTTTTAAAACCATTACAAACTTAATATCTGGGAAATATATGCGGAACAACGCAGTAAATATACTGATAATACAGATTTCATGCAGGATATAAGATCTCTATATGTATCTTGAGGATGCAACAATTAAGTTGCGAAACGTCGACAATTTAAAAAATATACTTCTTTTTTTTTACTGGATCTTAACCCCAAATAATACACCACTCTAGCAAAAATTTTTAACATTGTTCCGCCATATTGGATTTTCACCAAAATATTATCAGGCCATGGGATTGGCCTAAATTTTTGGTCAAAATTTGAAGTCAATCGAGTCAGTAGTATTTAAGCTATGTCGCGAACTGACAGACAGACCGACAGAATTGATAAAACATGTTTTTTGGCATCTAGGGTCGTTAAAACGTAAAAATCTGTAAATCCCGATTACGAAAATTTTATTTAGTTGCAATTTTGTTCCGCCATCTTGAATTAGTAACGCCATTTTACTAATTGAGCCCTATACCACAATTAGTTATTGCACACAATTTGAAATCAATCCATTAAATTAGTTTTTCAGGCTGAATTTTTAAATATTTTATTATACCGCCATTTTGTTCCTCCAGCTTGCATTTATACGAACATTTTAGCAGTTTATCCCAACATAATACTACTACTACTACAAAATTTGAAATAATTTGGATAAGTAGTTTTCTCATAAATTTTTTATCATACCCATTGACCAATTAATTTTTGGTAAAAATTTGAACTCGATCGAATGGGTAGTCTTAAGCTATGCCGCGAAGTGACAGATAGATAGACAGATATACATACAGGCGGACCGACGGAATTGATAAAACATATTTTTTTTTGGCATCTAGCGACGCTAAAACGCAAAAACGTCGCAAACTTGTGAGGGTGATTTTTTCATGATTACATACTTTTTATTTCGCCGCCATTTTGTTCGGCCACCTTGAATTGGTACTAGAATTTCACTAGTTGATCCCTATACCACAATTAGTTATGACACACAATTTGAAACCAAACCATTAAGCAGTTTTCAGGCTGAATTTTTAAATATTTTATCAAACCGCCATTTTGTTCCGCCATCTTGGATTCGAACCAATATATTACCAGTTGATTCCAAATAATAATTGGTGGTTTTTCAAAATTTGAGATAAATTGGATCAGTAGTTTTTTAATAACATTTTTTTAAGATTTCACTAGGCCGCCATTTTGTTTTGCCATATTGGATTTTTACCAAAATATCACCAGGTGATCCCCATATGACCCTTAATTTTTGACCAGACGCACACTGGGGCAGAAGTCACAATTGATATACAATAAGTGATAAAAATTAAATCTCCCTGATTTTGCTAAAATTTATGTATTCTCGTATGTTATATATTGCTGAATTATCAATTGGAATAGTAGGCGCTGAACCGGCAACTATCGGCGCGTCGCTGCTAAGAAACAGATCATGTTTTGCTCCTTGTCAAAACGATTTGTAATTTAGTTTACCTGTAGTGGTATATTTCCTTGTTTTTATAATTGATTGTGCGATAAGTTGTTGATATTTATTCTAGAAGTGACACTGCTATAGTCAAGATCAGGTAAGTAAATTATTATTTCAATCGTTTTTGGGATATATTAGGCGACTATTTGAATACAAACTAATTTTTTACTAGAGTATGACAACAATTCGCATTTAATAAAATTTCGAAAACACAAGAGATTTAGTTATGAATCCGGGCACATCCGGCTAATTTTTTTGCAAATTATTTTTCTTTAGTTTATACAATTTAATATTCTAATGCAGATTTTTGCCCCTTTTTGCCCCATTTTGAATTATTTCAACTTTGCCGAATCCATAAACTGCTGAGAATAGCTACTTCGAAAACTTTCAAAATGACTTCAATTAAACATAACTTTGGAACCTTTCGATATTATGCAATGAAATTTGGAACAGAAATAGTTTATGAGACATTTTTCTATTTTTTAAAGTTAATGACAATTTCATGTCAAACTGACAGATGGCAATAGTTTGAATTGCTTTTATATCCGACCAAACGTTAAGATGCACATTAATGTGCATATTTGAGAGCGAAGACTATTGCCTTAGGACTACTTATTAGGCGTTAGAATAACGCTTTTTTACAAGCTTTTATTTAACCTGCAATAAGTATGTATGTATGTTAGTTCGGGTCAAATCTTGGAACTGAATTTTAAAGCAGTTATCCGATTGAGCTGAAATTTTACACGTTTAGTTTGGATGACAAGGCATGGTTAGTTATGTGACGTCATTCTAAATCCAATACACACAAAAACAAATAGAGGCTTTCAAACTGGCGAGAGAAATTGTATCTGATCCATCTGCTTGCACTAAATACACCGATGCATATAAAGAGTCCTTGGAAACTACTCCTTTATCAATAGTAGATGTTCTAGCTCTCATAGTTGAAGCGGGTTTATCTCGCCATCAGTATGAGTTAGTGCGATCGAAAGCTCCAAAAATTTTTCCATCATATAAAAACGTACAGGCGGCAAAGAAGGAATGTTATCCAGGTCCTGAAGCAATTACCATAACCGAAACTTCTGCACATGTTGACCTACAAGCCGTACTTAATCTTACCACCAAACGTTTGATTGTCGCCTAAAATGACGTCATTTGTACTTTAAGTTGCGATGAAAAGAAAAATCTTCAGTTATATTCCAAATGGGGTTTTGATGGTAGCAGTTATCATAGTTCATACAAACAGGAATTCTGTGGTGTAGAAGCTGTATTCATAACAAGTTTTGTTCCCCTTCGGTTGGTGACTGGATCAAAGGTAACAAACAAACAACAAACAAAAGTATGCTTTATTGCCGCAGAAAAATTTTACAATTTTATGGACAAAGCAAAATATACCTAAAAATAAGACATATCAAAACATTAATCGAAAATAATTTCGACAGGTCAGTGCTTTTTTTAGGTAGTGTGGCAGAATCCAAGACCAGGATCTACAAGATACTGTGGCCCTTTAAAAATTGAATTTGTCAAAGAATCTACAGCTGTTTCGTTGGCAGAAAAAGCAAAGATTGATGCCAAGATTCAACAAGTGACTTTAAGTCAAATGCAGGTGGGTGAAGATATTCTAAAGGTAAAACACAACATGATATTTGCTATGATTGATGGAAAAATTTGCAATGCCATTACGGAAACGACCTCTACACAAAAGTGTTACATATATGGAGCTACATCTAAAGATTTTAATGACATCGATACAGTTCTTAAGAGATCAATAAAACCCGAAAATCTGGAATTTGGATTTCGGTTTTACATGGGTGGATAAGGTTTTTCGAATGCCTTCTTCATTTGGCATATAAACTGCCTGTTCAGAAATGGCAAGCAAGAGGTTTGAATAAAGGGATTGTTGCAGAAACAAAAAACATATCCAAAATCAGTTTAAAAAACGAGTTGGATTGATAGTTGACAAGCCAAAACCAGGATTTGGTAATAGCAATGATGGTAACACGGCTAGGCGATTTTTTAAAAATTCAACCACTTCAGCTGAAATTGCCAAAGTGGACTTAAACCTTATTGAACAACTTCATGTCATACTGATTGTTATATCAAGTGGTCATGAAATTGATGTAGAAAAATTTAGAAAGTATGCACTCGATACTGCTAAATATTTCGTTCTGAAGTATCCATGGTATAATATGCCACCGACACTACATAAGTTTCTTATCCACGTGCCAGAAATTATCGAAAGTGCCTTGTTACCAATAAGCCAATTAACAGAAGAGGCACAGAAAGCGCGAAATAAGGATTCTCGAAAAAGTAGTCGGACAGCTTCCAATGAAGATGTTTTCAATTTTTTGCTTTTATCCTCAGACCTTTTTATAACAAGTAAACGGAAACTTCCTAAAAAGAATCTTGCTTTCCTTCCAAAGGAAGCTGTGGAACTCTTACGATGCCCTCCAGTTTATGTCGAAACAGATCAATTAATATGTGTCAGATGAAGATTATTAAGTAATTTTTTTAATTGAAAATATAAATTGTAAATGTATGTAATTTAAGGTATCTACTACATTTTTACCGCATAATTTTAATTATTTTTAAGAAAAAAAGCGTAAAAAAATATTTAAAAATGAAAGCTTTTACTTCCTGCTTTTAAATTTAACTTACTTTATTTAAAAACTTGACAGCTTCATTGAAAGCTGTCCGACTACTTTTTTAAGAATGATGTTCTCTTAATTTCTTAAAATCACTATTTCACGCTTTCTATGCCTCTTCTGTCAATTGTCATATATTATTTAAAAACATAAAAGCTTGTTCTAATTTTTTTACGTTTATTTATTTTTCACTTTTAAGTTTAGTAAGAGTTGAAAAAAAAATATTTTAAAAATATGTCACTCAGTTTATTGTTTCCTACTTTTCAAGCTCTGATACCGGGACACGTCAAACTCAAATAAAAGCTTGTAATAAAAACAACATAAGTTCCGTTCCTGTTTTCGAGATACTGACAGTTAAAAAATTCGAATTTTTCATTTTGAAGGGCTGTCTAGTCCAACCGGATAAAGTTGAAGTGAAATGGTTTGTACTTTCGTATCTGAGTTTTCAGTGCTTTATCCAATGACACAAGTGTCAATTTTATTGTAAAATATCAGAATTGTCAGTTTTTGACAGTTTACGTTCGGTTTGTCACTAGTGTCATTGGATAGAGTATTGAAAACTAAGATGCAAAACTGCAAACCATTTCACTTTAACTTTATCCATTTAAACTTGGCAGCCCTTCAAAATGTAAAATTCTAAATTTTTAACTGTCATTATCTCGAAAACAGTTGAAGATATCTGAAGATTTTATAAAATAATATACAGGGTGTTCCATTTAAAATAGCGACGTTGCCACCGGTTTTTGGATAGAAGTGGCAACACCGCATGGCTCAAAATATTTAAAAAACATAGATCACGGCCCTCTATAACGGCTGTCAAAGTTTTAGACAAAATCCGGTTATCGGCTCTCCTTAAATGTGCAATAGACGGTCACCGTGAGACACCCTGTATAAAATAGACCTATTGCTAAAAAATCTACATTTTTCCATAAAACTCACTTATAATCATATACATTTTCCTTTTAAATTATCCGTTTTATCACCAAACACTTTTCGACACATTTTGTAAATCTTGCCCCACTGTGAGACGGACCGGCGGAATTGATAAAACATATTTTTTGGAATATGGCAACGCTAAAACGTAAAGATGTGTAAAATCTGAAAGGTTATTTTTTCACGATTACAAACATTTTATTTGACCGCCATTTTGTTTGCCCATCTTGAATTAGTACCACTATTTTAGTAGTTGATCCCTATACCACAGTTAGTTATGGCAAACAATTTGAAATCAAACCATTAAGCAGTTTTTTTTTCAGGCAGAATTTTTAAATATATTATTATGCCGCCATTTTGTTCCTCCATCTTGGATTCGTACCAAAATGATTTCAACATAATACTTGATGGTTTTGGAAAATTTGAGATAAATAAATTGGATTTTTACCAAAATGTTACCAGGTCATCCCCATATGACCCTTAATTTTTGATCAAAATTTGAAGTCAATCGGATAAGTAGTTTTTAGCTACGCCGCGAACAGACAGACAGACAGACCGACGGAATCGAGAAAACATGTTTTTCGTCATCTAGGGACCCTGAAACGTGAAGATCTGAAAAAATCACTCTCCGATTACAATACTTCCCTTTTACTAGGGAAGTAAAAAACCGTTGTTAAAAATGAGAGATATCATCTAAAGTAGTATTATTAAATTCTCATTTTTCTCATATCATTTTTGCTAATTTGAGGCAAATTCTAATAAAGCCGGCGTTGAACATAACAACATCGTTATAAAAGTAACAATTCCTTTTTAAAACAGAGCATAATAGACTGCGTCCGCCGCTAGTTTTTTCTTCAGACTGTCTATTAAGCGTAACCGAGTTCAAACTTTTTTTGGTTTATAAAAGCAACAGCGGCCTGTGTCGAGATTTTAATGATTTTGCGGTTCAGGCCTTTTCACTTCAAACATTAAGTTCTTGTTTGCTGTCTAAGGGTCCGACTAAAGTGTTTCTTTCCCATCCGCTATTTTTATTTGCTATTGAAAACGGCTTAGCTTATTTACTTAAACATATCAGTTCATCTTTATTATGAATGTTGATTTTAGAAGCACGAATAAATTAAGTAACGTGAGCTCTATTTATAATTTGGAAACTCTGTTTTACCTGTTATCAGCGGATATGTATTAGTTTTGTCGTTTACGGTTATCGTTATTTATTTAAACTCTATTTAATATTAAAAAAAATAAAAGTCAGTTTTATAAAAGTCATAACTGATGTTTTATTGTCATTAATATATCTTATTTAAAATACAAATTAGATAATTAACATGGCGCGGTGGGTCTAAGAAACATTCCATATTGAATGGCAATATAGTCTCAATTAAGAAATTATGGTTCTTGGGATTAGACCGTGTCAAATTGGAATTACTATCCGACGTTTCGTCTTCGATTGTACGAGCCATCTTCAAGGATCGTTACTCTACGAGATCTGAACACTGAATGAGCTCGAAGAGATTCAGGCGGTTTCCACGTGTGATGTAGACCGTAACCTGTACCCTATTGAAATTTTTTGTATGTTTAAATATTTCAATCGATTCTCTCTTGTTTATAAAAACCTGGAACCGATGCTGGAACCTTGGTTTTCTTTACATTTATGAAATGGCCAGTGTTATGCTAGTGTTCAGCTACAGCAGATTGATCAATATGTTCCTTTTTAACACATCGTTGATGTTCCTTAAGTCTAGTTGATATTGAGCGTCATGTTTCTCCCACATACACTTCTCCATAGGAGCAAGGAATTTTATATACTCCTTCTGTTTGGAAAGTTAAAATATTTTTTGGGGATCGCAAGCGTTGTCCAATCTTCTTATGTGTATTCAAGATTGTACGTATGTTGGACCGCCGAAGTAATCGTCTTATTTTGTCTGTAGTGCCTTGCATGTAGGGAAGAACAACACTACCTAATGGTGGCTCTTTATCATTCTCCTTTGGCGGAGTTGGATTACTATATATTTTAATTGAACGCGTAATATCTTCAGTGCAATAGCCATTCCCTCTGAGAGCTTCGGTCAGTTTCGATGTTTCCGAATGTCAAAGAATCTTGATCAGAAATCGAAATAGCTCTGAATACTAGTGAGTTAATCACCGATTTCTTTTGTGCTGGATGGTGAGGGAATTTGCATTTAAGTATTTATTTGTATGCGTCGGTTTTCTATATACAGAATGTCCTAACGTACCATTTTCCTTCCTTTGAACACATACATCTAGAAAGGGAATCGTTCCATTAGATTTAATTTCCATTGTAAACTTGATATTATGATGTTGCTGATTAAGTTGGTCCAGAAATAAGAGGAGATTATCCTGTCCATGAGGCGAAACAACAAAAGTATCATCTACATATCTGAACCAGTGCTTTGGTTTTAGTGGAGCGGATGTTAGAGCAATATCCTCAAAGGCTTGATCGTCAGTGCAATAGACTCGCCCACATACAAACTAGGTAAATATCTTTCAAATTTTCTTAATCCATTTACTGGAAAAACAAATTCCTTTATTAAAAACTCTGCACATTTCGTGGAAAAACTTAAGACAATCCAGTTGGATCTCTAAGATATTTTGGTCAGTTTCGATGTAGAATCACTATACACAAATGTTCCTGTCAACGACTCAATTTCCATGATACCAGACATACTGGATAATAATAATCTTGATAAAAACTTAATAGACCTAGTGGAAGCTTGCCTTACATCTACTTATTTCATATTTTCAAAAACTTTTTATGAGCAAATTTCAGGAACAGCTATGGGATCTGCTCTATCACCTGTAGTAGCGAATATGTTTATGGAAACCTTTGAGGATATTGCTCTAACATCCGCTCCACTAAAACCAAAACACTGGTTCAGATATGTAGATAATACTTTTGTTGTTTGTACAATACGTATAATCTTCAATACACATAAGAAGATTGGACACTGCTTGCAATTCCCGAAAGATATTGTACCTTTTCAAACAGAAGGAGTATATACGATCCCTTGGCTCCTGTGGAGAAGTGTATGTGGGAGAAACAGGACGCTCAATATCAGCTAGACTTAAAAAACGTGAATGGTATATTAAAAAGAAACAAGTTGTTCAATCTGCTGTAGCTGAACACGAGCATAACACTGGCTATATTATAAATGTAAAGAAAACCAAGGTTCTAGCATCGGTATCAGACGAGAAATTAGAGAATCTATTGAAACTTTTAAACATACAAAATTTTTTAATAGAGATAGGGGTCGTGGTCTACATCACATGTGGAAACCGATCTTAACACATGGTCACGGTTCGGCGAGCACAAATCGGGTATAAAAACCCGCCTGAATTTCTTCGAGCTCATTTAGTTGTCAGATCTCGTGGAATAAAGTTCCCTGAAGATACTTCGTGTAATCGAAGGCGAAGCGTCGGATAATAATACCAATTTGACACGGTCCAATTCCAAGAACCATGATTTGTTAATTCTGTTTTACTGTTATTTGGCAATTTCACTATTATGCTATACTGTCCTGATTTGTTTACTATACTGGCAATATAGTCTTAATTATTTTATCTAAATGGATAATGATTTTGTTTGTATATTTCCTTTCATTTCTAAATGTTCTTGACGTTATTGACATTATCAAATTCCGAATAAATTCAGTGATTCGTTGCTGCCTCGAATCGTTTCACCAAATCGAGGTGGATCGGCCACTGTGTCTGATGATGCTATTACATAACGAAACATGTGTAACATTCTATCTTGGTATGGTAAAATTTTGATTAATTTTTAAAGCGCAAAGAAAATCGTATGTTAGCGAAAATAAATAACCCAAAAATTTCATCCGTTTTTAGAGAATTCTACGGACGATGAATATAAACATGAAATATCACGCTTCATTATCCGCTGCGCAAAACATTTGTTCCTAATTCAGAATGGAAGACATTCTGTTTCCTGTCAAAGTAGAGCTGCCGCCTCGGTCGAGAAAAATTGGTTTCAACATCCAGACTCATTACAAAATAGCTCTCATTTTTGTATAATCCAATAAACCAAATTAATTTCTCTTGAACTAGCTCAAGGCGTAAGGCAGAATAATTTTCCCGCTTTACTCGAACAAATGCTAGGAATTTATGATTTCGGACAGAAGAGAATTTATGGCGTAATATCAAAGTGTAATATTCAGATAGCATTTCGACGATAAGAGCCGGACGCCGCTTGTATATGATTAATAGAGCGTTTAGATTTGTGAAAGCTGGATGCGCTGACATGGAATCGCGAACCTGACGTTCATGGTTTTGGGAGATGCGAACAGAGACAGCTGAAACATATTTAGCTAACCTAGTGCCACTTTGCACTGCTGTGTAATCGCGACGAAGATTTATTGCGCTACCAAACTAAAACTAACTGCATTATATTTTAATAACAGTATACAGTAATGCTATACAAGCTCCGAAACTTAAAACTCCGCGGGTCTCTACAAAGAGAGACAGGTTTAATTCTTCTTACTCATATATACTTCATACAAATACATTGGTCGGTTGGTAATTTATTTAAAATTTCAACTAACATATTATTTTAAAAATACATATTCTAGCGACAACTATATTGAATTTGAAAGAAATAACTATTTTTTATTAAAATGACATAATCGGATTAGTCTGCTAATTAAGATAATATTTTTTTAAACAGCAGACAAGTTTTTAAGAATTATATAGCGTAGATAAAGAGCCTAAATAAAATATCTGTAATTTAAATATACTTTCCTGTGATATACAAATAACGCTTATCAATATACAGGCTGTTACTGAAATACATTCCATTTATGGATGATATTAGTATGATCCTACTAAGCACTGTATTATCTTAAATATATCATGTACACATTTGCAACCTTTTGTTTTGTTCCCTTTTGAGTAAATAATAAACATTATCATTGTTATTATTATTATTATCGAAATTGACAATCAATTTCTCAATAAATGTTGGGTTCCAAGCCCGTCCCGGATGCATGCATCAAAAGAAATGAGCTGGTTTCTATTAGTTCTGTGTGTTGTCCTGTAAGAATTTTCTCACCATGTGGTATAAGTACTGAGCGTGACTGCCTTCTGGATGTCGATGAAGGTGTTAGTATGCAGTTCTATGATAGTGCTTTTGAAACTAGTTCAGTTGATGATACAATGATCGGTCTAACTTGAAACTTATTCAGTCTCCACATCTGCTGTATCTCGATTGGCTTTGATGTTGAAGCCATGTCCTGTAGTGTTGAGGAACGTGGAGAGGTGGTGCATTGCTAAAGAGAAAAGCAAAGTGGACTTAACGAGTCAACATCGGTAGTAGGAGATTGATCGACATTATAGATCCTCAGGTTCGTTCTCCACTGGTGCTTGATAGTTCCCAAGAAATTGATGATCGTATAGTAAATTATTATTATTATTATTATCGAAATTGACAATCAATTTCTCACCTAATATTGGGATGGATTCTATTAGTTCTATGTGTTGCCCTATAAAAATTTTCTCACTATCTGGCAAGTACTGAGCAGGACTGCCTTCTGATTGTCGATGAAGGTGTTAGTATGCACTTCTATGATCTTCAGGTTCTGTTCTAGTGTTTTTGGAACTAGTCTAGTTGATGATACGATAATCTGTATCACATAAACCTGATTCAGTCGCCACATCTGCTGTATCTCGATGGCCAGCTCCGCATATTTCGCATTTTTCTCTCGATATTTATCCAACACGTTGCTATTGTTGGGTACAGCGACATCAACCAAATAAGCTGTCTTTGTTTCCTTATTTAACAGTACCACATCAGGCCGATTATTCGTCACGCCTCTGTCCGTGCTAATTGCCTGGTCGTAGTACAGTTTGAAGGTGTGATTTTGAAGCACTGAACTTGGTTGGTATTTATAATAGGGCACAAAGATATTCAGAAGCCTGTGTTTACTAGGTAAGTGCAGCCAGATGTTATGATGTATAGTCTGTGCTCTCTCGCTACATTTTCAACACTTATCGGATTCAACGGCCGGTCATTGATGATGAATTTTGTGTGTTAATATCTTGGTCCTGTATTGCCATCACAAATCCTGAGTTTCTGAGAATAGTTGTCCATCTTCCAGCCACCTGTTGGATGCTTCCTTATCTATATGTGGCTGATTCAAGTCATTGTGATGTCGGCCATGCAGTGCCATTTGAGCCCACTGTTCTTGTTCGTCGGAATTTGAAATTGACTTTAGGATGATATTGTCACTTGTGAGATTGAGTAGAGAGTACGAGTTTTCATTTAAGGTCACTACGCAGTGGAGGCTTGATGTTTGTGCCTCCTAATTTTTGCAGCTTTCGGGAGTGCGAATTGATCAAGTCAACAAGGGATCTTCTACTTTCTCTTCGTGGCAAGGTCATTCCGAAAGTTGATGACCTTGGATGGTGTAACTTGTACTTGGTCATCGTTAGGCGAGTAGTTTATTGTAGTTCCTCTAGCTTCGTGTTGATCCATTTCATGATTCCGAAACTGAGATTTCCAGCATTTAGTTCTGTCTT
Organism: Kuschelorhynchus macadamiae; assembly: GCA_030620095.1. NCBI lineage: Eukaryota > Metazoa > Arthropoda > Insecta > Coleoptera > Curculionidae > Kuschelorhynchus > Kuschelorhynchus macadamiae. The sequence goes on from JAUTXW010001503.1 coordinate 1,346,119, forward strand.
CAGAAGAGCTCGCACTTTGAACGTACTGATCTTTCATCTTGGTCTTTCCTTGCTTTTTCTGGAGCAGTCAGACTGACAGACCGACGGAATTGAAAAAAACATGTTTTTCGGCATCCAGGAACCCTGAAGCGTAAAGATCTGAAAAAATCTTGGAGGTGATTTCTTCATGATTAAAATACTTCTCTTTTCCGAGGAAAGTAATAGACGTATTTTCAAAATTAGGCATCTTTAAAGTTGTCTCTTCTTGGCGTTGCAATGCCTACATTGGTGTCGGCGTCGATTTTATTTTGACCGTTTCCGCTAGATTTTATCATATTCATTAATTGGTGAGCAAGGGTTGTCTGGAGTTCTGAATGAAACACCATTTATAAGACTGGCTGACTAAAAAAAACAAAGTAAGCCAGCATAATATGCGTTATTACATTAAAAAGAGAGCAGTTTTTTTCTATTGCAAAAGAACAGACGTTAACTCTGAATGAGTTAATCTAGCGCAGGGGAAAGGATATCTCTTGAAAATTAAGTTACTGATTTTAACGGGTGAGTATTTGTCACGTCTAACATGTAATCATGCTCGTGGTTACTTGATTAGGTTATTCCAGACTTGCATCCTCCCTACTGTAATTTATAATGCTTTTCTATCTGATTTAACTGTGCGGTTTTGAGACGGGTCTCATTTTAATGGCTTTTCTGTTTCAGTCCATGCCGAAAGTAATATAGCAAAGTCTCGCGACTAATTATCCATGTCTTACAAGGACTGTTTAATTAACTATTGTTTATAGATTGGTCGTATTCAGCCAATTTTATCTATAACATTTGTATTTTTACTATACAGGGTGTTGCTTAATAACATGCTAATATTAAAGGAGATTATTCTTGGGTGTATTTCGAGAAAAAACTTCACATGAACATATGTTTTAAAGGTCTTAACTTTTGAATTACACAGTGCTACAATTTTAAGGTAATTTTTTTTCCAAATATTCGCCAAAATACTCTAGATATTTTGGAGAAACTTAGCACGCAGCTTCTATGCATCAAGAGGTACTTTCTGGTATACAATTTATTATTTCATTCCTGCCAGTGGTCTTCATGCGGGATTTGCAGTGAATCATTTCAAAGAGAAAAACGATACAACTTTAAACACTAATTTATTTAAGAGAATAATTTTTAGATGGTAAAATTTTGAAATTAAAGAACCCTAAATACATTTTGGAATGCTATTACAAAATTATCCAGAACGCACAAAGGAATAAATGAAATCAGACGTTGAAAATGTCCACCTCTTTTTTTTAAGGACTCACGTACTCTTTGGAAAATGCCGGAAATGTTTCTAATATTTTCCCCAAAAACTATGGTCAACAGTTTGAATTGATATGCTGTGAACCAATGTTTAAAGATACTTCCACAAGAAATAATTTAAACTATTGAGGTCAAGAAACTGTCGGTAATTGTGCTTATTCAACCTTTCATGAAGAAAATATGGTCCAATTAAATAAGCACCGCATATTCCAGTCCATACGTCAATGAAAAACTGCCCCTAATAACAGAATTCCGACATTGCATGTGGGCATGTATTTTGAAGAAACAAATTTTGGGTGTCAAATGAAATCTTCAACAGTCTTGAGAAAACCTAATTTTCAGCAGGAAGCTTTTTCGTGTAATTAGATTCTTTATAAAAATGGACTAACTTAGCCTGGCATTTTCGGAAATGAGAAAAGTGTTCGTATTATCTCAATGGAACCTGGTAATGTAACAAAATAAATACATGCAATAAGTTAAGAATAGATGACATGTTTCGCCTTAACGGGCGTCATCAGACAAAAAAAAACATACATTATAACGGAAAATACAATTAAATAATATACATTCTTTAACATACATATTTTGAAAAGTACATAATTAAAAAAACATAACGAAACAAGGCTATGCTTGAGCGACCAGCCAGAGACGTCGATGTAAATTTCTTACGAGAGGCTCAGCTTGGTTACAAAACATTTCTAATAATAAATCAGCTTTTGCCAATCATTTGTTACCCTCAAAACACCGCGTTTCCATATATGAAAATGTAAATGGAATTCAAGAATGCGATAAAGGTAAGAAGTTGTATCTATTAGAAAAGTTGGAAATAACAAAAGCTAAAAAACCCTTCCTTGCATGTGTTAATAAAATGTTTAAGTTTGATTTTTAACAATATTTCGAAAGAATAACCATATTATTCTTACTTTGTTTAACCTCTAACTCTTCAGTGATTTTTACTAATTCTCCTTCTTTTTATTAATGTAGCATTGTACTTTACGACAGGTTGCTTGCCTTGTTTCGTACATAGGGTAAACAGCCTAGTTATTGGACAGTTAAGAATTTTTTATTTTTAAATATACGTAACATTGTTATCAATAAGTTTTCCAGAATATTTTTTTATATAACGAAGCTTATCATGTTCCTAATAAATCTATTCATACAATTATTACGTGTAAGTTTTTTTGTTGTCAGAAATAAATAATATAAAATTACATGCAAAAAAGTACAGCTGTCGGACATTTTTTATAGTAACTGGACAAATATCATATAGTAATTGAACATCTAATTTAAACAAATTAAAAAAAAATTAAAACAATTTTTTATTTACTTTAAACAAATGTATTACAGTTTAACAGTTTTTAAAATAAAAACTAAAATAAATAATTTTTACATTAACGAACAAAAACATATAAATTTCTAAGAGAATATTAGTATTTTTTTTCGTGTGATCATTATATAAATTAAATAATATGTCAGTTTCCGATTCACCTTACAAATCGCCCGGAATAGCTTCCATCTCGCTATAAATGTCCTCGTCACTTTTCGTTAAACATATATTGCACAGAAACATATCAATATCTTCATCATCTGGTATATTTTCCAAGTGTTATTTTGGTATACAAATTTCATGGATACATTTTTTTACATTCAGAACATTTTAGTTTTGTGTGATCCTTTAATACATCGTTACAGACAAAACAGTTCATTTCCTCATTAGCCTTTTTACTTTTTGGTTTTAATCCTTGTTTATTTATTTTACCATTTTTCGCCGTGTAATTCTTGTTTAGAATTTTGTTTATTTAGCGTTTTCGTTTTCGGTCTTCTTTAACCCTTTCTTCAATTTCCTTTCTTTCTTGTGTTCTTTGGCATATCTTGATATTTTTTTGATGAAATTGCAAAAGGAAATCTTACTGTATTTCTTTTTCCTTTTCTTGTAGGTCTATTTGTAACCGTTAAATACTGTCCAAATAATGTTGATTTTATAACACGTTTACTAGGCTGTGAATGTTCCTCAATAATTTATGAAATATCTCTATTAGATGAAGTGCCAGGTTTACTTGCCTGTGATTCCTCGTTAGTAATTTTTAAAATATCTCTATTAAATGATTGATTAAGCCTAGCGCCGGCTTACTAGTCCGTAGTTGTTCCTTAGTAATTTCTGAAATTATTTTATTACAAGAGGTGCTAAGTTTATGTGAATGTGAAGTTTCCTCGGTAGTGAAATTTTTTGAAATCTTTGTGTTACTTGGGTTTGAATCTGTATTTAATAAGAAATTAGGTGGATTATGTACCAAAAACTTCTACGGTAATTTTATTAAATTTATCTGGCGAAGGCTTAGCTGGAACTATATTAATATTTTCGAGAATATATATTTTCTTGGGAGACATTTCTTCATTTAAATCAGCTATAGACTTATGTACGATTAAAATATTTATAAATTTTAAAGGGGGTTATAAAATCGTCATTTTTTATGACAGAAAACTTCTTATCTAAAGTTTTAAATTTATTTATCTTTTCTTCTCCTACTATTTTAGTTAATGTACTAAAAGCTAAAGCACAATCCATTGATGAATCACTGTTTTCGTTACGGGCAATTAATTTTGTGTCGATGGAGCTTAAACATTTGGTAGAATCAATGGCGTCTAGATTTAAAGGATAAAGACCACAAACCTTAAATCCATTTACCAACGTTTCAGGCTTAATACTTGTGTTAATGTATGGACAAAAGTGCAAAAGTGACTTTATTGAGAGTTTCTCCTGGGTGTTCATCTTTCCACTTTCTAACAACTCGTTGCCAAGCCCCTTTAGAGGTCTAAACACAGCTACATCACAGAGCTGTAAAATTCATGTAGCATTTGGATACAAAGCTAAAACCTCCATTTTTAACTCACTACACAAGATACTTAACGCGTAATTAAAGTGGGATTTATGCTCATCCACGAATAGAATAACCGGAGACGGGACACCTTTTTCTTCGAGGTAGAGATGAAAAACATTAGCAATATACTCATAAAAAGTCTCGCTGGTCATCCAGCCATTTAAACTTCGCCCTACACTCCACTCGGTGTTAACTGATTTTAAGACATTTTCAGGAAATCTCGTATACGGATACACAACCATAGGTACACAAATATCACCACTAGCAGAAAATGTTAACATGACAGTAATGTTTTCTTTTGAAGATCTTCTATCCACAGAATAAACATTTTTTGAACCTTTTTTGGCAAATACCTTGCCAGTGACTGGATTAATTTGAAATCCCGATTCATCTCCGTTAAATACTCGCGAGGCGTTATTTATAACTTCTTCCAGACCCTTCTGTTTGTTATAAGCAGTATATATATGCAGTCACTGACTCACTTGTTCGTTGAGATATTTCAGGGTGTCGTGTAAGAAAAGCCTGAAAAGCATGATTTTTTTTAAGAAATTCAAATCAAAATACATCTTTTTTTTCTTACTTTTAACCATCTGTCTCCTGGTCTATTATTAACAAACGAGTTTTTACGAGGATTGTCATTTAGAAATTGGTCAACACTGGTTTTTAAATCGTTCGCTTGCCATGGAAATCCCTTGCGAGCTGTTTCCATTGTCCATCTGAAGAAAAAAAAAACGGAAAAACTGTGTTAAATAAAATTAATAAAAACAAATGAAAATTAATACTTTAAAAATATATATACAAGGTACCTATCACATTTCCTTACCCTACCAAAATGTTTTCTTCCTCCTCACTTAAAACAGGACAAGGGCTAAAAATAGTCTTGTGTTCTGGGTGTTTAATTCTAAATTTAATTGTCGATTTCGGAATTCCATACTTTCGTTCGGCTGATCTATGCGATTCAACTTTATTTTGTACGTTTCGAACCGCTTCCTCAATTTTCTTTTTATCATATTCTTTTACTTTAGGCATTTTTAGTTGGTATTAGGTAGCTTAAAATTAAAATACAGTTATTGGACATCACGAACATAGTTGCTGGACACATGTCCATTAACTGTATAACGTTTTCCAAAAATAGAAAAAAAAAATATAGGCAAAGTGTATGGTAACTGACTATCAGATCCCAAAATGCGATATATTCTTTTAAAACAGTTATTGGACACCTGTCCAGTAATATAATTTTCAAGGTTATGCTTAATACAGTTATTGGACACCTACTTTTTACGTTATAATTAGAAATACAGCAAAACCTGAAACTAGACATGATATTTTTAACTAATTTACATGCATTATAAATTAGGTATAACTTAAAGATCGGTTTGAAATATAAAAACATTTATTTTCCAACACAACCTATCCTAATGAAATGTATTATAAAATACGTACCTCAGACTACGTGTATATTAAACCGTTAGAACTCAACTACTAGTGCAAAGATTTGGCCACCACTCGTTGAATTATCAATTACAGAAATCTTATTATTTTAAAACTAAAATGTCCGATAACTATACGTTTTACCGTATATGTTTCTATTTTTGGTTATGTTTGTTTGTTTATGTACTTTGTAAAATGTATATTGTTTACGTTAAAGTTACATATTATACTATTAGTGGAACTGTATGTTCTTTTTAAGTCCGATGATGCTCATTAGGGTGAAATATGTCACCTATACTTAATATATAAACTTATTTTTGACTGAGACCTAGACTGAATGTATATTTATTTTGTTACTTATCCAATTCGCCTGAAATTTTGTACAAAAATCATGTATTACGTAGGAATCAACTGTTTTTTGTACGAATACAAGATGACGAAACATAATGGCGGCTTTATAAAATATTTAAAAAGTCACTAAGTTCTTAAAGTAGGTACTAATGTTTTGTAAATTGTGTTGTTATGGTATTGTGAATGTGTTTTAACTTAGGTGTTTCACGTATTTCCGATCATTTGGTGGCGAACTTGTGAAGGAAGATGGTATTTGTAAGTCTTTTTAAAAAACTATAATTTTTGTTATTAACTATTTAGATTTTTATCCCTTACAGATACTATAATTCTATCCTTGACAATGGCTGTTGAGCCGAAACGCGTCGAATAGTCTTTAATAAAAATATTGTGAAGTACTGGACCTTTTTTCTTTCTTTTACAAAATTTAAAAAGTCAGTCTGAAAAACTACTTTTTAATATGTTTAAAATTTCGCGTAAGAATTATGTGTGATATAGAATTGAACTGGTAAAATTGTGGTACGAATTCAAAAGGGGGGGTACGAAATTTAAAAAAAAATGAACGTAAAAATCTTCCTATTTAGTTAACTTCAAATTTTGCACAAAAACTAGTTATAATATAGGGACAAAATGGCAAAATTTGGGTGTGAATTCAACATGTTGGAACAAAATGGCGGTCTAATGAAATTTTAAAAAATATTTATAAAAAAATTGCTTATTCCATTTTTTATAAATTATGCCCGAAAAATAAATTGCGGCATAAGAAGAAACTCGTAAAATATTGCTGCGAATCCAATATGGTGGAACAAAATGGGATACAATAACAAAATTTAAAAAGACAGTACATACGTAGTATTACATTATATTTAATACTAAATGACTATGTGTGGAAGTAAATGGGGTTATACTTCACTATTCCCAATAAAAGGAAAGACTGATGCATAATCGGAGAAGTTCCACATAATGTAAATTTACGGATTTTTTCATACGAAACCTATTTTTTTTCAAAAATTATACCATAACATGTTTCTTATTTGTTACACACACATATATATATATATATATATATATATATATATATATATATATATATACATATATCTAACGAACTATATATACTGTGGCTGTATCCTAACTTAGGGTCTAGTTTTAAGTTATAGGGATTAGATCAATAAAACTTTATGATACAAACCGTTTTAAGGTCTGTGATAAATTATTAAGTTATTCGGTTTTTTTTTTCGTTTTGGTAAATTGAATATAATAGTTGTATTCTTGATAATAAAATTATTATTCGATAGAAATATGTAAAAGTTGAACCAAAAACAAATAAACTAAGTGAATAGCTTTTTTCACTTCACTCTAAATTACGAAATAAATTTTCTCTTTAAATGCAGATAAGACTGTGATCGATGCAAATTTTATGGAAACGAAATGCAATAGTGGATTTCGAGACCTGAAACAAGTATTCCTTTTTTAAAATGTGGCTAAATTTTGCGAATAGTGGCTGTGGATTCGGAATTAGAGAGTATAATTAGAGCAGTTGCCGAAGATTGATTACGGACAATGTTTATGTATATAGAACGAAAAAAGGAATACACAAAGGCACACTACTTGTTAAGTCCAACGAAACACAATGTTTAATTTTGTGCCGACTGGCGAAGAAAATGGGGTCAATGAACAGATTGGTTGGTCGTTTTCGGAATATCGGCAACGGGGAACTGGACTATTAGAAATGCAACATTTTACATTGAATCTGCATATAGAACAATTACTATTGGTCTTAATTTATTTTCCGAGAAACCATGAGCATATTTTTCTTTAAGAATTTGTAGAACTTCACAATTCTTGTGGTTATATTTTTTATTTAGATTTTTTTATAGCGGCCTCACCAAATTTAGCGAAGTAGTTCTTGGCTTGAATTTTGTATAATTTTGATATTCAAAATTTACAATTTCAATGATATAGGAAAAACTATTGATACTACTACTAGCTTTTATTTTTGCATCAAGGTATTAAGGTTAGCTTTGATAAATTTTTTGTTTTTATTGTTAATCTTACTATTAAAGTTTATGAAAGTTATTATTTTTGCCCTTAGAATTGTTTTTTTTGTTAATGTTGATTGTTTCAGTAATATTTTTAGATTCTACGACCAAAGTTCCTTTACCTTAATAGAAATATTATTTGAAAAATTGTACTTAAGATTAAAGCTCAATATTTGTTCAAGAATCTCTTATGGATATTAATACTTGGATTACCTATTTACCCTCAATACTCATTAGCGTGGTTTATTCTTAAAGAGTCTCTCTGTTGTTTCTTTAATCTCACTAGTTTATTCTTGATAAATATTGATCGAAAAAACATTAACCTTGTCTCTGAAGCCACAATCTAAAATAGGAAACTCCACAGCTGATGACAAATGTGTTAATGTTAAATACAAATACTTTAGCTTGGAACTGACTGAATTAAGAGTTATGTAATGATTTTTTAGTTCTTGTTTGATCCAGATGAATTTGGCAATTTTATCCATATCATAGAGCTGTTTGCTATAATCTTATTTTGGCATCGCATTTTAAGGAAACAAATTTCGGTGTCAAATATAAGAAACCAAATTTTCAGCAGAAGACTTTTCCGTATAATAAGATTTTTATAAAAATCAACTAATTTAGCCAGACTGGCATTTTCAAAAATGCAGAAATCATCCATATCATCTCTGCGAGACCTGGTAATGTAACAAAATAACTATATACAAAGTCTAGGTTTCAGTCAAGAATAAGTTTATAAATTAAGAATTGGTGACATGTTTTGCCCTAACATCATCAGACCTTAGAAGAACATACATTATAACGGAAAATACAATTGAATAATATATAACTTTAACATAAAAAAAACACATTTTACAAAATACATATGTAAACAAAGGTAACCAAAGAAAGATACAGTTAAGTACGAAAAAAGGTCACGTTTGAGCGACCACTGAGAGACGTCGCTGTACATTTTGAGAGATGATTGGTTACAATGTGGCCTATCACCTCTCATCAAAAATTTACATCGAGGCCCTGATTGGTCCTAGCCTTGTTTCGTACTTAATGCTTCTTTCTTGGTTATATTTGTTTACTTATACACTTTGTAAAATGTATATTGTTTATGGTAAACTTATATATTATTTAAATGTATTTGCCGGTGTAATGTATGTTCGTCTTAGACTTGATGATACTTGTTAGGACGAAACATGCAATCTATTTTGGATTTGTAAACTCATCTTTCTTCAAATTCTTGTGCTTATATTTTTAATATAATATTTTTATAGCCGCTTCACCAATATTAGTAAAGCAGTTTTTTGTTTAAATTTTGGATAATTTCCATATTCAAAATTTACAAATTTCAATAATATAAGAAAAACTATTGATACACATGTACTACCAAATAATACAAATATTCTCTTTTAAAAATATCTTTCTACTTAGGTTTATTAAAGAAAGAAAATTGCGTCTGCTTTTAATGATTTCTATTTTAAGAAACCAACTAGCTATGTAGGTAACTTGAGGGTTGAACAGAAAAGCCTCCAAATATTTTATTTTGCGAATAAAAGAAGAATATAAATATTTTTAAATATAAGTTCAATAAATTATGATGAATTACGTTCTATTTAAATCTTGCAACATTTACTTTAGCGTATTTTATAAGGATTTATATTTTTACAAAATGTTATTATTATTTGGAACTTGGCAAAATTATTTATCTAGTACAAGTCGATCATGAAAAGTAAGTATATAAGTAAAAAATATAAAAGTTTAATTTTGAGTAAAGCGCATTAGATTTGTGAGTGCATGCTATGCAGGGTGTGATTAAATATTATGTTGGTCTCTGAACATGACAGACTTTAGTTACATTAAGCAATTTCTGGAGATCAAAATATAATATTGTTTACGGTATTTTACATTTTAGCGGTGGCAAAATATACTGCCCTTGATTATACCCGCTTTTGCGACAATGCTTCAAAACTTTAAAACAGCAACACCCCAATTGGCTTGTATCCCTAATCATTTTTCACACCGAGATAGAATTTTATTGTGGTCTAGATTGAAATCCCAAGAGTAACATAAATGTATCACTAATTTGATCTACATGTACAGTATGTTAATTTTAGTATTGGTGTAATTTATTCACATATTAATTTTCATATTTGAATAAAATCCCAAACCGTTTTAAGTCTATGCTCCAATAATGTGATAATTTGTCTTAAAATAAACGGAATGGTAATTTATTCTTTCTACCGTTTAATTTGCTCTAAATCTCAAACCTTTTCATCACCCTGTATGTTTTTTGAAAATGTATATAATAAATATATTGAGGTCTTCTTAACAGTTCAGTTCAATTAAGTATACACTGCTATGAAGCCCTCGATATATTTCTAAAAAATTAGAGAAAAAGATTATGATTACAAATTACAAAAAGGATAGGACTGTGTTTCAGAGATATTTTGTTTTTAAAATTCTTGTTAGAATAAATGATAAAAATAAAAACAAGATATTTCATAAGTCATCATAAAAAAACAATAAATATAGCTTAAGTCTTTTAATACTGTTGCGTGTAAGTCATTGCATTGATAAAAAATCAGTAAACGAAAAACTAGAAGCCAGTCATAAATATTTATGAAAATTATTTATATACTTATTTCTGCTAGTTTATTAAAGTCTTTAATGAATATGTTTACCTCTGATTTTACCGGGTTCGTGTACACAATGCAGAAAGAAAGTTTTTTTTAAATCAATAAAAATATAAAATTTTCTATGCTACGTGCAAAATAAATTATTAAATTAAAAGGGAAGACATTCACAAGCAATTTCCTCGCAGTCCATATGTCGAATAGAAAACGGAAGTAGTATATTTGCTAAAAAGGAGCAAAATAGAAGATCTTCCCACATAATGAAAAGATGCTCCATTTTCGTTTAAATTAAATTGTAATTCGGAAGTGACTTCGAATAGCAGATGCTCAAATACGTCATCTCATGCTATTTTTTTAACAGACAAGCCGCTCTAAGTCTATGAGAGTATACTGTACACTGCTATTGCCATTTCTATTATAATCTCGTTTTACAAATAAAATAAGACAAGTGAAAAAATTGAATCTACAGAAATTCACTGCTTCTTGCACGAACATTGATGTGGGGAAATCCCTTCACCAACACTCTCGAAAATTATAGGAAAGATTATTAGAAAACGTATATTAACTTTTCTAGAATCACAACAAATTTTAAGTCATGCGCAGTTTGGATTTCAAAGCAAAAAAAGCACTAACGATGCTATATACGCTTTTTTAGATAGGCTTTATATAAAACTGAACGACAAAGAATCAGCTGCGGCGGTTTTTTGTGATCTTTCTAAGGCGTTCGATTGCGTTAATCACTATATTTCATTAGAAAAACTAGTAGATGTATGGTTTTAGAGGAGTGACGTTGGACTCGTTTAGATCGTATCTAACTGGGAGACAACAAAGTGTTTGTTTCAATGGCCAAACATCGGATGGGGTACCTCAGGGCTTGGTTTTGGGTCCCATACTCTTTCTATTATATATCAATGACTTGTCATCGGTGCAAATATCGGGTACGTTAACTCTGTTTGCTGATGATGCCACTGTCCTCTGGCATAGTAATAATATGACTGTTTTGAATGCTTTGGTAAATAGAGACTTACTTACCATAAAGAGGTGGTGTGACGCGAACAATCTTACATTAAACACAAACAAAACTTGTGTAATGTCGTTTGAATGTGACTTTAATGAAGTATCCGTTGATAACTCTCCGTTAAATTGTCTGACAGAGAATAAATTTCTGGGTATTTATATCGATAAAAGGTTAAAATTTGAGAGTCACATTGAAAAGTTAAGCAAAAAATTGTCTTCCAACTGCTATGCATTGAGAGTGATTAGTAACAAGCTAGATTATGCCATATCTAGAAACATATACTTTGCTTTAATCGACTCTTACCTTAACGTTAAAGTCGATTCTTATTATGCGACCATTTTATGACTTTGACGATTTCTTTCGAGACGGGCTTAACTAGCGACTTGTGGTGTTAAAATATTTATTTGTTTATCTCCTAATTTCTTATCGCCTTTTACATTTATGTTTCTATATATATCTATCTTCTTATGTAAGTGAACTGTTAATATGTCATTTCTTTTTATACCTTTGATTTTTATTTTATTTTAAGGAATTAATTTAGTAGTTAAATTAAATGTAAAAGTAGTATATTTATATGTGTCTATGTATGTATGTATGTATGCGTGTGTATATATATTTGTATGTATATATATTGTATATATGTATATGTGCATATATTTATTTTTTATATTATTTATTTATATTTTATGGATAAAATTAGGCTAAATTTTTCACTTTTTTTTTTACAGCTTTGTTAACGGGATTTTTTCTTTAAACAATAAAGCTTACTTTGACTTGACTTTGATTTACCTATTTATAATTTAGTCGTTTAGCCGATTTTAAAGTCGGAATATGGATTCATTAATCCAACTATTGCTTTTATATATTATATCAGTCATAACCTTTGTGGCAGTCCTTAAAGTTATTGGCTGCTTAACATCAGTAGCTTCCCACACTCAACCTTGGGCACCTGAATCTCCGACATATCGAGGAGAGATCCTTATTTTTTCGTAATATATTAAACCACCATCCAGTATAAAACATGGAGGTCAACTTCACTTGTCTCAATCAATCAATCAAAATAAAAATGGTCATAATTTTCAATTAATAATTGAAAAAATACGTTTTTCTCATAAGAAAGTATATATTTTTTAATAAATTAAACAAATATTTAAAAATTGGTTTTTTAAAATTTGTCATATTTTCCCCTAACTTCTATCCCCCCCAACTCTATTAATTTTATTAATAATAAAAAAGTATCTACTAGACTATTTATACATAAACTTTTATATAATTCTTAATCGAAACTTTTCTTCCAAGCTCTTACTCTTTTTAAATAAAATTGAAAAAAGAACGCTTTTTTTCACCCCTATCCTGGGGCTGGAAAAATTATTGCAACTTTTCGTTATCAGACACGTCCAACTATTTTATATAAAAAAATTTAGACAAGTTAACCAAAATATCGATTTAAAGGTTCATTTGTTTGGACTATTAATAAAATAAACAAGTAGCTACTGTACTAGGTATATTTATAGAAAATCAGCAATGCGCATAGTCAAAGATTAAAATGATTGGTAAAACCGAACTTCGTGCCATTGAAAACACCGAAAATCATACAGAACTCGATATTTTTATAAAACATATGTTTTCTCTTAATTCCCCCTCCCTCGCTATACACTTTATTCATTGACACAAGAAATATATTGTGCGAAGAATACAAATATTGTTTATTAACCCTGGGTAGAAAAAGATTCAAAATTGCGTCATTCCGCTATTTTCCTTTTTCAATATGTTTGTGACTCCGGCAATACCCTGTATATGTTCTCAAAAATTTTACTTAAATCGGTGCAAACTAAGTGCCTGTTTATTAAATTACTTATACTTTTAAATAAGTTTTTATGAACAAAAGTCTTTTTTCTAATCGCAACAAATAATCTGAACACATTTAAAAGTTTTCAGGAGTTGTAACTATTATTTTTGAGAAAATACATAAAGTAAATTAGGTACTTTAAATCATTTTCGAACTACTTAAGTCTTTTTAATATTGAAGTACCTACTTTCGAAAAAGACTAAATTATTATATAATATGAGCTGAAAGGATTTAAGAACTGAAAATTCTGCAAAGTACTTTAAGAAGATTAAGATTTTATAGTACATTTCTTAAGTAATAAGTAATACAAAAACTAGAATTTGAAATTTTAAATACCAGTAAAAGTTCTTCTCTAAAAAATCACTGAATACGTACAGTGAAAGCTGAGTGTTTGGTTATTAGATTACTTATATTATGAACAGGTCTTTACGAGTTGTAACTAGCATTATTTTTGATAAAATACGTATAATAAATTAGGTACTTAAAATCATTTTTATACCACTTAAGTCTTATTAATGTTAAAGTACCTGCTTGCGAAAAAGACTAAGTTATTAAAAAAAAACTGAACTAAAAGAACTTAAGTACTAAAAATTCTACAAAGTACTTTAAATAGATTAAGGTTTTACAGTAAATTTTTAAAGTAATAAGTAATACTTAATTAAAATTTTAAGTTTTAAGTACCAGTTCAAGTACTTTTTTAAAAAAGCCCTTAATACATACGATATCAAAAGTGTGATTATTTTACTTTAAGTACATGTTTGTATTAAATACCACAGCTCTGGTAACATTCTGTAGATAAGGAAATCAACAACGCGTATTGATGAATACAGGAAATACAAGAAATGAGATTAGAAAATAAAATCTAGCTAGAATTTAAATAAAAATGTTAACCTCCCACTTAGTTTTTAAACTTTATTACAACATAACATTTTTCAATTTGATTATTTACGGAATTACAGAAGATATTTTACCTGTAACTCTAATAAAATTGGACTGGCGCCATAATAAAATTCAGATGGCATAAACTGCTTTTATTCCGCCTTTATACTACCGAAAAATGGGTCAGCAAATCTCTTTCAGGCACAAAACTATACGTGCAGAGGGATCGATGTCTAACATTGATCAGTTCAATCAAGTAAATGTTAAAATTTGCATAGTGGTCTCATGGGTGAAATTTAAATTGCAAGCGGTCAGCATTCGGTGGAATATCTGTTCGACAAAATTTTCTTTGTCCGATCTGTCGGGTCAGCATGTGGTTATAATGCCGAACTACACAGAAAAAGGTTGACACCCAGTGATGTAAATTATTATGTAATATCAAACATGTGTAGTTTAGTTCGAAGTCTGTTTGTGTCGATTTATGTCTATTCGAACTTTGTACAATCTGGTTTTCATCAAATTTAACAAGTTCTATATTGCGTGCTGTGCATTTACCAGCTGCTGTTTTTATTAATTGTAAATGCTTTTATTCGAACATGCTTTTTTAAAATGTTTTTTTTTTGTGTCCCTAAAAAAATGTTTAAAGGAAATAATTAATTATTAGTTCTCTGAATGGCTACATATTGGTATCAAGCTGAATTTATTTAGTGTGTTCATGCCATTAGCTCCTTTGTTATAAATCCTTTTAACTGTTAATTGCAAAATAGGAAAGTTTTTCAGGTATAAAATGGGGTTTCAACAAAGTGTAGAGTAATCGACTTTATATTTTACCTATGCACGCAAAGGAGGGTTAGTAACGTATTTAAGAGACATGTATGTAAGTATGTATTTATGTATCCATTCCTTGTTACTACCTACGGGCCAAACCCCTGGTCGGGATTTTATGTTTATAAATTTGACTAAAAGAATTAAAATGGCGCAAATACTCTGTTTTGTCAACATATATATATATATATATATATATATATATATATATATATATATATATATATATATATATAGACAAGCAAAAATATATAATTTCGGCAGGGTACCCGATCATGATTTCCGGGTCTCTACCCTCATCAGGCATGCTTGTACCCAGGGAGATCTGAAATAACAGATTGCTCGATATGTCAAAATCCAAAAACGAACCGTCTATCATACTGAAACAGTACTACACGCTAAATGTAACATTTAGGGCCACCTATTGCAGAAATTATATATTTTTGCTTGTCTACAAATATCTTTTCCGGCCAAAAACTTTTGATAAATATGTGTGAAAGCGCATTTTTATCAATTTTTAGTATCTATTCCCGCATGATGGTGCTAGTGCATACTTTACCAAATTACCTATGGGTCTGCAGCCGGAAATCACCAGAGCCCCAATAGGTGGCGCTAAGTGTTACACTTAGCATTTAGTACTGTTTCAGTATAATAGACGTTTCGTTTTCGATTTTGTCATATCGAGCAATCTGTATTTCAGATCTCCCTGGGTACAAGCCTGCCAGATAAGGGTAGAGGCCCAGAAATCGTGATCGCAGAAGGGTACCTTGTGACATAATCGATAGCAATTCTTCTTGTAGGCTGTTTTGCACCTGCAGAAAATAGGGTTGCCACCTGTCTTTTTTTGAAAAGGACAGTCCTTTTTTTGAACAAATTGTCCTTATGGCTTTTTTGTCTTAAAATGTCCTTTTTATTTACGTATTTTCCCTAATTAAATTATCTGCATTGATTATCACTTACTTCGCCCGAAAACAATTTTTATGGCTTTGAAACCAAAGTTTAGTTGAAATATCTTGACGCGTCTAGCAAACATATATTACAAAGTGATTTTAATGCAGTTTATGAAAGATCTATCCAATACATTCAAAAATGGTATGCATTTTCTGAAGACAGTTGGCACAGTGTGGTCGGCAAATTAAATTTAAAAATAAAATTTTCATTATTTTCAGATTTTGAGGAGAAATTAACAATCCAAATTTGCAAATCAATGTGAACCAGCTTTTTGATAAGGTGATGTAGATTTTTGAAAGTTACCAGGAAATTCAAAACGATCGTTTAAATTTAAACACACCAATTTTTTTTAATCGTTTTGATAATGCTGCTTTTTTGTTAATGTCATTTTTGTTAAGTGTATCTGACAGTTCGGCATTTTCTGAACGATTTTTTTCTGTGATGGCCACCAAATCGCGAGACGAAAGAAATCGTTGTTCTATAGAATTAATTCGTTCAGAATAATTAATTTATTTTAATTTTAGAGAAAATTGCCAGGAATTTTATGACTCCATAGAAAATAATAATGCTGTTTTGCAGACAGCAAAATCTAATAAAAAATTATTCCTTTAAATTTAATTAGGCAATAACATGTTATAAATTTTTTGCTTGGAATCGGCAATTTTATTTAGAAAACCTCGTTAATCTCAAATCATAGTTTGATCTTAAAAGAGCTTTTCAAAGTAGCAATTTGTTACCGGCGGTCCGCACGCGGCACAATCAACCGCTGTTCCCCTCCCCCCGTTTCAAATTTTTGTAAAGTGCAATGTCCTTTTGCAAAAAGGTGGCAACCCTAGCAGAAAATATATATTTTTGCTTGTCTACAAATATCTTTTCCGGCAAGAACGTTTGATAAAGATGTGTGAAAGCGCATTTTTATCTTTTTTTTGTAAATAAATATATATATATATATATATATATATATATATATATATATATATATATATATTAAAGAGAAGGGTAGTCTTGACCGACTAGTTGAACAACAAGTAACCTAATTATTGGTATCGGTCCTAATTTAGGGCTAGATTTAAATTGCTTTTAAGCTACGCCAAGCTTTCGGTAATGATTATTACCTTCTTCAGGGCTGCAATATGAGAAGAAATTTGTTTTTTATCTCTGTATGCACATTAATTAGAATTTGAGGATTTTTAGAAAAAAAAAGAAAATAGAAAATTGTACTCACTGCTTTGCAATTAGTATCGATAACTTCTTGCGAAAAACAAACACACTTTGACCTTAACATTAAAATTAGATTTTACATACTGGCAGGAATTCCTGTTCTCCATATATTTTTATATTGAAATACCAAGCAAGTAAATTTCTTATGTAGGTTTTTTTGACATGTAAAGAATGTTATAGTACGTTCTGTCAGGATGATTGAAACACAGATCTAGGATTTAGCTATGTAATCACATCGATATACATCCAGATACAAAGAAAAATCAGTAGCTGAGAAATATCTTAATCAAACCAGAACAAGTATGAATTAAAAGTCGAATTTATGCCCACGACAAACTACTCGACTTGAAGAGACTGACTATAGAAAGGTATATGGATATAATACGTACAGATACTTATATTTTTTAAAAGGAAAGTTCTGTGTTATTTAAACTATTATTGTTGTTCGTATAATTGTTCAGATTGAGTAAATTTGAATAAATAGAAGTAAGGTCTTCGATATCAGCTCTCTTATTTAACGAATTAGGATTCAGAAATATTTCCACAATTTCCAGAAACAGTCTCTTGTTATAATTAGTTTCCTTACATAATATTTGGGTATCATTAAAGTTGAATAAGTGCCCTGATTGATTTGTGTGTTCTGCAAGTGCACAAGTATTTTTCATTAATCTACATTCGCTTTTATGCGAAGTTATTCTGTCTTTTAGGACCCTAGAGGTTTGGCCTATGTAAATACCCTCACACTCTGAACAAGGAATACTGTATACAATGTTTGATGTTTTTTGTATTTCATCCCTATCTTTTAATTTTGTAAAAGTGTTGCCTACTATTTTATTATGTTTAAAGGCGATTTTAATTGAAGGATCATACTTAAACAACTTAGTTATTTTTGTTGAAATTTCTTTTATGTAAGGTATCGAAAAATAGTACCTCGGTCTATTTTGAGAATCAAAGGCACTGATGTTGGGACTTATTCCATCATTTCTCTCTCCAGGGTTGATTATTGGAGCTGTGTTATATAATAGTTTTTTTAATAACTTTTGTGGATCAAAATCAACAAAAAGCTAACAGACTAGTAAAAAAACTTAAAGATCAAGGGCAATTGAGTGATGAAATTTCTAAAAGTCTCACAATTTAGGATCAGACTTTCCCAAAATTTTATGGGCTTCCCAAAATTCACAAACCAGAATTATCTTTGAGACCAATAATTTCTTCACTTAATGCCCCTAATAGTAAATTAGCACAATTTCTCACAGATATTTTCACTATTGCATACAATAAAAACAACGAATACTATATCACAGATTCATTTCAATTTTCAGAATTAATAAACGAAAAACAAATTCCACATAATTATGTGCTAATAAGCCTAGATGTCATTTCTCTCTTTAGTAATATTCCCTATACATTAGCAAAAAATAGCATAACAAAAAATTGGGAGTCTATAAGCCAATACACAGATCTCAACTTGAACAACTTTTTAGAAATATTAAAATTTATTTTTGACAGTACATATTGCATGTTTAATCAAAAGTATTATAAGCAAATTTTAGGCACCCCCATGGGGGCCACTCTTTCTCCCATCATTTCTGAATACGTAATGGATGATTTGTTGGATGACTGTATTCCTAAACTGTCTTTTCAACTACCGTTTTTAAAAAAATACGTGGATGATTTAATCACTTCTGTACCTGTAGAAGGGGTAGAAGAGGCCTTACAAGTGTTTAATAGCTATAACCAATACATTCAGTTTACAGTAGAAAGGGAAACTGACAATAGTGTTCCGTTTTTGGATACCAAACTAATCAGGAGTGAAAACAACCAGATTTTACTAGACTGGTATATAAAACCTACCAGTTCTGGTAGATATCTTAATTTCCATTCCAACCACCCCAAAAAAATAAAGATCAATTTAGTATTGGCTCTAAAAACACGTATTGAAAGGATTTCTCACCCTAGTCTACTTAGAAAAAACTTAAAAAGATTGTATGATATTCTTCTCAAGAATTCATATCCACGAAAGTTATTAAAAAAACTATTATATAACACAGCTCCAATAATCAACCCTGGAGAGAGAAATGATGGAATAAGTCCCAACATCAGTGCTTTTGGTTCTCAAAATAGACCGAGGTACTATTTTTCGTTACCTTACTTAAAAGAAATTTCAACAAAAATAACTAACAAAAATCTTTTTTGGCTTTTTCGCAACTGAATAAGAATATTTAACTTTAAATTAATTGAAGCAGATATTTAATATAATTATTTATATTATGTATCGAAACATTTCGTAGACAGACTAGTCTACATGTTGAGGTATGTAATTATATTAAATATCTGCTTCAATTAATTTAAAGTTAAATATTCTTATTCAGTTGCGAAAAAGCCAAAAAAGATTTTTGTTTGTCAATCTAAACGCAACAAATAATCTGAACACATTTAAAAATAACTAAGTTGTTCAAGTATGATCCTTCAATTAAAATCGCCTTTAAACATAATAAAATAGTAGGCAACACTTTTACAAAATTAAAAGATAGGAATGAAATACAAAAAACTTCAAACATTGTATACAGTATTCCTTGTTCAGAGTGTGAGGGTATTTACATAGGCCAAACCTCTAGGGTCCTAAAAGACAGAATAACTTCGCATAAAAGCGACTGTAGATTAATGAAAAATACTTGTGCACTTTCAGAACACATAAATCAATCAGGGCACTTATTCAACTTTAATGATACCCAAATATTATGTAAGAAAACTAATTATAACAAGAGACTGTTTCTGGAAATGGTGGAAATATTTCTGAATCCTAATTCGTTAAATAAGAGAGCTGATATCGAAGATCTTAGTTCTATTTATTCAAATTTACTCAATCTGAACAATTATACGAACAACAATAATAGTTTAAATAACACAGAATTTTCCTTTTAAAAAATATAAGTATCTGTATGTATTATATCCATATACCTTTCTATAGTCAGTCTCTTCAAGTCGAGTAGTTTGTCGTGGGCATAAATTCGACTTTTAATTCATACTTGTTCTGGTTTGATTAAGATATTTCTCAGCTACTGATTTTTCTTTGTATCTGGATGTATATCGATGTGATTACATAGCTAAATCCTAGATCTGTGTTTCAATCATCCTGACAGAACGTACTATAACATTCTTAACATGTCAAGAAAAACCTACATAAGAAATTTACTTACTTCGTATTTCAATATAAAAATATATGGAGAACAGGAATTCCTGCCAGTATGTAAAATCTAATTTTAATGTTAAGGTCAAAGTGTGTTTGTTTTTCGCAAGAAATTATCGATACTAATTGCAAAGCAGTGAGTACAATTTTCTATTTTCTTTTTTTTTTTTTAAAAATCCTCAAATTCTAATTAATGTGCATACAGAGATAAAAAACAAATTTCTTCTCATATTGCAGCCCTGAAGAAGGTAATAATCATTACCGAAAGCTTGGCGTAGCTTAAAAGCAATTTAAATCTAGCCCTAAATTAGGACCGATACCCCAATAATTAGGTTACTTGTATATATATATATATATATATATATATATATATATATATATATATATATATATATATATATGTATATATTTATATATATGTGTGTGTGTGTGTGTATTTTCATTTTTTCATTCTGGGAGTACATCCGTTCACTACTGTCATGTCATTCTGAAAAAAACAATTTTGCTGACGTTTCGCTAAAATCACATTTGGCATTTTCGCAGCTTACTTTCGCGTGTCCGAATAGATACTGTCCCTAGACCAGAGAGACCACACATTGTATTTTTCCATCCGTGGAGGACTAAAACTCAACATCAAAAAACTAGCCAAGTAAAAAAAAACTAATTATTCAAGATCGGTTACAAAGTTGCAGTAATGCAAAGTTGTATTTCTAATGGGATATTGTATACTCCTCAAATGGGTCTCTTTTCTTGATTGTAAAGGTTTAAGAGAGAATATGTTTAGAAAGAATCGGAACACGCTGCATTGTATGGTACAGTCAGTGGGAATAGATTTTCTTTTAAGGCAGGACATTTCTCAAATTTATCTAAAGATAAAATTATTAATCCAGGCACATTTATATTCAGCAACAAGAGATCTATTTGATGAACATATAATATACAGGGTGATCCATTGAAAAGTACGCAACTTTGTTTTGTAGCGACTTTATGAACAATCCTGTATAATTAGTTTTTCCTTTCCCCAATAGATTTTAAATGATCCTAAAACCATAACAGACATAAGATCGATTAAACCAGGGCAAACAATTTAAAGTCGAATTATATGTCATTGATTTATTATTTTCCCAAAAGAGAAAATGTCTTAGAGGGAGTCGAAAAACCAGAATTTTGTCAAATTCACAATAAAAAACTTTATATCATCTAACTGTATGAGGCATTAAATAGTTCATTTTAAGAAATCAAGGGCTCGTTAAAAATGAAATAAAAAGTTCAGGTTTGTATTTAAAAAAAATGAAGTTGATAGTAAGAAATGGAAGCTAAAATGGCGGATAATAAATCTAAGTATCCCTTCAAGGAAAATTACTATTACCGGTTTTTCACAGATATTTTCAGAAGTAGTCAAAATTTTCCAACTTTATCAACGACATATTTTTCAATATAACATTGCGGAATTTACCCTTACTTAACCAACTTCGGATCTCTAACGGTTTTTTAAATATACATTATTTTTAGGTGTTCAAATATAGGCATTATAAATAATTATTTCACGTTTAGCACTGTATCATCTAAACCGCTGATCTTGGGCAAAAAGAAGAAAATACACCCTAGAAACGTATTTTATTTTAAAGACTGGTATTAAGGCCAATTTTTGAGAAATTATTGAAATGCGGCGTGAAGAAATTTTTGGCTTTGTTTTGAGCCTTTGTACCTGCGTATCGATACCTCCTAGGACAAAAACGATTACATCTAAAGTTTCATATTTTACATTCATTTTTAATCCTGGATTAGGTATAGAGGTAAAATTGATTTTGAAAATAAATGCCCAAATTTATCGTTTTTGGAGACCACATTTTCAGGGTGCTGACTCGACGTTAAGATAAATATTTTTTCAAAAGGAATGCTTTAAACCAAGGCCCAGAAAACTGCAAATATGTCTTGAAATGCTTTAAGCGGCTGTAAAAATGGATACAGATTAATCAATAGAATATATTTCACAGATTCTGTCCAAATATTGTAAAGAACTAATATACGTGTATATTGATTGCATGCTGAGTTTTGTTTACCAAATAGATGTTGTTATACTAAAAATAATAAATAGATATATGCTCCCTTCGGTATACGGGGATTCAGTGATAGTATATATTTCATAATATAGTGGTATTATTTATACTTATTTAGAGAAATTTACAGTTCATTCGCTCCGCACTTATGGTTCGTTAATCTATAGAAATAAATATTTTAATAATAAAGTCTTTAAAAGGAAAGTGCACATTTCCAATAGATTTATTTTTCTCTTTGTTAATTGGGAAGATCCACACCGCCGATTGTCATTTTTATATAGTCACGAAAATAAAAACTTGGACAAAAAAGTAATTTTTTTTGTTTTCTATTTTTTTAATCAGCTTTTTTATTAATAAGTTTTTTTAAAATATGCACTATTTTGCATTCTACATTTTTGTTATTCTGTTCTACACTGTTGGATATAGATCCATTACTGATCTGAATAAATTAATTTTAGTGTTATGAACCCTATAAAATAATGAGAGGAGCAAGGAGAAGAAAAAAAACTTTTGAATTCCAGCTATACTGGCAGTGCTGAATTCTATTTTATAGGGCTATGAAGTAAAGTGTAAATCTTCAATATTATACCATTATACTAACATATTTTAATAAATAATTACCACACTGACATCGCTAGATTTTTTAACTAACGACATTTACATTTTACACCTCCCAAGCATTTTCTGTCTTAAATCAAAAATTTAGAGTTTAGGTTCATTTACAATCTATTCGAGTTTCTACATTTCCATATCGCTCTTATTAACAGTGATCCGCCGGCAGATATATTAGATTTAGACGCAGCACGAGAGGATTCTATTTTGCAATATAGACTGTTCGCCGATATTCCTCTATTTTTACATATGATTATGAATGTCTCTAATAATATTTTATATAAAATATCTTTAAATTGATTACATTGATAGGCATCAGTTTAAGTGAATTTTCAGCAATAATGTTAATTAACACTACAGTGTCAGGTAGTGTTTGAGGAAACCTTTCTGGGAACAAAGATTAAAAACGTGTTTTTTGTTTTACTTTACATTAATTGAGTCTTTCTCTATGTATGGTGTTTTATCCTATTGCCATATTTTACATTATTGTGGCTATTAACTGTATACAACATACATGCATGAACCCACTGTAAATTTTATAAAACAAGTAAAATTTCTAAGCGCGGCCGACCACATTCAACAAAACTAATTTACAAATTCAATCCACCATGCAATAGAAACCAAATCTGTGATTTCTCCTCGATTTTCTTTAATTTTGACCTAGAAAATTAGACTCTTAGAGGCCTGCTCAACTAGATAAGGAAAAGTATTATGTAAGATAACTATCACATGTAGAGCATTTTCACATTTTTCTTTCTTTAAAAGTAACTGTTGCTATTTCTACATACTACAAGACAATATACGTCAGCTAAAGATGAATTAAAATATTTTTCTACAACTTTACTAGAAAATGTCATTTTCGTCCCCTAAACAAAAGAGAGAAATGTTTCTTCTCCGCTCCACGAGGAAAAAGTTTTTTCTTCCCTGAGAGCAAAAATGTTTGTCCCTCTCTGCATTATAATTCCATGATGTATTTCTGAAGGTGAGGCAGAGAGAAAGGCAGTCAGCCTGAACGCCGTTGACCTGTGGTGGGGAAAAAACTGGGGTCCGGGACATGTGTTCGTGGAGGCTGTCGCACGACAACCTTTTGTGGAACACGGAACGGATGCCCTGATCCCCCGCTTCATTTTCAATAAAAACTTTGAAATTAACATCAGAGTCTCAACAGAACCAGGAAAAGAGGCAGACATACACATCTACACTGACAGCTCACAGAATCAATCTGGGGCTGGCTTGAAAGTGTATGTACCAGAACTCGACCTGGAAATTAGTATTGCCCTAGTCAAAGGGGCGACTGTCTTCCAGGCAGAACTGTTTGGTGTCGCACAAATAGAAAAAGAAAGAATAACAGGTAAAAAAGTTATTGTTCTTACAGACAGCAAACAAGTCTTGCAAATCTTAAAAAAGAACAAAATAACATCCAAACTGATTATTGAGGGTCACCAGATGTTGGAGACGGTTTCCTAGAGGAATACGGTCACAGTGTCCTAGATTAAGGGACCTAGTGGAATCGAAGGAAATGAAAAAGCAGATAACTTGGCGCGTAATGGAGCAAAGGGCAAACCATGCAGCCCTGAACCCTTCGCGCCGCTCAGGGGCAGCAATTCGTGGCCCTGAGGCCGCTCGGACAGAGTACCTCCTCGGGCTCTCTCGAGCAAATCTTAGGAAGCTGGTAGGAATGATAACGGGACACTGTAAGCTAAACAAACACCTTCACACTTTGGGCGTCCTCCCGGATCCAAGTTGTAGTGGGTGCAACGAGGAGGACGAGACTGCTGAACATGTTCTTTGTTACTGCCCAGCTCTTGTAAATACCAGAGAATCCATTATAGGGGAAAGATGGCCAGAAATGGCAACAATCGGAGGATGCTCGGCCGCTACGGTGCTGAGCTACATCAATGCGGTTCGCTGGCTCGACGAGTAAATGAGAGGCCTAAGTAATATGTTGGCCCTCCATACTCTCTATCTATCCTATGTAGTTGTTCTTATAAGTATGCCCGCTTTACAATTGCTGGGACAAAATTGCAAGAATGTACATATACGACATCAAAGGTAGTAAAAAAAAACTATATACATACCTCAGAAGGAAAATGCTTCCCCTCCCTCGAAAATCAACGCCATTCGCTTCCTCCCTTGGTAGGTAAGTAGTTATTTAGAGTCTATAGTATTTTGCTTGACTTCAATTAATGCATTTTTTAATAATAATTTGACGTATTTTCTGTCGCTGAATTAATTATTTTTATGCCTGCTACAAATAAGGAACATAAATTTTGATATTACTATTATAATCTTGTACCTCGAAAACCTTTGAGGATTAGATGTGGGCTCCTGATTTAAATTTTCGACATGCCGTCATAAAATGCTTTTTATCAGTGACATTTTATGAAACCTAAAAAATTTTATAGTTAAACTTAAGCTGTTTCAAAATTTTACGAGCTACATAACCTTTAGGAGCCATTTTCTATCTATGTTAAAGGAGCCTTTTCTAGATAGTTCATAAGTGCTACTAGGATATTCATTTCCGTTAAATTTATTATTCAATTTAAACAAACAGTGCGTGGTATACATTTAATTAATTAAGATTAAGAAAATGTTTTTGTTTTTAGTTGTGTATCTGACAATATAGGAGTTTTCCAGCATCAGTTTTTTTCTGGTTTCTACTATTTGTAGCCTGCCTCAAGGCCTTCTTCTATGTATATCATTCTAGGAAGTTAAGTCTATTATAGGTAAAGAAAATGAGTAAAAATAGGCCGGTTTAAAAAATATGCATACTTTCCATAAGCTTTGGAATTGATTTTTATTCCAGTTCTATGTAAAATTCTGTAGAAAATCTTTACACAAAATATACCTATTTAACTTGGGCATCAATGGTAATTTTTTCAAGTAAATGTACATGTTTTAATTAATAGTGAAGAGACAGAATATTATTATTGCACACACTGGATCCCTCATGTGTAAGAAGTTTTTTTTAATGCTGATTTTTTCAAGTCGCCCAAAAGTTTGTTTACTTCTGCTGTGTTAAAGCCAGATGTTATAGATAGATAGCCAAAGTGAGATAGAGTATTTGTAAACCCACTGCTACGATGTATCTATGTTGTATTTTAGTGATTAAGGATATGTTTCCTACCCTCTTAGAGTTAAGACTAAAATATTTCTTATTAGAAAAACCTATATTTATCATTTAAAGTATTATTTTTACTAGTTTTGTAGGAACTATGGCAATTACCTCTTTAAAATAAATCTTTCGAATAAATGAAAATAGATATAAATTTATTTTACAAAATATCAACAGAAGATTTACATACAGCAATGAAAAAGCAAAGAAAATGTTAATGAAATAATTATAAATAAAACGGACTAAAAACAGTTTAAATTACAAAAAAAAATAAAATAAATTTAATGTTAAAATGTATTTTTTTGTAACTTTTTAGCCGTTTTTTACGAAACTAGACTTAGAAATTAATAGACTCTAATAACTTCAAACGTGTTTAAACTATTATCTACTACTACTACAAAATTCCCCTAATCTGATCCAACAAATTACTACAAAAAGATCACCCTTTTTGTGTCTGAGTACTAATAACCATGATCTAAACCTATACTAAAAGAAAAGGTCCTAACTTTTGTTCAGAGTAATGTTATTAGTAATCTTTTATACCGGATGTAAAAAAAGAATTTTATGCTTTTTTTAAATGTAATTTCCATGAACAAAAGGGGAAGAATTCGGATACATTGAAAAATACATGCTAGATGCCTACACACATGCTTAAAAAGAGGACATCTGGATACTCCAGGTGTGTAAGAATATCAAGTATTTGAACATCTTAGAAAAATGGTTGTTAATATTTATACACATTTTAGCTGAATCTTTATCTGATTTAGTCTATTCAAATTTTCTGTTATCAGGTAAGTCTGCCAAAATCCCATCCTCAGTCTTATCTGTAATATTTCTTTTATTTTTTCAATTAATGGTTTTTAAAGCAGTCTGGAGGAGGTTGCTTTCTGTATCATAATTAATTTTTCTTTTTATTTTCCAATTGCTTAGCTAAGCATATAAATGCTAAATTAATTCGATCTAGAAATGTTTAACCAAATATTTACCGTTATTTGAGGTAATTTTGTCATATTTGTAGCACGCATGAAACTTCTGTACTGTAGAAATCAGGGTTTTTAGGAAATCTATGAGATCTTATATTACATTTGTTCTTCGTTTTATTGTAGTTGACGTAAGTAATCACACAAGACATATTGTTCTTGATTCTTAAAACTCAAATGAATCTAACAATTCTTTTCCACCCAAAGTAAAATTTATTTTGCACAAAAAAAAAATAAAAATTGTTGTCAAACTAGAAACTATTTCCAGGGCCTACTACATACTTTTCGAAAGCTACCTCACATCTGACGTAGATACGCTGGCTGGCGAGCACATCTTGTTTTCTTCCCACCATGGTTATATCACTGGCAAGATCACATTTGTCATATCTGAAGTTTTGCTCAAAAGGCTTAATCTACCGTAAATTAGGGTTTTTGCGTTTAAAGAGTTGATGCAGTGAAACCCTGTATCAAATAAAATTTGAACTTTCGATAACGTGAAAAAAAATTGGAGAGGGTCAGTAAAGCGTTATTTTATTTTTTTTTTAATAAAAACTACTATTAGCAGTCAAATTTACCTGACATAGGTAGTTCGGTATTCCGTTTCATATAGTATATCATCTGCAAATCTATAAGCAGTATGTCTTGTATGTGTTGAGTTTCTTACTGTCTAAATGCGAAAGACAATTGACAGATTTGAGTTTCTACTAACGAATCAGGAAATATTGGCAAGATAACCACTTTCTATACATTTAACAAATTGGCCACTTGGCCCGGAAAATAAAGTCTGTGAGGATTGTAATTATCAGTAAATTATTATATTGTGATTTGTTGTTCATCTAACTGGGACCCAGTTCCTTTGTGAAGGTTCGGGCTTCGGTAAACTATGTTGACACTCTTATATCTCGTTTATTTCTATTTCTTTTTGTTTTATCCACCATTCTAACAGTCCAAAATGTGTGGAAAACTCTCATCAGCACTCAAAAATTATATTTAATGGTGATTATTATACGAATTAAAGGTACTTTTGATTTCAAACATCATTCCGACTGTTCCCATCTCCATGCTTGTTTTTAATTTGACTTGCGGCGTTGCCTTATTCATAATTAAAGAAATACCTATAAGTGATGATACACGTAAGACTAATTTTTTTTCTAAGAAAACTTATAATTAATAAAAATGCAATTAGGGTAGGTTAGAATTGCTTAGGTTTTCTGTAAAGAAAGCAGGCGGTAGCGCACCAACCGAATTCCGAGTTTATTTTAAAAGGAGGATGTTTCTACAACAAAACCTATATTATTAGGTGGATCTGTATCGTTAACATTAGGTTAGCCCAGGTTCGGCAACAAAACCTTCATTCAAACTATAATAATAACAATAAATAATTACAATTCTGTTGTCCAAATAATGTTCAATTAGTCATTTCATTTCCTTTAACAAATTGGTAAATTTAAAATTTGGCAACGTTGCTACAGTTTTCGTTTTAATGCTGCCAAATTGTGACCGAGTGTGATTTTTAATTAATTTTTTAGGAAACTCTTGCATATTCGGCAATTTTTATTTTAGAAATGAAATATTACAAATGGGTACTTCCTGAAAAAAAATAAAAAAGACAAAAATCGTGTGTCAGGATAGTTTACCGGATCCAAGGTTCGTTTTCCTGGGAATTCGTTTTTAGCCAAGGTATTTTTGAAATCAAATTTTGTTTTACAAACCTACAAAACTTATGAGAAATTTTTTTAACAAACTTCTTTACAATATATTCTCCAACAGAACTTATCCCAAAAAACATTTCAATTAAAACAACAAATTATAAATAGGAAAACAGAAACAAAAATTATTATTATTAAAAGGAAAAACTGAACTAATAAAAAGATCATTTAGAATTAGATTTTCATGCGGTAAATCAGAGTACAATTATTTAAGAACTCTAAATTTTCTATGATCTGTGTCTCCCATAAAAACGCTACAATACATTTTATTGATGTCTCGACACCTGCACATTTTTTAATAATTTCTACAAGCACACACATAGTGGTCGTAGGAAAAAAATTAAATTTGGCAATCATACCAATTTGTGACAACATTTTAGGCCACTCTATATTCTGCACTTCATTTACACTCTACGCTTTCTTTAAAGTAATCAATTTGAAGATAATTTTTTTCATCTGTGCTCAAATTTTATCTTTTACATTATATATAACTTTATAAAATAGAGGTTTTTAAAACTTTTAATGTTATAATAACCCGAAAACATAAAGAACTGTACTTCTGCTTTTTTATGAATTATTTAGTACTATCCTCATCAATTGGTTTTCAATTCTAATCCTTTATTTTCCGCAAATCATTTTATAT
Organism: Kuschelorhynchus macadamiae; assembly: GCA_030620095.1. Taxonomy (NCBI): domain Eukaryota; kingdom Metazoa; phylum Arthropoda; class Insecta; order Coleoptera; family Curculionidae; genus Kuschelorhynchus; species Kuschelorhynchus macadamiae. Next base: position 1,375,791 of record JAUTXW010001503.1, read on the forward strand.
AATGTTTAAAAAAGTAATACTTAAAGTAGATATACATTCTAAATAATATCATCAATGTTTAATCCTCACAGAGATCCCTGAGATTTAAAAACCAGTGCCTAATATAATATTATACATAAAGTTCTTGTCAGATTTCCCTGAAAATCATGTTATAAGTTCACATTATACTCGACTGGCCATCGTCGGCAACACAACCTTTATGACCATGAAAGCCCTAAGTCAACATTTGTAGGGCATATGTACATAAAAGGGAATAAAGAAGGGTACGTAGGTGCTCACTAATTAAGGGACGAGAGAGGGTTAAGCGAGTTGATGTAGACATCGATCGGCCTATCCCCGAGGATAGTAGGATGAGCAATTACGCAATCTGCGACGGCTAATTGATAATCGGGCCTTGTTGTAGTAGTTCGAACCATACGAGGATGCCATTTAAAATGAACGTAAATCGATATTAGGGTTTCAATTACTACGAGTTTTAAACACTATTTTTTAATAAGTTTTAAATACTTATTTAAAAAATTATTCACGTTCACATGATATTTCCAAATTCTATAATTTTTGATGGAAAATATATTCTTAATAAAAGATTCTGATCGTTAAAAAGTACAGGGTTTTCCCGTATATTTTTCCACCCACCTAGAGAGTTTATTGAATAGATACGAAAATGTCGTAAATACAAAATTGTTAGGTTTTTTATGAAGATTTAGAATATTATATCATTAGTGCGAAAATATTATCGAAAATGTCAAAATTTGACAGGTTGTCAGTTTTTTTTAAATGAGACACCCTGTATATTAAATCATATTCTTGATGATCTTTTTTTTCTAATTTCAAATATATATACTTTGAATATATTCTGCCAATTAGTTTTATATATATAAGCGTTTAAACATTAAAGAAATGGTAAGGTAATTTCCGCTAAAATATAGTGAGCCATGGTCAAGGCAGTTTTAATATCTAACACTTTGGACGATGGATTATTCGGAAGAAGAGAAACTCGACATGATAGAATTATTTTATTTACACGGTAAAAATGCATCGATAGTTCGTAACGAATATCATAGATGGTTTCCAGATAGAACAACACCGACTCATAGCACAATATTAAACATCGTTAAACAATTGAATGACAGAAAAACACTTGAGCGAAAAGTTAGAATAGTGGAAAGAAACAACACCATAAAAAACCAATAATATAAAGTAGGTAAATAATAATATTAGCTTAAAGAACATGTTTTGGTTTTCTATATAGCCTCCTTGGTTTATAACGCTTTTCTGAATATTTCTTCTAAATTTTCTGTGTATGAATGCGTAGATAAAATGAGGTGATTGGGTGTTTAAATGGTCGATTGTTTAGACCATATTTTGCTCTAAAGCTTGGATGGTCCTTGGCCTATTGTAGTATATCTTCTTTTTTAGATAACTCCACAAAAATATGTCCAATGGAGAGAGATCGGGACTGTATGCTAGGCATCCTAATGGTCCATGTCTACCAATCCAAAATGGATACCTGTCATTTAAAAAATTGGTTACCGGCTGGACATTGTGAGGGGGGGCACCATCTTGTTGCCATATCAAATTAAGATGAATTAATCGGTAGTTGTTCTAAATGCCCCTCGATCTTGTTTTCTAATAACTCATGATACTTTTGTCCGGTTAAATTCCCATTAAAAAATATAGGTCCAATAACATGATTGTTAAGAAAGCCACATTAAACATGTAGGGATCTTCTTCCCTGAATTTTGACCGCCTGAAGAGCTCGCGGGTTTTGTTTTGACCAAAAATGCTTATTTTTTCGGTTAAACATGCCTCGTCAGTGAAAATTATGTTTGACAGATTTAGTTGGTTTACTTTACACGTCTTTCTATTTCTTGGCAAAAGTATAATTGGTCTCTTTATTTTGATAGGTTAATTCTTGAGTAGGTAAAAACTTATATGGCCTATATTTATAATGTTTTAGAACTGAGTGGATTTTATGCAATGATTTGTTAAAAAAAGTGGCTGCATCGGGAATTGAGCGCTCAGGATTTTCTAAAACAAGAATAAATAAGATAAATAAATTATTTTAATACAAAAGTTTCAAAATTACCTTCAAAATATAATAAAATACTTAAATCTTCTTCAGCTCTTCTTTCCACTATTCTAACTTCGCTTAAGTGTTTTTCTTTCATTCAATTTTTTAGCGATGTTTAATATTGTCTCACAAGTCACTGTTGGTCTATCTGGAAACCGTCTATGATATTCGTTACGAGCTATCGATGCATTTTTACCATGTAAATAAAATAATTCTATCATGTCGAGGTTCTCTTCTTCCGAATAACCCATCATATTACATATTAAAAATGCTCGTAAATAATTACTTCTGACTGGAAAACGTCAAAAAGGCGTCGTTCATTGCAAATGTCTTGACCATGGCTCACTATATTCTAGCGCAAATTACCTTACCATTTCTTTAATGTTTAAACGCTTATATATCCAAAACTAATTGACAGAATAAATTAAAAGTATATATATTTGAAATTAGAACAGGGAGTTATATTTAAAAAAACTGACAACCTGTCAAAATTTGACATTTCCAATAATATTTTCGCACTTATGATATAATATTCTAAATCTTCATAAAAAACCCAACAACTTTTGTATTTACGACATTTCCGTATCTATTCAAATAAACTCTCTTGGTGCGTGGAAAAATATACGGGAAACAAAATTGTATATGATAAATTTATTTCAGATTCAGTAGCTACCTAGGTTAAATCCACTCTATGGATATGATCCATAGATTTGCATTTTTAGCTTCGATACCTGCTTCTTTCTATTGCTTTGAACTAATAAATGAACTTGTTTGTTTATCATTGATATTGTTTGTATATATTTGATTTGCCTTTTTTGTAATTTTTTTCTAATTTTATTTTATTCATATCAATCATCTTAAGTTTAGTTTTAGATTAGTTATTGTTTATAATGTACGACTACCTACCTTCATTATAAAATGGGTTTAGGCCCGTATACAAATAAATAATAATAATAAAAATAATATTTTTTTTTATGTATAATTTTACCCTAAAAAAAATATAGGTTAGTTTTTACAATTTTTTTTATATATGTTATATGTCCCGCAGGAAAAAATCTAAAATATTTGACGTGCGGGTTTCGTTATTTGGAGGAATCTACGGTTTCTGATCCTATGATACACAAAAAGCAGTGACGACTCGTCAGGGGCGTCAGGGTCGGCCGGGCCGTATCAGAAAATATACAGGGAAAATTCCCTTTATAAAAAAGTAAATATTTTTCAAAAATAATTTTGCAAACATCGTAAAAACGCTCAAAACTAAAATGTAGTTTATTATTTCCTGAGCTCATAACAAAATAGGTAGGTATCCCTATTATAGTTACTTGACTAACATACAAATAACGCCATTAACAGCAGACTGCGTCCACCGTCCATAGATATTCTAATATATTTATTACAGACGGTGGCTAGGCCAGCAGTTCTTTACCTTAGTCATGACTAATGATGTATTATATCAGCAATTTTTACTTAGGTGCAAGTGCAAGTGAATATTAAAAAATATCATTTGCAATTTATTTTAGAAATCGGCCGGCGGCAACGTTTTTCTTGCTGGACCATATGCTTTTTTGGTTGTGTATGTTGCATTTACTTCGCTTGGCATCTATTTTTTTGACTGAGTAGAGAGCTTTACTAACATTTTTTTCTTATTTTTAAAATTTATTCTCTAGCCTAGATCTGCTATATATAGGTTGGTACCTACCTAATTATGATTGAAGAAATAAATGGAAAAAAATAAAAGACTAATGTTTGACCATATTTGGACGCGGCACCTTGATTAACACCACAAGGGCCTCAAAAATGATTTTAAGAAAAATAAAAAAAAAAAGTTTGTTAATATATTTTATTATAAATGGTATGAGAACAACATAAATACCTATATTCTTTATTATAGTTGTCGTGGCATAAGTGAAAAAAAAAAGCCTCTAATAAATAGTTATAGAATAACTTCCAATTTTTTTTTGCATTCGTGTAATTACCTCATTAGCCCCTCACCGTAAAACCGCCATTGATTGGCCCTAAATTTTGGAGTACGAGCCGTCACTGGAAAAATGGTTATTAAGAAAACTATGGCAATGGTAAATTATACTTAGGCGTCAGGCATATCGGGTTTGCCCATATATATATATATATATATATATATATATATATATATATATATATATATATATATATATATATATATATATATATATATATATATATATATATATATATATATATATATATATATATATATATATATATAGCAAATTATATATACATATACCAAAAAATATTCTTGCAAATGACGTGACAATACTAGTTGGAAAATAAAGGTTACGTCTCTTGAATACCGACCTTGTTTATGTTTGGAATACATTTTTGTTACTACTTATGGAGCAACTCTGGAATTAAAAGCAGAAATAGGTCTAAACTTATGCGCATACAGGTCATGCCTTTTTAATATTCTGGGAACTGAAACTTTAGTCTAGCTCGTTTTCTACCACACGAATCGAAAATTCAGAAAGCAAATTTTACTGTCTTTGGTGAATAGTTTTCCTGATTTAATTTAACGGCATCGTATCTGAATTTTTCTTTTTTCTAAGTTACTTCTGTGTTCGTGAGTGGAAACGCAAAATTTATTTCAATAAAAATATTAAATTATCAACTTTTTTTTTTAACAAACCTATTTTAGCCCTGTTAATGACACTTAGTTATAACACAAGCAATTTTAGTCTCTCTGGTTTATACAGGGCAAACCCTTCAGAAATAAAATTGCAACTTTGTTTTCATCTTTCTCTATGGTTTTACGTTTGGCCCTGTGGCATATGAACGGTTGTTCCTAGGCAAATCAAGTAATTACGCAGAGACCTCTTTATCTCTTCTAGAGGCTGGTGTGAAAACCAGCTCGATCAGCTAAATTTTGAGAAACGTTTAAATTGTAGCGTGCACGAATTCTGTTTGCCATTCTTTGGCCATTCGTTGTATCGGTGTCTCCAGGGATAAAATCGATTAAATATATCAAAAATTCCATCTTTCTCTACAAAACATAGATTCAAATTTCTTTTGTTTGTTTGCCATTCTTTGGCCCTTCGTAAAGTCGTAGCAGTATCAACTGAGATAAAAACGATTAAATATATCAAAAACTCCATCTTTTTCTACAAGACGTAGATTTACATTTTTTTCCGAAGTCGTAAAATTGGGTAAATTTGAATTTCCAATAAAAATGTATATAATTTCTATTTGATAGAAAACTGAGACATTTTTTGAGGTGGCCTGGCATTGCAAGCTGAAGTTTTGATAGACATAAATAAATAATAAACAGTTTGACATGACATAACTCGAAATACCTTCAGAAACTTGTAAATACCTCTACAAGCGCTTTGAGGGTTAGTGAAAATGGATATATATATATATATATATATATATATATATATATATATATATATATATATATATTAATATATATATATATATATATATATATATATATATATATATATATATACCGAAAAGTAGAGAAATATCAATTATTTAATGCCTAATTTTGTATACGAAATGAAGATAATTATATTACAAAATAATAAACACATGTATGGTTTGGAGGTTTAAAGGTATGTCTTAGAAGGTAGTAAAGCATGACATTAGTTTTATTTTTTGCATTCACAAGCAATTTTTTACATATAGGTTTACTATAAGTGAGTGAAACGGCTGTCTAAAAATAAAATTAAAATTTTTGTTTTTTTAAGAGGTGGAAAAAAGCAAATTGTAAAACAGGTTTGGTTTTAAATATTTTTTCGACTACAGGGTGATTCTAAGAGGGTAATACATCTCTTTAAAAATAGAGATATATCTTTTATTACAGAAACTAATAATATTTTAAGACACAATAAAACGTTAAACAATTTTTTGCATTTCGATTTGGGTTCCTATTTTTTGCACATTTAGAATTGGCAGCAGTCAAACTGTCAAGAATGACAACATAATATGAGTCTGAACTCTGAAGCATAATTTCAAGTCAGGTTATTAACTTAGACTCTAACGGCTATGGTTTCTATCCTGCCCAACAGATGCGGGATGTCAATATATATCTTGTTATTTTTGCCAAAATTAAAAAAAAAACATTATTTAAAAGAGTCCGAATGAAAAAGCGACTTTTGTCAATATGTTTAGCACTTAACCTAGACAAAAGTAAATATATGATTTCTTTAACACTAAAGAGATTATTTTATTGCACACAAAACAGTTTTAAAAGACCTTTTTCGTAGGTTGATAGTAATAAGCTTATGATTATATCATATATTTATTAATATAAGAATATGTACTTACAGACCGACGCACACACGGCAAAATGCATAATTTAGGTGGACATAAATGCAACTTTTCACTAGAACCAAATGTGACTATTTATGTTTTTAAATATTTATAAGTATATTTCACAATATTATTTCAAAAAAGTAATAATATCCCTAGCATCATAACGCAGCAATAAACGTCCAAAATGAAGCAATTTAATTAGGCTCTCATATTATCAGTGGCGTTCAATTATTCGCGTGATAAGCGTGTTCTCTCTAACTGTAGTAAAACAAGTTAGAACTGGTTGATTCCATGGATTCGGAACCTGTAGGTATGTGGATAATATTTTATATTTACTTCTTATATATATATATATATATATATATATATATATATATATATAATTTATAAGTTTTTAAATTAAAATTTAACTTCGTGAGCCCTATAAAAAAGTCCCAACGAGCCCGTAAAGTTCTATATAGAAAAGACAAGATTAAATATTCATTTTCAATATTTCAAGAAACTAGAGTGCAAAAAACTGCATTTTCTCTGAAATAGCTCTTTGTTTACAGAAAATCACACAATATTAACCAAGATTGTGCAAAAATGTAAAAGACGTAGTTAAAACATTTGCAAGTAAATGTATTTCTAAATGGCGAGCTAGTCAAAGAAAGATCGAGTATTTTTTGCAAAAAAACGACGAATGGCTTAAAACTGAAGTAAATTTTCCGAAAATAAACGGCAACAACACCAAAGAAAATGCCTTTAAAAGGAGAGAGACCTCAGAAGTAATTTTCTGTATCTTCCAAAAAAACCAAATCCAGATGCGTTATGTCTTTGATAACAGAAAATAGCAAACAAAAATTATGTTTTGCCACAAAAAAGTCTCTAGTTAGAAGGGGTTGTAAAATTAGCTGTTAGCGCAACTCTCCAACAAAACATGAAGATTGCTCATGAATTTCCATGAGCAACTTCGAAATTTTCCTCTTGTACTGCAGAGGAAGCGTTTTGTTTAATCACTGATTGTGATTTGTGAAAAGAAGAATATACCAAATTTCAAAGACGTGCTAAAAAGAAGGGTGCTAATATGTATCCACTATATAATGTTCTGTGGTGAAAAAACAATGTTACTCACCAAACATTTTGATTACTGAAACTGAAGCTAAAATTCCTCTAAAACAAACAAAATATTTCAAATGGTTCGCCATACAGGGATTCCCATATACTACTGTTGACAATTGTACTATTCGAAATGTTTACAGAATCCAATAATGTTAAACAAATTTATTGGAAGAATTTAAAGCCATTATCAACAAAGTAAGGCAGTTTTTTTAACCAAGCCAAAGTCGCTTTAATATTAAGAATGTTTTTAGAGAATTAAGAATAAAAACCAGTATCAGATAACTCCGCGTCAGAACTGATATTCTCATGGTTTATAGAGTATAATGGAAAGTGTTCTGCGCATTATTCTTAGACTGACTCAATATGTCTAAACTGTATATTACGACACATGAATTCGTGACATGCCATTAATGCTAAAAAAGGTTGAAAGGATATACGCACATGACTGAACGTTATGATATTATAAATAATAAAATCTGCAGAAATTTAAATGGATCGGGCAGAAAGCAAATAAGAGGCCAGACCTGCGTTATGAAAAATAATATATGCGCGCTAAACAAATATTGCGCTTGTTTGATACAAATATTTGCATACAAAGTATCTTATAAATTTCAAATTTGTGTAATACATCTAGACGGTAAAGCAACTAAAAATCACTCTCAACCTTAAGATATTAAAAATAGATTTTGTACCAGTAGCATTACAATAATAATTTGGTCTAGAGACTACAGGCATTACAAACGATAAATACAATATTAAAGTACCAGATTTAGTTTTATAACAATGACTACACGTATTTCCCTTGATGATCTTCAGACCTTTAAAATTGTAAATCATGCCACACATAGATCAACAAAAATAAGCAAATAGGTACACTCACCCTTTACACGCCCAAACAATCGGTGTTGTGTATCAGATAAAGTGATAGGGACTTAATATACCAGTTATCGGTTTATTCAACTACTAAAAATAGTGCAAAAATACAGACACTGAGGGACCACACGATACCTGCCTAAATGGCAGCCAGGACTGTCGCCTTCAACAAATGACAATGATGACATTTCTCATAAAGAAAGTTATACACTAAACAGATAATAATTAAGTTACATATACTGCATTTCCCCTCTTCTTTATAAAGATAGTAGGCGGTATAATTACTCTACCATGTCTGTTTTTTTCCACAGCTTCGTACCTTAATATTTAACAAAAACATGCTGATTTACTTTATACAGATCTTTTGAAATAGCACCTTTCTAATTGGTTGTATGATTGTGTGGAGGCTTGAGAAGATCAAGTCTAGTACGAGCGGGGCATTTAAAAATAGCCTCTGTTGGTGAGATACCTGTCACTGTTAAAGGGGTATTTCTATAAGTAAATGAATAGTTTTGTAATTTGCTTATTATTAATTTTACAAAAAATTAAAGTGGTAAATTTTAGTATGAATCTTTTAATGTAAAGTAAAATGTTTAAATATTCGGTAGATTCTGTATCTATATTTCTTTCGTAATTCGTAAAAAAAAACCTTAAATAAATTAACACAGTTAAAGAAAATCTATTTTTTTCTCCCAAGTACGATAAAGTAATCTGATTTCCTTTTCTGTAGCCATGACCGCAAAGAATATACGCATTTTCTTATGACGATCTGTTTTCTAGTAGGAGGGAGCAATTTATTCGCTCTCTTTATGGCTGCGTCCGGTCTTTTAACCATATAGTTGGTGTTAGTATGTAAGTAACTTTATAAGTAAAAAAAGAAGTTTATACATTTTCAAGGGTACCCTGGTGTAACTTATAGGTGCAAATAATAATATCTATTATAATAAATTATTTTTTACGTATACTATGGAATTTTTCTATTATACGTTTTTAAATGTTCTGAAAAATAATATTTGTTGCTGATTTAAATCCTCAATTTTATATATAACACTTTCAAAATTAGAAAAAGAAGCATACGAGCAGTTGTGTTGCTTTCCATCCTCTGCTACTCCTTGGGGGCATCAGTTTAAAACCTTGTGCTGCCAAGAAGGTCGCATCTAAAGCGATTTAGTGCACCACAGTACCTACAGATACCACCACTGTTTGCCTATTTCCCTAATCTACTTCTAAAGTCGAACGACATGACACCTTGTTTGTTTCAGTGTTCGGGTATATCGGCTTTGATACAGATAAAACCCAGGGAAACTGTCTGATGAGGCTTGCCGGGGGCAGAATGACTCCTTGGTTCTGAAACGAGATGTTTTGATCGTTTCTTGACACGATGGTGAAGAATTAATTTCCTCACATCTTTAGTTATATATATATATATATATATATATATATATATATATATATATATATATATCTTAAGGTTGATTTTTGAGAACATTTTAATATGTAGTGTGCATTAATTTTTTTTACTCAGTTTTGAGTCTTCCTACTTGCGAAGGACTAAAAGATTAAATTGGTCAAATCTCCGTATTTTTTATACAAGACATACAATTACGTTTTTGTCCTTAGAACATAAAATCGAGTTTGGAAACAATATGGAAACATTTTATAACTTTCAAAAAAATTGTCACTTCTTCAAGGAGGGCCTTGCCGACATGACGTGAGGATGAACCTTTTGAGAACACGTACTTTTTAACCTGACATGGTCTAAAAGTTTGCAGTTATCTCCTTAAATGTTTTAGTGACGGTAAAAATGGGTATATAAAAGTAGAATACATTTCACGGATCCTACAGAAATTTTGTAAAATTCTACCTATATAAATTGTCTCGTATTTTAGTACGTTTTGTGGCTTCTATTCCTATATTAATATAATAGTCATAACTAGTTTTTTTGTTGTTTTCTTATAATGTATGCATGTTTGTGAACTTTATTACGTAGCTAACTATTTTTTTTTCTTATTTTAGAAACGTTTTAATGTCAATTAGAATCGAGAATAGCAGCACAAAAAAGTCCTTTAAAAGTTATTTTGCAATTCATTTTGCCATAAGGCAAACCACTTAAATTTTATAACCATTTAAATATTAAAATTGACAATGTTTAAAAGTAAAACTTTAAAACAATTTTAAATATAAGTTTTGAACCTACCAAGATTTATAATCATTTGTTAGTCGTAACTACTTAACTTTTAATAAACAGCAGTAATTATTGGAATATCTTAAGAAATTATACATTTGGTCTACAGAGAACAACATAATTTGCTTTCTAAAAACCGTCACAATAATAAATAAATCATGACTATAATCCAAAATATTGGAAAAATCGTTTTGCAATTTGGAAGAAATTGTTTAATCATTTTACGTTGATATGACTGATTTAACAAACTTTGTTTCATTTTCAGCACGAGACACGGAATTGCAGATGGTATTAACTCAATGTACCTATAGAGTGATGGTTTTCGTAATAAATACTACTAGAATTTAATTTATATTAATAATTTATATTAATAACTTTCTTATGACCTACGTATTTCTTGGAATACCAAAACGAATACTCCATAACTTCAAAGTTGTTTTAGATTTAATTAAAACTTAAAAACTTTATGAAACGGCGCGAGTAATCCTGCTGAAAGTTTTGCTCTTCTTGTAAGAAATTCTGTTGTTAAAAGTTCCAAATATACCTGGTTTGAAGGAGAATCGATTTTCTCTTGAATTTCTTAACTATTTTAAAAGTTCTTAAGGAACTCGCATATTTAAATTAAATACAACTTTATGCACTTCTCTTGGTTTATTATCTTAGTGAAAGCCTTAATTTTATGCACCTAACTTTCCACCGTGTTTTAAAATAAGCTGACTGAAGCCAAGCTATAAATTAATTGACGGAAAATGTAATGATAAACGTCAAATAATCTATTTAAGTTTTTGTACTAGTGATGATTCTTCATTATCAACTATGAAGCTATGCTAATAGCGCAAAAAAATTAAACCACATATTGTGTGGTAACGCGTAATACCATTATACAAAACTTAATTTTATGCACCTAACTTTCCACCGTGTTTTAAAATAAGCTGACTGAAGCCAAGCTATAAATTAATTGACGGAAAATGTAATGATAAACGTCAAATAATCTATTTAAGTTTTTGTACTAGTGATGATTCTTCATTATCAACTATGAAGCTATGCTAATAGCGCAAAAAAATTAAACCACATATTGTGTGGTAACGCGTAATACCATTATACAAAACTTAGTTTTTTTATTTTCTGTAATCCTAATATAATATAATCGAATAGAATAATATATATTTCCAGAAAATCATATATTTCGTACATAGGGTCATCAATAAATTAGAATAAAATGTATAGTGAATAAATAAAATATAAATAAATAAAAAGGAAACATATATATATACACATAATAAACTAAAATACGGATATTATCCGTAATACGACACAATCTAAAAAACAATAAACAATTACCAAAACACAACAAAAATCCTAATAAAATAAATATAAATTTGCTACACGATCTCCATCTTTCATTCTACTGCTTGTAAATTATAAACTCCGAAATAGAATAAAAAACTTGTCCAGGAGAACTTATTTTACAATTTTTTACATTTATACTGTTTAAACCATTGTGACAGTTTATTGTACAAATACACGCAGCTGTATACATAAGAACCTCCGAAAAAAGTCATTCTATGTTTAGGCATCTTAATAATCTCAGTATTTCTAGTAAAATGAAAATTAATTTCATTTAGCCTTTCGTACTCATAAGCATTTTCTTAAACACTACATATTTACGCGGGACAGTTAAATTTTTTTTTCTCTAAATAGAGTTCTACAGTTCTCCAACGGTTTAAGATTGAATATTATGACCCCAGGAAACTATATTATTAGATAAATGGCTGAAAATCATTGCATAATATACCAGCTTCATCAAGGGAAGTTAGTTTGGAGACGATATAGTCAATGTGTTTTTCAAAAGATAAAGTTGAATCGATATATGTTCCCAAAACCGTTGTATCTTCAAAGAATTTTATTTTTTCGTTTTTTTTTAAGTTAAAGAAAGAGGTTTCCGAATATATATATTAACAAATACAGTCTTGTCTGGGTAAAAGATCAACTGATCACAAGCTTCCATATCAACGCATATGCGCCTTACCTTTTGAGAGGACCTCCGGGTCACTAGATGCAACAACCACTGTCGTGTCATCAGCGTATATAGATACGTGGTCAGCACCAAGAGCATCCGGAAGATCATTCACGTACAACAAGAATAACAACGGGCGCAACACTGAACCCCGTGGGACTCCCAAGTTTAATTGGCTTAGATACCGACAAGGTATTACCACATTCAACTTTTATCTCCCTCTCCGATAGGTACGATTCAATCCATAGCAACAGATTACCACGAATGCCCATATTAAAATCTTTTGATATAAGTATTGTTTTGTTAATTGTATCGAAAGCTGTAGATAAATTAAAGAATATAGTTACAACATACTCATGTTGATCCAGTTTCAAATATACAAAATTTAAAAAAATCCTAGATGCAGACTCAGTTGATTTGTTGGGCAAGAATCCGTGCTGGAATCTGCTAACTGTATTGAATTTCAACAAAAAGGTAGTTATTCTGGAATGTATAATTTTCTCGAAAATTTATAAAAACGAGCTAAGTATTGAGAATATCGGAGGCCAAAGTAAAAGAAATCTTTATTTGTATTTTTAGGGGTACCTTGAATCAAAGTGATTATTTACTGCTGTACTGTATTAGTTTGACAATTAAACTTGTTCTCTTTGAATATGAAAGGCAATGTATGATCAGGAAAATAATGTACTTGTCGAAGTTGGGTTGTTTGGTACAGACTTTCCTGTCGCAATGACGCGCCAGCTAAAAGACAATTTTAAAACCACTTGCCTATATAATGGCCGTATGCAACTATTCGCGAAAACAAAAACAATCTTCTTGGCCTGATAATGCATTAACAAAACAAATAATGTAACACATTTTAATTTCATTCCAAATTTATGATATTAATTATATTTGGATAATAAAACAGTCTGTAAATTTATATAAATTTCGTAGTCGGACAACTGTATCCTATGACATTACAATGCCTATGAAGTTTATATGCCAAGAGATCTTTTAGAAATTATAAAGGATGTGATAAAAACAGCTCTTTTTACCTCTTATTGAATTTGGTTTGGTTTCACTCTAGACATTTCTGTGTGTACTTGAGGATTTAAAAGTCATGTTAATATCACTCATAAGAAATTGCTATATGCAAGCTTGTTAAGCAACCTTCAATTGGGTGTACACATTTTTTCTAAAGCCTGAAAATTCATTTACGTATTATTTCTTTTTGTTAATTTCCAGGTCTAGCGAATATGATATATTCTTGCATAGTTGCAGCAATATAGTTATACTTATGGTCGAGATATTGTTCCACGTAAGCTGATCTGCTGCAAACAGGAGTCTTAATGTTTCCATCTTTTTTACGAAAGTATCAATACAATTTAAGCATGAATTCGAGCAAAAAGTTGCAACAAGTATCATTTTGGGCAGTGTTAATTTATCAGATATATATTCTCGAAAAGACCTTATCGATCGTTTCAAAGTGTTTGTTGCTCGCAGAGAAACCAGGCCTATGTTTTCATTATTTTGTATTTTTATTAAAACTCTTTACATTCATATATACGTTTTTTGGCTTTACCTAGTTTTTTTAGTGTCCATATTACTAGCTTTATTTAAAACTTTATAGCGCGGTTTATAAAAAGCGTTTACATAAACATGTGCAAATTTGCTATAAAAACTGAAGGATCAAAGTTAAACGTTTTTATTTAATATGACCATCGTATATCCTCAAATTAAGAACAATTATTTATTACAAATAAAAATGGCATCCAAAAACATAAAACTGATGATGAAACTTTATGAGAAATTTTATAAAAATAATAAATACCAGTGAAGAACTCTAAATTTATTTCAGTATACGTTTTCAATATTTATAAAAAAAACACGTTTAAGCACCGATTTAAGTTATTCACGAAAATATCAGATGTCTGAGACTCTTAATGACTTTTAGTTTAACTAGCTAAATATGTTCTTTCTTGTTGCATTGAGTCCTTTCTTTAGATAAATAGCGCATGGACATGGGGTCAACATTATTTCATGAGAGGAAAATATTTTTGCAAAAATTATTTTATGTATTGAACAATCTTTAGTTATTTGATTTACAGCCAATCAACAAAAGGGGTAAATTTTAATTTATAACTTCTGTTATGAAATCTAAAAGTTTAGATGTAATAAAAAACCTCGTTCGATTATTGATTTTTAACCAATTAATATAACAAATTTTAATAGGAATTTGCTTTTAGTACACGATGCATTTGTAGGAAAAATAATAAATTCTCCATTAAAAATAAAATAATTGAAAAATCGAATAATGTACCTCGTTGGCACAGCCAATGGCTATGCGTCTTCTTTAGTAAAACACCGGAAAATGATAACCTTATTGCTCTTTCCAGCGTGCACTTTTGTTCCCGGCTGCATGCATGGCACGCCTGATTTATTTTAGCGCCTAACGGACATTACATGAGACCCACTTGCTTATTTATGAGCATAAACTTTTGGCACGGTACTGGTGCAAGGTGTATATGGAGCTCTCCAGAGCCCGGTGATATACCTTTACGTTACATTATGTAATAAAACTGTGGAAAGTTTATTTTCAAGATATACACTGATAGAGTTCCTAAGACACGGCACATTTAATCATCCATAAAACGAGTTCAAAAGAACCTTTTCTTTAAGAATTTTACAGAACCGTCGATTTATAAATAACTTAAACTGATATCTCAAGAAGCGTTAAGAGTATAGCATTAAAATATTAGTAGAGAAAATGATCACGACGAAGTACCGGAAATGTTTTGTGAGTTTCTAAAGCCGAAACAATCGTAATACCCTAAAAGCTGTTTTTTTAAATTGTATTAACAATGTTAATTAAAATTACATTTTTTGATTCTAGAGGAATTTATTTAATAAGCTGATTTATAAGCTTTTTATTCATAAAGTTGGATAATAGGTACGTAGACGGTAAATATTGAGGAACATTAAGATGTCTATTTTTTCAAACACATTTTTTTCAAATGTGAATGAGTTTTATATTCTTAAATAAATACAAAGCGTTTCATCAAAACTATTATTATTAAGACAGGTAAAATAATGATTTTTTAAATTTAATAGCTGAAAAAACTAATTAAATGTTGATTAGGGGCTTAAATTAAATATCGCATAAAGATAAATGTAGGTTGTGGTTTCGTTTCAATAGTAATGTGGCGAACCAAAAAAATTAAATATTAGAGCGAAAAGAGAATTTTTTTAAATTTTGGGGTACTATTATATATAATATTAATTTTTTCTACAGTAAAGCAGACCATAACTCTAAAAGAAAATATCAGTAATAAACAAATACTTAAAAAAGAGATTAAAACAAAGTCATTTTGGCCCAGTCAAAATATTCGCATTACCTGCAGAAATTAAATTGATTATCCTATTTTAATTTACTTTTACAAATTTAATATGCGAACTAGTAGATGCTAAACTAATCGAAATATCTAAATAGAGAAACTACTCGGTCAAAACTTTTTAATATTTCTAAATAAAATGTTATCTTTATCACTCAATATATCAATGTTTTTCCTTTTCTAAAAATTCTGGTTTAATCTAAAAATATGTAATGTCAACGTATGTGATTAAAATTTTTTGATTTTGTTTCCGTTTCAAAATTCCAAGAAAATCTAAACGAACTATTTTTGTTTTCAAAAATTGTCACTTAAACAATAAGTGTTAATTTGACATGCAATGCATCAAACAACAAAGCCCCTTTTTAATATGATTAAGTTTGTGAGATTAAGTTAAGCGAAAGGCATTCTCAGTATTAAAACATTTGTAGTCTAATCGACATGTACTTAATCAAAATATCAACGCCTTGCTGTCCGACCCTCATTTTGTCACAATTTTATTTTGCAGACAACGTTTATGGACCTTTTCTTGATTTACAGACTAAAAATCGCAATCTGCCTGTTTTTTTACAAGATTTTAAAATTTCACCGCTCTCCATATCTCCTCGATAAACTTCAATACCGTACGGATATGTTACTATTATCAAATTTCTAACTTAATCAAAAAATATAAAATAACCAGTACGACAATGTGAGTTGCATCCTTTAAAAAATTAATGAAAAATAAATTGCTCGGCCAACAACTACAATAACAGTGAACCCCGCTAAACAAACAACTACTATTTATTTTCTCGTCTATCCCCTCTCTACTTTGCATATTTCTAAAATAACTCTCTCACTTCACTGGCCGATCAGATTTTTCTAACACAGGCCAGCTCTTTATTTTCACAATGAAAATACCCTCCCAATAATAAAAAAAATATTCGGAAAACCCTAATACGTACCATTTTTAATAGCCTAATTAGAAACTTTGATATTGGCAGGTAAACAATTTTATTGTGGAGCGGCTAAAATCGGTCCATTTTACAACGGAAAAATTACCTAGACTGGGTTGTTTACAACATTAGACATAAAATAAACGTTAAACATCACTCTTCTGTTGAGTTTCGAATTAAGTGGTTCTCTGTGTATCGATAAGCAAGTGTGAAGACGACAATGTCGAGTCAAACGCGCCGAAGTCGCAAAATTTCTCCTGACAAATTTTGTTATATTTGTGGAGAATTTCTGGTGAAATCACAAGCCAGGCCATTCTCCGAAAACGTAAAAAAAGCCTACTTTAAATATTTTGGTGTGTTAATTGGGGATCAAGATAAGCGGTGGGCTCCCCATGTGTACTGTGTTAGTAGTAGTGTATCATTGGTGCAGTGGATGTAGGGAAAGAGAAAAAGTATGCCTTTTGAAGGTTCCAATGGTATGGCGAGAACCCACCAATCACTCTGACGATTGTTATTTTTGCCTGACAAAGACTGAAGGTTATTCCAAAAAGGGAAAGCACAATATCCAAACTTGCAAGCTGCCATACAACCTGTTCCTCATAATGCAAATTTGCAAGTGCCGATTACGCCTTTAAATTGGCAAGCTATTAATTTGGGAGATAATGAAGATAACGCATCATCAGGCAGCTCAGAAAAACAGTGCACCGATCCCACTTTTACCACAGGTTCCATTTCCGGCGAGCCACATTTGATTGTTCAAAGTGAATTAAATGATTTAGTACGTGATTTGGGGTTATCCTAGCAACATTCAGAACTTCTGGGTTCCCGTCTTAAGGAATGGAACCTATTGGCCAAAGAAACAAAAATTACGAATTCCAGAAAAAGAAATGCTATGTTTTCTGAATTCTACAGTATGGAAAATTCGTTGTGCGCGTGTACTGATATAGACAGTTTAATGCAGGAGCTTAATATTGAACATTCTCCCCGTGAGTGGCGCTTATTCATAGACTCATCTAAATATAGCTTAAAAGCTGTGTTATTGCATAATGGAAATTTAAAACCCTCTATACCAGTTGCCCATTCAGTTGCAATGAAAGAAAATTATGAAAATATGCGCACGATTTTGGATAAAATAAACTACAAGAGGTATAAATGGCCGATATGTGGGGACTTAAAAGTTATAGCGATTTTAGTGGGACTTCAGGGGGTTTTACAAAATATTGCTGTTCTCTTTGTTTATGGGACAGTCGTGCAATAAATCAGCATTATGTAACAAAAATTTGGACAGGAAGAAGCGAATTTCAACCGGGATCTCAAAATGTTAAATTTATACCTCTTGTTGATCCCAAAAATGTACTTTTGCCTCGTCTTCACATTAAACTTGGGCTGATGAAAAACTTTGTGAAGTCTTTGAATAAAAATGGTGATTAATTTAAATACCTAAGACAAGTTTTTCCCCAGTTAAGTGATGCCAAATTAAAAGAAGGTATTTTTATTGGGCCACAAATTAGAAAATTGCTGGACGATGTCAATTTTACGGAAAAGCTTACCAGGCAGGAACTCAGAGCATGGAATTCATTTGTTAATGTAGTAAGAGGATTTTCAGGCATTTAGTTAATGAACTCTTAGACGCCTAAAAAGCCCTTGGTGCCAGAATGTCATTAAAAAGTTACTTCCTCCATTCCCATCTGTCGTTTTTTCCTAAAAATTTGGGAGCTGTTAGTGACGAGCAGGGTGAAAGGTTTTACCAAGATATCAGAACAATGGAAATTCGGTACCAAGGACGATGGGATCCAGCCATGATCGGTAACCAGTGTTGGTTTTTGAAGAGAGAAGATAGGACACTCTTAGATGTATGGTATATTTAATATGCGAAAACTGAAAACATAGTCAATAAACAGAGTTAAGAATTTTCTGAAATCATTTTTTCTGTAGATATTAAGTATCGTAACATTTGATATGGTTCTACAACTGTAACAAGAAAACCCTACGTGCTACAACTTTTTATTTGTCATTTTCGTATTTGGATAGGTCCATTCAACAAAAAAAATTTGTTTTGTCGGCCAGTGGCTTTCTGTCTCGTCCCTTAGTAGCATAGCGCTATTAACTTGGACGCGTACTGTGTTATGTATATATTTTTTTGTATAATCACCCTGCACTACTCTTTTTTTTTATAGAAAAACTTCAAACTAACATGCTTTACGGAAGTTAATAATATTTTTTTTATAATTATTTGATCGGCTTCAACAGTCCCTTCCCTTGTGAAGAAAGCTGATAAGTGACCTTTTATTACTATCGCTGATGTTTACGTTTATTTTTCTTAATTTGTATTTTTTTGGAATAATAAACGTGTTTATTACTATTATTATTATTATTTTTTTTATTATTAAGTGAATTTAAACTTAGGAATATTTTATAAAACGAAACTGGTTGAGCGTTTTTCATTTTTTTTATGTACTACCAATTAAACTCTGCAGGATAAATTCAAAAACTTAAAAATAATTTTCAGGATTTCTCATGCACAATATTGCTATAAATATTTATTTAGTTTCGTCTTCAAAGTTGAAATTCTAAAGAAAGGCAACTAATGTTGTCATCCAGTCCTTACCTAAATTTTGGGACGTACGCAGTAATTTTATTAATTTCGACTGTTTTACAAAGTCTGATTTTTAGGAATGTATAACATGTGACTTTTTACTGATTAAAACGAAAACAAAAATAAAATAAAACGGTGAAAAAATCTGTACATTTCCTTTAACCGGAACTTCCCTGTTGTGAATCTTTTTTTTTCTTAGGAATAGTGAAGTGTGTCCACATTTATAATTTAATAACATATTTACATATACTGTGTTTCCAAATATTCTATTTTATTCCCCCATATTGGATTCGTACCAGTATTTTAGCAGTTCCTATTTACCCCACATTTGACTTTTGGACATAATTTAAAATAAACTGAATAAGTACTTTATATACTAATTTCTTAACACAGCCATTTTGTTACGTTGTGTTGAGTTCGTAATGGTTTATTTCTATATCGCGTTCATTTATTATGAAACATTTAAAGTCAGTTGAATGAGATTTTTTTTTTTACAATTATTTTTTTTTAAATTTTATTTGGCCCCCATTTTGTTCCGCCATTTTGAATTCGTAGCACAATTACCCTAGTTTATCTCTATATCACACAATCTGATTTTTTTAGGCTAATATCTTAAGTATTTTATTATGCCTCCATTTTGGATTAATTCCAAAATGTTACCAGTTCATTTCTATCCAACACTTGGTTTTTTCGTCAAATGTGAGGTAATTTGGAAAATTAGTTTCTTAATGATAATTTTTTAACACTTCACCAAGCGGAAGTTGGTTCGGCAATGTTAGATATTTATCAAAATGTTACCAGGTTATCCCCATAAGACCTTTAATTTTTGACCAAAATTTAAAAAAATTAATTTACTTACTTACCCAATTAAAAGTTTGGGTAAATATGTCCCAATTTATCAGAAAGACATGACAACATATTTTTGGGCACTCAAAAACTCGAAGCTATGTGAAATCTTGGTCGGGATTTTTTGTCACGATAGCAAATATTTTATTTGATCACCAATTTGTTCCACCACCTTGAATTTGTACCAGAATTTTTCCAATTCATCTCTGTCATGTTCAATTCTTGCACAAAATTTGAAATAAATCTAATATGTAGTTCTATGATATTGTTTTTTTAAATACTGGATTGGTACAAAAATGTTTCCAGTTGATTTCTACGTAATACTTGATTTTTGTACAAAAGTTCAGGTAAATTGGGTAAGTAGTTTTTTAGTAATATTTTTTTAACATTGGCATCTAAGGACCCTAAAACGTGGAGATCGGCAAAATCCTGGAAGGGTAATTTTTTCACGATAACAACACGAGGGAAATAAAAGAGTATTCTTATTGATATTCTGATAAATATTTTTGTTACCTGTTTAAAAATAAATAATGTTAGTCAAACGTACAGAAATCGAAATTTTCGCAGAATAAATCATATTTGATTTAACTTTCAACAAATACTTAAGTATTCGCAAAGAACAGAACTGGTCTGTCACCGCCAACTGTTCAGCTAGATTTAAAAAACACTATTAATTCAACCTAGTTACGTCTCTAGAACACAAAAATTTACATTTTAAAATAATTAAACTTCTTTCTGCGGCAAAGTTCATAAATCATCTGGTTTTTACACTTCGCCGAACTGCACAAAAGTTAATCAGAATTCAAAGTGAGAAAGAAACGGTTCTTTTGAAATTAAACAAAAAATATTTTTCCTTTGACATGCACGGAGCAAGGCTGAATTAATATAACCGGAAGATGTAAGAGCGGTTCAAATGGAGATTGCTGTTTCGCGGATTCTATTGTCTGTTTTGGACCGTATTTTAAAAATATAGCACGTACTTGCAATATTTTCACTTAGCATCCATCTCATTTTCCATATTGCGTACATTTGGAAATTAAAATATTATCGAAAGTGTTTTAAATTTAACCACATCTAACCTAAAAAAAAATATCGGGTTTTGGTTAGAGCAATTTACAAAAATCTGCTAAACTCCTGAAAATAAAGGAAAACGTTTCTTTTTGACTAATTATTTTTTTATTGTTTTATCAAATAAAAGTTACATTACATTACATTTCTTACAAATACGTAGCTATTAGGTAATAGTACGTACACACATAAACCGGTTGAGACTGAAAGTTAGGCATTCGCTTTTTTTTACAAAAATGTAACTTGTAATTTCGTTAATTTTAACCCCTTTTTATAAATTTTATTTCCTCTAATAGAAAATTTTATCTAGTTTTTTAATGTGTGTACAGTGGCAAAGATATTTCAGAAGTTCAGTAGTGAATTATTTTCCTAATCAATGGAAAATATCCATTGGTAAACCTATACGCAAGGTCCCCGATCCGACTGATTTGAACGAACTACGTCTCATTAGTATACTTTCAACTTTCCCAAAAATATTAGAAAGATTTCTTTATAATCAGATATACACCTACTGTATTTCCTAAAATATTATACCAAACAGCCAGTGTGGATTCAGAAAACAAATTAATACAACAGTAGCTTTAGCCAACGTAACCCATGACATTTTTCGCGCTTTTGACAAACAAATGCACACCCTGCTCGTACTTTTAGATTTTTTCAAGGCGTTTGACACCATTGATCACCGGCTTGTCGTGTCTATATTAAAATTTTACGCCTTTGACTTTATTTCATGCTGTCTTATTAGATCATATTTACTTGAAAGATTTCATAAAATCAGCTCAGACAATAAATATTCTGAACAGGTAAGGATACTCTCGGGTGTCACATACAAGCTTTTGCAGATGACACCCAAATATATTTCTGCTTCAATGACAATGACGCTGTTGAAGTAGAAAATTTTGTGAACACAGACCTACTTACCCTAAATAATCTTTCTAAAAAACATAATTTAAAACTCAATCCAGCTAAATCGCATCTAATGTTATTAGGAAATAAGAATAAAACAGATTTTCTTAAAAACAATATTAACATTTATATAGATGACATTAAACTGATGTTTCTGGACTCTGCTAGAAATTTGGGATTGGTTGATAATACGCAGCTTAGATTTAGAGAACAATTTATCTTGATTTTTTAATTTGATGAAAATGTTATGTGAGTCTCTCGTTTTATCTAATCACGGTGATTCTATATATGGCTTTTGTTTGGATGGTAACTGTAAATATCGCATACAAAAAGTGCAAAATAATTGTGTTCGGTTTATATCTGGAATGAGGAAATTTGATCATATTTCTCCCATGTATTAGGTAATTAATTGGTTAAAGATAGATCCTTATTTCTGTATTTTTTGTTTAAAAATAATTAAAGATAATGATTGACCTGCTTTTCTTAAAGAGGAAATAGTTTTTCGTCATAACGTTCATAATATCAATGTGAGATTTCTGCATAGACTTACAGTTCCACGATATCAGAATGCCATGTTTCAGCGTTCGTTTAGTTATAATTTTGTAAAATGTTATAATGCTCTTCCTACAGAGCTGAAAGCTTCAAACATAAATAATACTCATTCATCTAAAAGGGTATTAAAAAACTATTTTTTAAACTTACAATATAACGGTGTTCTTTTTCCAAGTAGGTGGTTATTTTATTACAGTTTGTTTAAGAGCTAGTTATGGCCAGGTCTTTATTTTATTTTTTTTTATATAAAAGGTCTCATGATTGATTGATCTATATTTTTGTATTTTTTTCTCTCTATTTGTAATGGTTTTTATTTCTGTTTTTGGTGTCTTTAATGATTTATTTACTTAAGTTTAAAAAAAATCTGCTTTTTTATTAGGTTGTAACTAATTTTAGCTTTAGGTAATTATTCACAGTGTATGTATACTTTCACTTTTTTAACACGTTGTTATTTTATTATAAAATTACTATTTACAAGGTGACAATTGAAGAAACAAAAAATATAGTACCCCAAAGTGGTGAAAGTTACTTTAGAATAATTTTCAATGTGATTGCCAAAACCCCTCCCTAAACCATTTTTCTTATTTTTTTTTATTTTACCGAATATCGAATTTATTTTCATAATGTATGACTTTCTACCTACAGAGTCTGTCATATTAAGGTTCTTTCAATATACAATACCTTCCCACATAGAAACAAAGAAAACTGTCAATTTTTATATAATTTTGAGGGCTCTGTTTAGCTACACATCCATCATTTATACATATATGGAAGTAATCATACACATGTTTTCTTAGTACGTGGTCGAAATAATTTATAACTGACAAGTGAAGCAAGCGCCCATGCCAAACTTGCCGGAAAATTGTGAGTTTATCTTGAATGTGGAAATGTGGTTGGGGCATCGGTGAACAACACTAGCAACAACTGCATATGCGTTCATGATTACAAGTATACGTTCAGATGTTAAAGAAGTTGTTCACATTGCCTCTATATCAAAAATTAATTATGAACTGCTTTTTTATTTTGTAAAAACAATAATTACTCGTTTAGAGGCCACATGATATTTAGTCTTTTGTGTAATCAGTGACAACAAATCAATTAATGGAAAAGCAATGCCTAATTCTTCACCAAAAAACACTTAATATAGTGTATCCACATCCTGTCGATCCAAAAAGCCCATTATTCTATTTGTTTAATTCTGTACACCTTTTAAAATGCATTTTCAATAACTGGCTAAATTCAAAACCTGATCAGACACTTACATATCCGGACTTTTGCAGCGGCGAAAAAAAAACTGCTTGTTTTTCAGCTCTCAATAAAATGCATGACTTAGAACAAAATATGTTACTAAAATTTGGCTATTCTTTGAATTTAAAAGCTCTACATCAATTTAGCTTGGAAAGACAAAATGTAAAACTTGCATTGAAAATTTTTAATTCTTTTTTAATTGAAGGCCTACAAAATTTTGAAAAAGATATCCCTAATGCGCAAGATACAGCCGATTTTTTAAAAATAATGCTCAAGTGGTGGACCTCAATAAACGTAAAAATACCTTTGAAAGGAAAAGTTGGAAAAGCGTGACATTTTTCAGGAACCTATTGTAAAAGGCAATGTTTTAAGGGATCCAAAACTTTAGTTTTTAGAATAAATGTTAACTTGGTTAGATTCCTAGAAATCAGAAAAATTTTTAAATAAATTAACATATCAAACTTAAAAAGCTCTATACCATACTATTTATGGTATGCTAGAAATAGTTAAATATTGTTTTGATAAATTAAACTCAAATTAGGTTTTATTAGGAACATTGCAAACTGATCCCTACGAAAATCGCTTTGGAAAGTACAGACAGTTGGCGGGGGGACATTACCATATCTCAATTAGAAGACTTTAGATTCAATCAATACTAACACTAAAATCTGGTAAATTTGGGGACTTATCTATAGAGAAGTTCTATGAATCACCTAAATGTGACGAACAGGACAGTGTTGAAGACTGTTCTAATGAAATTGACGAAATATTAAAAAATACTTTTATTGAAAAATCTGATATTGACAACTTAAAACTCAAAATGGCCGTGATTACTTATCTAGGAGGCTATTGTAGCCATATTGCTTTAAAGAGGCTAAAATGCAATTATTGCAAAACTTCTTTGATATGCGACCTTATTGTTGATGATAATTTTAATCTCATAACTAACCTAAGCAGAGGGGCACTACAATATCCTAGAGATTCTGTAGTTGAAATTGTTGTGATTTCTTATATTTTATTCCAGAAAATTCTAAGTGACCATGAGAATAAATTCTTGAACATTTTTTCTCAAAAGTCATTCATCAATTTTTAGTTTATTTCGAAGGCTGCAATACGCACTCAGCAAAAACAATTATTGAAATTGTACTTAGCAGTATTACCAATACTTGACAGTCGAGGTATTGTAGTTCTTCCTCGGAAAGGGACTCGACGCCGAAGGTATTCCAGCGTAGTCTTGTCCACTTTTCACACCAAGATGATAGGGATCTTCCTCCTATGTCCCACAGTTAGGACAGCTAGGGCCGTCCGCTAGCCCCAGTCGGTGCATGTGCCTAGTAAGTATAAGTGTTAAGTATACAATGTCCTGTCAAAATGCCAATTAGGTCTCCAATCGCCTGTCTGCTCCTTGACATCAGCCAAGATGTCCTGGACTTGCATGGGTTGGGCAGCATTTCCTTTGCCTATCTGCAATGGTTTATCCTTGACCAATTATCCTTTGTCTTACCCCAGGCTCATAGAACATCGTAACTATATGAAAATAATTGTAACAATTATTAAAATATTAACAAATCCAGGAAAAAAAGTGCATACTATTGCAATAATCAACAATAATGCGTTGTTCATATGACCACGGACGATGACGTCACAAATCAGCACCTTGTCCTTGTCTTGTAGGAGTTGTTGAAACATGGCCTTGTGTTTTTGTTTAGAACAGTCATTGATGGTTTCTTGACTATGGTCAGTTGTGTTGGTTTTCTATACCGTGTGGATCCCATCGCCAAGATCTCGTCGCACTATGCTGCATGTGCCCAATAGCACGGACTTCTGCATGGGTATTTTAATTTGGATCCAGTTGTAAGGTCTTGATACCCTCATGCAATTTAAGTGGCACTTGACCGGTAGTTCACAGAATGAATGGATTAATTCCATTCTCCATGTAGCCCATATTTCATTTGCGCGCTTATTTTGTCATCTTACTGTAATTTTAGCAACTTGCTTCTAAATATGCTTCCGGATTGTTCGCCCACGTTTTAAGTAGATAAACCCAAACTAACCTAGCTCGTTTTCGAATAAAACGCATTTGCAAAAGTTTCTTTACTACAATTTCATATATGGTTATTTTCGTTCCAGCAGCAAAATTAAAGTAAGGAAAAATCGGAAATTTTTCTATACAAAAACTTTGTTATTTTTCTTGCAGATTCCAGCTAAAACTAGGTTGAACTGAAAATTTACTTAATATACATACAATAATAAATAACACGATTGCATAAAAATCATAAAAAACTGGAATAACAAAAAGCTATACAAAATGGAGATACTAATAGTAAGAAATAGATATACCCGTATTTTGCGAAATTTCCATGAATATGAAAAAAGTCCTGCTCATTGGAAAAGTAACATTGCAAAAGAAAATGTGTTAAATTCGTTAAATAATTCCCATTACACGCTATATGAGAAATAATACTTTGCGACTATTTTATTGGTTATAATATTTAAAAAAAAAATATGAATATATGTACACTGTGTCCCAGATTGCTTGTAATCACAGGGTTTCTCGGTAACCAGCAGAGATAGAGCTTTGCGGTTTTCGCGAATCTGTGTCAATTTTTCGAGAAACTTTGAATGCCGCAAACAGAACTGTGCCAGATTGTTTCGTTCCCGAGATACAGAGTGAAATAGAAATTTTGCGCTTTTGGGGGTGGTATCATATTTCGGACACCCTGTCAGATAAAGAAAAGGTAAAAACTGCTATGGATATATATTTTTACGTAGAGTCCAGTGCTGTAGTCGAATTTTCTTTAGACAAACCGTTTTTGAGATATAGCCCAAACTTAATATTTTTTAAATGGGACACTCTGTATTTTTTGGTTCTAAAAAATTTGCCTTTTTTTTTCTCTTTAAAATGATGTATCACACTATGCACTTTTGACGTAAACTAAGCCTTATAAACGCAATATTAAAAGAAAAACGTAAGTTGGCCATGGAAATATGGCATGGAAACAAAAATCAAAACTATTTGTTTGTTAAATATATCAAATATTGCCGTGTTTATCCTCTTATTATACGAGTTACCAATAATTCTAACAGGTAAATTAATAGATATTAAGAAGAAATGAATAATTTTGAAAATAGTCATAAGTATGATATGATGGTTTGTTTTATTGAATGTCATGAAAACAGTGATCAAGCATCTGATTTATATTTTAACAGGTAAGCACCAAGCGCTTAAATTATTATGAACCTCCTTTCAAAATTTTTTTTCAATTCCACTTTGAGTTATGGACTATATCCAAAAGCTTTTTTTTTTATCGTAGATATCCAGAAAGGCCTCAGCCACACAAGGCAATTTTTCGCCGAATTAAATTAAATTTAATTAATGATGGATCATTTTCAAAGCACAGGGCTAAAACATATAATAAACGAAATCACGAGAACAATGAGATTGTTGTATTAGCAAGTATTCAGGCCAATCACGCGAATTCATGTAGGCATATTCAGGAAACAGTGGGGGTGTCAAAATCACAAACGCAAAGGATATTAAGAAAACATAAATATAAGCCTTATAAAGTAAATGTAGTACAACAATTGCATCCTGGAGATGCAGAAAGGCGTCTAAATTTTTGTAACTGGTATCTTCAAAAAACCCAAAATGACCCTGACTTCGGTAGCAAGGTTATATGGTCCGACGAAGCCTATATAAGTTGTAGTGGTATTTTTAAGAGGCATAATAATAGGCACTGGTATACGGAAAACCAATTTTTAACAAGAGAACGTCAGCAGCTAGGAAGGTTTGGGTTTAGCGTCGCTTGCTTTATATTGGGAACAAAGATTACATTCCATATTTACAATAATAATTTAACAGCAGATAGACATCTAGCAATTTTAAATCAAATACTACCGGATTTATTGGATAACTTGCCGCTAGCAAATCTGCACAATATTTACTTTCAGCAGGACGGTGCTCCTGCCCACAATGCGCAAATTATAAGGCCATTTCTATTTGAAAATTTTCACGATCGCTGGATTGGTACAAATGGACCAGTAAGGTGGCCTGCTAGGTCGCCAGACCTCTCAATATTAGATTTTTTAGATAGGTTTGGTCTTACTTAAAAAACAAAATTTACCTGAATCCAGTCAATACGATGGAGCAGCTGCAAAATGCAACCATTCAGGCATTTAGATCATTGGAAGATAGACCTATAATAATGATGAATGCTCTAAGAAGAATTCGCACTGTGTGCCAATTATGTGTTCGTGAGGGGGCGGCCATTTTGAACAGTTTTTCTAGTTATGTAGAATTTGTTTAGTATTGTGATTAAGTTTATCAAGATTATTAAGTTTATTTATTTCATAGTAAAAAAATGGTTATTAATTTTTTATGTTGTTTAGTTTTGCTTCTGGACACTTTTAATATCTACCCATATTTCCATGGCCAACTTACGTTTTTCTTTTAATATAGCGTTTATAAGGTTTAGTTTACGTCAAAAGTGCATAGTGTGATACATCATTTTAAAGAGAAAAAAAAGGCGAATTTTTTGGAATTAAAAAATGTCCCGTTTAAAAAATACTAAGTTTGGGCTATATCTCAAAAACGGATTGTCTAAAAATTTGTGCGACTACAACACTGGATTCTACGTAAAAATATCTATCCATAACAGTTTTTACCTTTTCTCTATCTGATAGGGTGTCCGAAATATGATACCACCCCCAAAAGCGCAAAATCTCTATTTCACCCTGTATCTCGGGAACGAAACGATGTGGCACAATTCTGTTTGCGGCATTCAAAGTTTCTCGAAAAAGTGACACAGGGTCGCGAAAACCGCAAAGTTATATCTCTGCTGGTTTCCGAGAAACCCTGTGATTACAAGCAATCTGGGACACAGTGTACATTGTATAATTTATATGAAATATAAATACTAAGAACTATTTTTGTAAAACTGAATCACACGATTACATAAAAATTATCAAAAAACTGGAATAACAAAAAGCTATACAAAATGGAGATACTAATAGTAAGAAATAGATATACCCGTGGAAAAAGTCCTGCTCATTGGAAAAGTAACACTGCAAAAGAAAATTTGTTAAATTCGTTAAACAATTCCCATTACACTCTATATGAGAAATAATACTTAGCGACTATTTTATTGGTATTATAATATTAAAAAAAATATATGAATTCAATGAGACATCCCCCGTTGTTTCAACCATAACGTGGGAAAGTTACCTCTCCCCTAACATCACGCCAAGTTCTTTTAATATTTTCGGTAGGTATGAACCCAAGGTTCTTCCGGAGGTGCCAAACTAATGTAATGAATTATTTTTAAATATTTAAAACTATCATTATTTAAAGTCGTAAGCTCGCCAGCAATCACTATAATTAGTGATGCCTGTTTCTGTATGAATCCAATTAATTATTAAATTATAAAACCCACCAAATACCCATTGTTCTCTGTTATGTTATAATTTGTTTTCCCGAACTTGGCTTCATCAATTTCAACAGTCCGTCCAAATCCACTTATTTTTTGCAACTTTTTTTGATCATCATATGACACAAATCTCTCGGCAAAAAGATGCTCAGACAACAAGAGTATTTAGACTGCAGTTACTTTTATTGTAATATATTCTACATCTTCAATCATTTTTTTTCAAATTTACATTGCCTCCTACATCTTTTTCTTATTTAATTTCGTTGTAAAATAAAACTGTAAATTAAAATTAATGATTATGTCGAGATCATGTCTGTTGAATTAATTATGCAAAAATTACGAATATTTAGAGTGCATCCTTCGCAGTTTGTCATTTTTAAAATTTAATTTGATTTGACATAACATAATTAACACTTCGACAGTAACCACAGCCTACTTTTTTATACACTATCTATTTTATTATTATTTAGAAAATCCTTTTTTTAAATGTGGATTTATTAAAGATTTCCACCGTGAAAGTTTCATCATTATGCACTATATAGATATTAAATAAACCATCTTTGTCCAAAATAATACAAATTTGGGTGACCAATAACGTATAAATTATAGTCCTACAAAAAAATAAAATAGAGTTTCGTCGTTGCGCCTTCAAAATGCGACATGTGCATATTTTGTGCCAAATGCGGTAAGTGTATATTCGGATGACTTTAAGCCGGATGTTTCGTCAAAAGCGGCCATGTGATATTCTTACTAGTTTTAGTTTCAGGTTAGTTTTATTAAAAAGCGACACGTACAGAATCCTAAATATGCGCCTTCAAAACACGCCAAGTGTATAGATGCACATAGCGCATTTAATGGCGCATTAGTTTAAGTCCTTATTTACACATGTCGCTTTTTGTAACATAACAACAGGTCAGTTCGTGTTGATATTGGGCACGAAAGTATAGAGCTCAAAAGTTTTGTCGTGGAAAATAGTGGCCAGTAATAATAGTTTTATACAGTGTTTTAATTTTTCCAGATCCCTGGACTCTTCTTCTAAGGTATGGTACTTATCTAAGTTATTAATAATTGTAACAACCCTTAACTACAATCTTTGGTGCATATATTTTTACTACTACTTACTCATTAAGGTTAAGAAATAAACGTAGTTTATTTATTATGTACCCGGTATAGTCTTTAATTTTATTATTCCTCAAATATATTAAATCTATTGTTGTTACCATTTGTAAATACAGGGTACCCTTAACAGCAAAAAATACTGCTACATTCAAGGTCATGTCAATATCATGATGTGAATGTCACCTATCAAGAAACTATGCCCAATTCACATTATAATGTTTTGACATGACCTTGAATGTGGCAGTATTTTTTGCTGTTAAGGGTACTATATGGGTTGGTCAATTTTCTTAACTCCGAGGACGTAGATCGTAGAAAGAAAAAATTACAGATAGGCTACATAATTTAAACTTTGAGCGGGGTTGTGATATTTCATAGTAAGTCTTGTAAATAACCAGGGTATTTTTTTATTATAGTTTCTGTCATGGAGAATACAAGAACAAGAAAAATATTGCTTTTAGCACAAAATATGACACAAAATAACCATGAAAATCTCCTAATGAATCCTACTGAAAAAAAGCAAAATCGAAAAGATCATATATGTGCGAAAAAATAAGCGAAGATACAAGAAAATCTATTTTCCAACACTTTTGGTCGATGAAGACTTGGGATTCTAAGAAGTCCTACTTAAAAGGTTTGGTTGAGTTTACAACTCCAAAAAGAAGGCGGAAGAATACAACAGATCATCTAAAAAAACACCACGTGTATGATTGCTTCTTACCAACATCGAAAGGTAGTAAAGTTACAGTGTGTAGAAGCTTCTTTTTGGACACTTTAGATATCAAGAAGGATTCTTTATCGAGATGGATACAAGAAAGTAATCCGACGGCCTACAAAGATTTAAATCCTGATGGTGATTTGAATACTAACAAACGAAAACGCGAGGATACAAAACAAGCTAAAATTAAGAAGAAACTTAAATCCGATTCCGTTGCTGAATAGCTAAACCTTTTATCAAAAGTAGAAAGTCATTATTGTAGGGCTTCAAGTTCTCGCACGTATGTAGAGTCTACATTCAATTTAGTAAATCATATGCACACTGTTTATAAAGAATGGTGTCAAGAAACTGGTAAAGGTACTGTAGAGTGGAAGAAATTTTGTGAAATTCTGAAAAGAGAAAAAGTTTCCATTTTTAAACCAAGAAAAGATCAGTGCGACACTTGTGTTTCATTTAAATAAGGGAATTTACCAGAACAAGACTATAACGAACACATTATAAAGAAGGAACAAGCTCATCAGGCAAAGCAAGAGGCCATCGCTAATCTATCCGATGAAATATTGGTAGTTACCATGGACGTACAAAGCATCTTACTTTGTCCCAAGCTCTTAGTTTCAAAGCAATATTATTTCCAAAAGCTCCAAGTACACAACTTCACTCTTTATATTTCCAATAATAAAGATGTTCATCTTTATGTATGAAGTGAAGAAAACGGAACTGTAACATCAAACGAATTTACGAGCTGCATAATGGCCTTTATAAAAAAGCATTATTTACAGTTCAAAAAAATTATTCTAATTTCAGATGGTTGTGCATACCAAAATAAAAATCGGATTTTAGCAAGCGCTTTATCAGATTTTACAAAAAAAAACTGCCGTAGAAATTGAACAAATCATATTAGAAAAAGGGCATACTATGATGGAGATTGATAGTGTGTATTCAACATTAGAACAACTTTTTCGTCCTCCTATATACACACCCTCCCACTATGTTGATAGAATGGGGCAGGCACGAAAAAAACAACCATACATTATAAATCACGTTGATTATTCATTTTTTAAAAATTATGAAGCATTACCCAATAATTTTACTTCAATCCGTCCGGGTAAAAAAAGCGGCGATCCAACTGAGGCCCATATCAGAGGGATCAGATATGTGAACGGGGACACATTTTATAAATTAAATCATTCTGATCAGCGGAAAACCCTACCACAAAGAAGACTAAGACTAAATGAAATGGAGCCTACAAATCTTTACCTTGAACCAAGGAAACATGAGAAAAAAAAGATTCAAAGTTTACAGGCATTGAAGATCTACATGCACAAATATTACCAACTTTACTATGATCACTTAAAATCAAAGTAGAATTTTGTATAACTAACTTATCTTTTCCATCAAACTTCTAATTACTACCATATTTTCTATTATTTCCTGTTCTTAAATAAATAAAGCGTTATTACACTTACCTGCTTTTTTGTAAAGGGGCCCATACATTATCAAACAAATTACTCAACACAGGCTGCCAATGTATGGCTCTGTTTAATGCATTGCGCAATTGTTTGATAGATTTCAAACATGTTTGAATTTTGTTGCGCATCGCTTTTGTTACGCAATTTGTTTGATAATGTATGGGCCCCTTAATGCATACCTACCTGTTTTATAGATAGGAAGAAATAAAAAAATACTTCATGCATCAAATAAACATCCCTAAGTCGCAAACGGACATTTCGAAATAACTACGCCTACTTTTTTTGTAATTTAATACAATTTCAATGTCTATTCATTTTCTTCTGTTCCTATTCATCGTTATATAATTTAAGGTAAAAAGTAGCTATGTGGGCCAAAGGCGCATCCAAAATCAGCTATGTGCACTTTATAATAAACAATAATTTAATATTATATTATTCTTGTTTGTTTTTAATACAATATGCATTAAAATGGTCAACTAGGTAATATATGATGCTAAATTAAGTAAATGGTTAGTATTCCATAACTTCTAAGAAAAATATACAGTTTTTGGCCTCTCCTGAATAATTTATTAAAAAGTACATGTCCCATTTTAAAGGCGCAATGACGGTTTTTAACTCACTGTCGTTATATCAAAATCTGTAATTTAGACATTAAAGTAGTATTATTTGTCGAAAAAATTGCTATTTTAAGTAACTGGAAAATGCTGTACAATTACCTAGTAATAATATAGTATAGTTCGATGGGAAATAAGACAATATTTTCAGTTTAATTTTTTAAGTAAATACTTTCGATCAAAATTTTTAATCAAATTGCACTATTTGAACGTTAAATAAACGATTTTTATCGAAAAAGTCACTATTTTACGTAACCGGGCTATACTATATAATCACCGATAAGTTATAGTATTATTTTACTACGTTTCTTCCCGAACAGTCAATTAAATATTTCAGTTGTAAAGGAAAATAAAAAGTCAACAAAAAATCCTAAATATTTCATTTTAAAGCGTCGTTTTTTACTACATTATTTAGGACGAAATTATACAAAAAAAGTACGTTAAGGCATAGTTTATCATAAGCTTTAGATCAACTCTTGGTCCCTACCAGTTAAATATGTTAAAGATGAAAGAGGTTCAAGTGAAACCTGGTTCGAAAGGTTTTCAACAGCCCGACATTTTATCATTAAGTAATAAATATTATATAAAAACCAAATTGTTTACAACTATTTGCTTATTATGACACTCAGGTATCATAAATTTTGGTTTTACAAAAACAACTGGTTAGTCTAAAATAATAATATAGCCTAATTAGCATACAAACAAAGACGATTACCAACAAACATTAACTTAAAAATTACAGACTATAAATACTAACTATTTTTTATAAAACTGAACTGCGTTTATTTGTTAAATCTGATTGGTACAAAGCTATTATTTGTTAAAGTGGAAATGATTATATAAAGCATCAATATACTTAAACTTTAATTAAGATTGATTTAAATAACGCAGAACACATGTATTTTCTCATTTGTTTGACAAGAGAAACACTTTTAATTTTTGGGAAAATTGAAAACACAATTCTGATGCAATAAAACTTTAAATACATTAATTAAATGATGTGGAGGTGTAAATATTAGGTAGAAAGTTCATTTTTTAATGAAATATTGATCTAAGTGTGCGTCAATTACAAAAACATATAAATTAAAGATTGGTAAGAAAATCGATTTAACAAATCACATGCTACCGATGATTTAAAGCAAATTTTTACAACAACAATATGTTTGAACCATACGTTGGCCTTTCATTTGATAAAATGCTTTAATATTAATGAGCGTGGGGATTTTGGTCTCCAAATAAATTCTGCTTATCCCCTCTGTCACTAGATTAGTTTTTAGGTCATTAATCTTCACTGGAAATGAAACAAATGAAAATAGTAATTGTTTTTTTTTGCACTAATGCAACAACCTTAAAAGACGTATTTACCAAAATTCAATCTAAAGAAATGGAAAAACCCTGTTCGCATTTAGTGTGTGATAAAAATAATATAAAATCACCGACCGAGTTAAAACATTTTTGGGATTTAACTCAATTTATTATTGATTTCCTTTATAGGTAAAAAACAAATGAAAATAGCAATTTAATTTTTTTTCGATGGAAAAATCTAAATAATAATAATAATGATAATGGATTGTGAACAGTACAGTATAAAATATATTTAAATTCTAAAAGTACGTATTTACCAAAATTCATAAATAAACCATTATCCACTAAAAAAATCCTTGTTCGTGGATGGTACATTATTGGCCAGAACTTTTGATGTGAGAGAGTGCATTTTTATCGATTTTTAGTATCTACTCTCCGCATGATGGTGCTAGTGCATTGATAGGTGGTGCTAAATGTTAATTTAACTTGTAGTACTGTTTAATATAAATATAAATAATCTATAAATACGTTACAACAAAAATATTATTTTAGTACATTATATTATATATAAACATATATATTAAAATGTGTAGCATTTTTAGAATATATTAATAGTAGAATTATGATTATGGGATTATTCAATATCTATCAATCTCTGAATATCTGACCTTGGTTTTTGCTTAATCCAACTTACAAGTCGCTTTTTAAATATCGAATAGGAATTTAGTAATGTTATTTCTTTAGGAATAACGTTAAACACTCTCGGAGCTAAATAATAATGACACCGTTGACCTTTAGTTCTACTGATGTTTCGGATTACCATTGTATTCTCTTTATGCGGTGTTAAGTAATTGTGGTTTACCGTATGTTTTTGTTTATACTGATTTAGTGATAGTTGTTTAAGAAATAACTGCCGTGTACCGAACAAACCACTTTCCTTATATAAATCATCACTTTGAAATAAATAATCTTTTTCAAAAATAATTCTTAAAATCCATTTCTGGGTTACTTCCAAACGTTTTAAATACCAGGTTGATATAGCGCCCCATGCTACAATACCATAGACAAAGTGTGACTAAGCTAAGGAATAGAACAATACTTTAACCTGTATTTCAAATATTTGCTTGAAAAATATAAACTTGTTGATCAAATATCTTAGTTTTCCCACTACAGCGTTGATATCCCATCTCAAATGACTGTCCATTGTGATTCCAAAGTATTGGACATTTTTAGCCTGTTTAATAATATGATCTGTATTGTTTATTTCTATTTCTATTTCTGAATATTCTGGTAGATTGCAGACGTATGATGTAAATGGTAGGTAAAATGTCTTTTTCCAGTTAACAGTAAGCTTTTTGCTACTTACGAACTCGACTATGTTGCCGAAGTCAGCTTCTGCCATTCTTCTCAAACTATGCCAGTTCCGATGTTCATAGAAAACAGTGGTGTTGTCGGCGAAGCTAACAATTTTTCCACTTGTAGGGATCTGGAAAATATCGCTGATGAATATAGTGAAAAGGAGCGGTCACAATACTGTACCCTGCGGTACTCCATATTGTACTCTGGTTTGTAACTACTAACGATATTGTTTATTTGTACATACTGCTTTCTATCAGATAGATAACTTTTAATTTTCTATTGTGTGAAGTAAATCAAGTCGACAAAGATGCACAAAGCCGGATGAGTTTTGTCCACGCTCTGATATATTTTTTCTACTAAATCACCTAAGGCATCCTGAGTCGACCTGCCCGTTTAAAAGCCATACTGATTGACCGCGGTGGCGGCTCGCAGGTGAAAAAGTAATTGAAGTGCAAATGAAGCAAGAAAATATCGCATTAATTTTTTATCCAGAATTTTTTTATATGTGGAAAGGTAGAATATTTTTTTACGACTTACCAACATTTTGTATACTAAATCAATTCTCTTATCCTTCATAGCACCAAAAACATCCTCATAAAATAGATGAGTTGCCCTAATCTCCTCCAGAAATTCCTTTTCAATTGAAATATTGCCAAGAGAAGTACGTCTTTCTTGAGATATTGTATTTCTTAAATAAGTTTTTACACATTTGAAGCAAGAAAAACTTCTTTTCACTGAAGCACTTGTCGACGGTATTGTCAAACTAAGGGAAAACAATTTATATGCTTCCGTAAAAATATATTTATTTTTATTAATTTTTTTCACTTGCTCTTGCTGCGATATATTCCAATTACTCTCATTGGCAAAAATAAGACCAAGCTCATTTTTAAGTCGTTGACTTTTTGACAATATTTCCCCATATAACTTCATAAAAAAGGGTTCTATACTTAGCCCTAATTTCTTCAGGTGAAAGCTTAGCAAGCTCACGTTTGTAATGATTTATTTCTGTAATAGAATTTGCTTTATCAAACATGGTATTCAAAAAATTTCATTTCTTTTTTAACAGAGCGCCTCACGACAGCATTTTATATTGGAGATGCAAAAATGAATGTTAAGAGATTTTTTTTGAAGAACGTCAAATAGTATGTTCATGATTGAGAAAATGTTATTAAACACTAATGCCAGAAACGTGAATTCAAAACCGTTCATCTCACCTAAAAATCCTTTTGCAAGGCGGGTTACTTTTTCATCAGATTTGTCACAGTTTGTAATAAATTCAAAGACGTCTTTTAATTTATTCCAGTCTTGAACAACCGCATTTACTAACTTCGAATTTGAAGTTGTGACACCATAAATAAATATAACACAAAACAGTCAAGTTAACTGCAAAGGAACTCACCGGTTGCTGCGAAATCCGCGAAAATAAAAGTAAACAACCACCGCAAACTGAACGACACGTGGGTGTAGTGTACTGCGCCTGCAATTCACCGAGAGCGTTGTATGGCGCTGGACTCGACGTCATCGTGTACGCGTTGTAATAGCAACATAGTAGAAAAATCGTAAACTAAATATAGCACCTCCAGCAAAGTCAAAGCGGTTTGAGCCACTCTTATAGTTGTTATAATAAAGTTCGATTGAAAGTTTTAGAAAGACATGCCGTCAACGGTTAAGTAAAATATTTATTGGAGATGTACAGTTTATTTTTTACCAATTAGGTGAATAAATGAAGGTAAAAACTAAAATTTTAAGAGATATATAATAAATATAGTTAGATGTTTGCTTGTTTATTTTTCCTGATGAAGTAGCACTTCACCTACTTCACCTAAATAGCCGCCACTGCATTCAACCCAGTTTAGCAGAGAGAATCGTGCCCAAAAACCGAATATCATATCAAGAATATCATATTATTAACTAAAATAACAAAGATATTTCGAAATAATAAAGTCTTTTCCAGTTATCTTATAATATAAAATAGCGTCTGCAATGTCTCTACAAAGTTTAAATGTAACCCTAATTTAAACTTATTGAGAGTTTTGTAACAACAAAATTGTTCCGCCTCTTGCTTCTGTTCTAAAGAGCTCCATCCAGACTTGCAATATGCAACGTATATATTCAAAGTGTGCAACTTTCAACGTCAGCCTTCAAGCGCGAAAGAGCCCTCACTTGTAGCCGAATATAGCAGGAACTTAACAACAATTGCGCTTTATGACTGCTTATTTGGCAAATTCCTGATGTAGGTTTAGTTAGGTATAGTGAGCCTTTGTCCGAAATTGGAAGTAGCGGAAGCACATTTTCCGCATCATGTCACGAGTACATTTACACTTTGTCTATTAATTATGGAATATTTTAAAAAGTGTGTCCATTTCAATCACTTTTAATTTTTTTAACCATAAACCGATTTTCCTATTTTTTTTTGCTAATATACAATTAATTCTGGAATTTTAAGAACTTCTAAATTGATTTTCGTCTACTGCTATAATATTTCCCATTAATACCTGAAATTGTATCAGTATTGATTGATCATTGACGGTACTTATTACAAAGAACATAACAAAACTTTAAAATGAAATTAAATTAACTTAGTAAAATGAAATGCAAGTTTTTTGTATAATCTATAGCATATTGCTAAATTAAATATTAATAATATAGTCTCGGTAAATATAAAATTCCTATTTGGAGGTATAAAAAAAAAATATAACATAACATAATAGAAACTAGATACTACGGTAACAGTGTCGTATCCGGTTTTCTGCTATTTTAGGGACTTTTGCAAAAATATTTATACTCACTTATTAGAATGTTGACAGAAAATACAAATCCGCTTGCGATTTTCGAAAAAATTGCTTCATTAATTAATAAAAAATTGACAAACTTTCGGGACCCGTGGAGTGAAATGAGGTGCTGGGTGGGGTATAATATATAAGAAAGTATCTCTTTAGATACTACACTAAGTAAGAAAGCAGTTCTACACAAAAAATCGAATTTAAAATGCTTTTGTTTAATAAAAAAGTGAAAAATTAGATTTTTTCAACAACATAACCTCAAACGTATAAAAATATTAAATATTGCACAATAATCACGACAGTAAAGAAGTTGAAAAACGTGACAACATCGCAAGACTAAGAAAGAAAGGGTAAACGGGTAAGAGTAAATTTTCCCCAGTTTTTGTCGGGTACATATGAAAAAATGTTTTTGAAATAGTAAATTGCTGGTTAGAATATTTTCTCGTTTTCGAGACTATAATCTTGAAATTAGAATCAAGATGCTATAGCATTTATCTCCTAAATGTATTATACTAATATTTTACGCTAAACTAACAAAATCTAACCTATCCTAACCAAATTTAACCTATCCTAATCAAACCTAACCTAACATATCCTAACCAAACCTAACTTAACCTATCCTAACCTATAATCCATCCTAACATATCCTAACCAAACCTATCCTGACCAAACCTATCCTAACCTATAATCCATCTAGGTGGATATAAGTGAACTATTTGAATAAAAAAATTATGGATTTTTATTTAAAACAAAAATTAACAAGTTTTAAAAATATTTGACCTAAATTAGGTGGATAATAAAAAAATTATGGATATAATGAAAATAAAAATGAACGTTTAAATAAAAATTCTGCTAAATATCCAATAAAATGTGCTTCCTTGAATTTGTGGGTTGTTAGGATCTACAAATTGAAGTGAATGATTCATTTGTAGGTGTTGAGCCTGGAAGTATCCACTGTTTGATAACTGCCAGCAAAAATTCTGTAGTTCTATTTCCAACAGGAACTAAAAAAGTCTCATTCAAATCCTCCAAACACCCACTTGCCTTCGATTCTACGTCCCCGATTATATTTTCTCTTTCCAAATTTGGCTTCATCTATCTCTACAATTTTTCCAACTCCGCCGATTTGTCGCGAATTGGTAACTACCCACTGAATGCATACCTCCCTGCAGAATGAAGACCAATCAACTACAACATGACTATTACATTTAAGTTCTTTCATATTGAAACGTTGTCTAGGAAATCCTATCCTCAACCATAAAACCGTAAAATAAACTACACTTTCTAATGGCAACTTCGACTTATAAAATCAAGTTCTCACTTTGCCATTTTTCTTAAATGTACACTTTTTTTTTCTTCGATTTATTTCGTAGCTTCTCCCGCAAGTATAGAACAACGAATTTATGTTAATTTCTATTCTACTATTACAAGTATTGCAAATAGTGCATCTCATCAAAAGTCCATGATTAACTAAAAAATCAACTAATTGTCTTCTGTCTGATAAAAGTAATATAAAATCTTTTAAAGAGTATTCATAATTATTGCACTCTATCACTTTCAGAACTATGCACACGAATCACTTTTTTTACTGCACTAATTTATTCATTATATCACATATGGCTGATGAACATCGCAATTCCTTTTATATTCTATATGAAAATTCTGGAATTTACAAGAAAATATCCAGAACAGTTTACCATTGTCGAGATCCCGAATTTATATTTGCATCTTTGTCTAAATCATAAAAGTTTATTTACCTACCTATTCTATCTAATATTCCAGGAATGTCAATATTCTTCTCGAACTTTGACACAGGTCAAAGAATATTATCTATTCTTTTCAGTTTAATATCGCTATCGCTTTTTATTGTAGTTGCAATGTTGCCCGATTTACATTTTGGTAGCGATTATTGGACAACAAATTGAATAATTGTTTATAATTTGGAAAATCAATAAAATTATTATAAATTGCAACCGAGGTGACCATCAGATCAACGAATAGAAGAAATTCATGCAAAATTTTTTTGAAAAAGTGAAATATTCGCAGAAAACCGTTTACGGCATAATTACCGATACTATAATTATTAACAGCAACTATTTTAATAATATCGATATGACGTCCATTGTTGTCAACCAGACCTGATGCCCCTTTTCAATCTTTCCAAAGAGTTACTTAGATAAACTTTTATTTCCAATATGACAATCCTATGACATAATAATCAAATACAATAGAATCAGGTCAAAGATAAAAATCAATAGGTGAAAGGTAATTATATAATACAGGAAAACGGATATAACAGTCCTTCTCCTTAGTCTTTTGTTACAACTCTAATCGTTGAACAGGATTTTTGTTTCTGTAAGATCTTCTAACAATTATTGTCTTCTGTTGAGGTAATATATTTGATGGTTCTGAATTTGTAGCTTCATCACATACCATGGTTTGATGATATTTACTGGGTATAGGGTCAGCTTCAAAATTAGGAGGAATTTGTTCTGGAATCGGAATAGTGTCACCTCGAGGATTCGAATCAAGTTCAGGTATTATTGCTGGAGGATGGTTTGTTTTATGTCAATTTACATGAGTTGAAGCCATCTGGTCCACGTGTCTGCGACAAATCTGTCCATCATCTCATTTAACAAAATAATGAAGAAATCCATTACGTTGTTCGACATTTCCATACTCCTACTTTTTGGATTTATGTGATTAGCTACGAACTCTAACTCTTTCCCCCACTTGAAATTCTTTTACATTGTCTCAATTCCCAGCAATTTTTTTCATTTGAATAAACTTGAGCATCAGGTTTTATAAAGTCCAGTTTAATACGGATTTTATAATTCATTAACATAACAGAAGGCGCTATCCTGGTCGTTGAATTAGGACATCTCCTGTATTGCATTAAAAAATTAGCAAGTTTAAAATCTAAGTCACCAGGTTTTTCAGCTACTTTTTTTTAAACCTTCGTACATATCTCTCTGCTTGACCATTGGTGACAGGGTGAAAAGTAGCAGAAAATTTATGTTTAATTCCATTAATTGTCAAAAATGTTTTGAATTCTTGGGAGGTTAATGTTGGTCCGTTGTCGCTAACGATAATTAAAGATAGGCCAAAACGAGCAAAAATATTGCGTAAAATTTTGATTGTTGCAGAAGCTGTTATTGAATTTATTGGAATCACTTCGAGCCATTTAGAGTATGCATCCATCAAAATAAGAAATTGTTTCCCAATAATTGGACCAGCAAAGTCAATGTGTAATCTTTGCCATGTTTTTTTGTATTTTCCCGACTGTGAATG
This sequence comes from Kuschelorhynchus macadamiae, assembly GCA_030620095.1. Lineage (NCBI taxonomy): Eukaryota > Metazoa > Arthropoda > Insecta > Coleoptera > Curculionidae > Kuschelorhynchus > Kuschelorhynchus macadamiae. The sequence continues at coordinate 1,417,940 of JAUTXW010001503.1, forward strand.
GTCTTCTTAGGTTGATTTTGCACATTTTAACAACAGATACATTCTTTTAGTTATTATCTATGTCCCTGTCTTTATTTGGCCACCACACAAAATACCTCGGTAAACTTTTCATCTTTGTGATGCCCAGATGTGTTTCATGTAGTTCATCAAGAAATTTCTTCCTGAAAATACTTGGTATAATAACTCGTGTATATCTCATTATAACACCTTCATTCAGAGGCAGCTCCTTGCCTTCTCCTATGTAACCAACTATATTAACAGATCTTCCTGTTTGCAGACACTTATATATTTGTTGAGGCTTTAGCTCTCTTCGAATTTCTTTACGAGTGACTTGTAATGTTAAAATTCGCTGAAGTTGATAACATCCAACTTCGTCAAAACTAGATTCATTGTGTGATTCTTCTATTTGGGGTAATCTTGAAAGTACATCCGCATTTGCATGACTATCAGATGCGAATCGATAAATAATGTCAAAGTTAAAACCCTGTAGAAACACTGCATAATGTAGCATTCTTGTAGCCACCATTGAAAGTAATGTTTTTTCGGGATGAAATATAGAAATTAGAGGTTTATGATTCGTTATCAAGCTGAAATACCTACCATATACACATCTAAAAAATTTGTTTAAACTCCAAAAAATAGCAGTGGCTTCCTTATCGATTTGACTATAATTTTGTTCCGATTTACTCAATGTTCTTAAAGCAAATGCTATTGCTCGCTCTGATCCGTTTGGCATTATGTGTGATAGAACTGCTCCTAACCCATAAGGATCTGCATCAGTGGCTACACAAATTGGCAAATTTGGATCATATATACATAAAACTTGATCAGTAAGAAGTTATTTCTTTTTATAAGCTTAAATGCATCCTCACAATCTGATGACCAAACAAATAATAATAATAATAATAATAATAATAAACGTATTTTATTAATAAATTTAACACTTATGTTACAAAAAAATATCAAAAACTACGGTAGAACCAAGGCGCAGTCTGGCCTGAGGCTACTCTACTGAACCTTAACTCACCGTGTTACAAAAAATATATATTTGCCTAAATTATATATTATTACAGAGTGCAGATGTCAATCAATGTTACAATAACCATAGGTAACCAAATGGTATAAGCCTTTGCAATAATGAATATAAAGGATGTAACTTGTAACTGGAAGTTTTTCAAAAATCTTTCATAATAGTTTACCATTCTTAGCCAACTTTTTAGTTCTTGCATTCCAAGACTACTTTAACTTTGTCACTATTTTTTTCCAGCCCATGTTCTGATACAGTGTGTCCTAAATAGCTAACGGATTTTTCGAAAAAAATACATTTTTTCAAGTTTGACGCGTAAACCTAGGTCTTCTAATTTTTGTAGAACTAATTCAACCCGTTCAAAATTTTGCTTCAAACTCTCTCTTGTATTTTAATACCGAACATTAATCTGTTCACTTTGTAATCGCCCTTAGGAGTATTTATTGCCTGAATTTTTGCACTCTTTTTATTCATTGGCATATCGTCGGTGAAGATGCAATAGCTCGTAACCCACGTTTTTCGCCAAAACTAGATACCTGCGCCATTTTACTTTGGGATGTCAGATTTCAAATAATGTAAAAGCTTGCAAGCCACAGTTTTACAATAAATTCAGTATTTTAGAAATAAAAATTCTCGCATCCCACATACATAAAAGCAATACCACTTAATCCACCCTTTCCCGAAATGTTTGTGGGTTACGAGATATTGCCGTTTAAATAAAACACACAAAACCTGGCAAGCGGCATCGTTGTAGTGATGTGGTTTACGAGGTTTTGAATTGTCAACCGTATGACGCGAGAAGAAGTGAACCACCAGTGACTTAACCTATCTTAATTATTGATTTATTATTGTATTTTTAAATCTCTTCTGCTCAATCTATTTAATAAATAAAATGAATGATAATAAGTCGAATCTGAGTAAACGAAGCAAGTTACTAGTTTAAATGTGTTTGACACCAACATGCAAGCATCATCTTAATATTTTTAACCCATTTTTAATTTGCAAATTTTATAAATTATGTTTCATAATTTCGATTTTATAAAATTCGTTTTAAGATTTAAAGGTTTATTTTCATAAACTTTGTCAGTTCTTATGGGTACTTGATTAACTAGCAGGCGAGAGCAACATTTAAAGAACCCGAATTAATATATGAAATGAATTTATTTGGTTTAGTGAAGGCGCTATGTCCTATTTTTTTTTGTGCTTTTTGCATTGGGAAATATTACTGAATTTCATTTAATGCGATCAGAAAACTACGCCGTTTTTTTTTCAATTTATTTTTTTGGCTTACGAAAATGAGAAAAATTAAAAACAGTATGTTTAAATAAAACTTTGGAAAGAATCCACGAACTTGGATTTATTTCCTGACCTGTTAGGACTGTATTACTGGTACGTAAATTGTACGGCTAATAATAACAACTTGTGTTTGAAACTGACGCAGTTTACTATTATTGCCTAATACAATTTTATAGTTATGTGTTACCAGTTCAGTAAAATTCTACTCGTATATATTCACATGTTACAATAATAATAAATAAAATAATTAAATTATTGCAGTCGGTAATACATAGACAGAACTAGGACTAGATTCCTTTTCACTTTCATATAATGTGTTCTCGTTGACGCCTGACACTGATTAGGAATGTGATAGACAGAACATTGACAGCTGACACAACCATGACTTCAAGAAAAAACAATGGATCAGTTTCAGAGAGCGACTCAAGTTATCAACAAGACAGTGAATCAAGGAGCAGTAATGAAGATATTGGAAATAAAAAACGAAAAAGAAGATATCAAAAACACCAACAGAAGAGGAAAAAAAACAATATTTTACTCGAGAAAGGACAAAAATACACTGGATTTTAAAAAACGAGGAAACAAAAAGATACAAGCAAACTGCTCCTAAGCCGGAAAGAAAAATGGGCCAACCATGTGATTCTAACCTTTGCAAAAAAAGCAAAATGCGTGCTTGTTCAAACATTTCAGAAGAAAAAAGAAGACAGCTGTTTGTGAAGTTTTGGAAAATGACCTGGGATCAGCGCAAAATGTATGTGGTCAATAATGTTGAACATTCATCCAGGAATTTCTCGATGTTCTATAGCTTAACAATCGAAGGTCAGAAGATAAATGTCTGCAAAAAGCTTTTCCTGTCTACTTTAAGTCTAGGGGAATTTCAAATGAGCTCATGGTTTAAAACGGCTGAACATGGTATGCATGAATCCAATATTTCCAAAAATGAAAATAGGGCAGTGAACTTGCGAGCGAAAAAAAGTGACGATAAGAAATTTTTGATTCAGTTTGCTGTTGCCTCTTCTACCGTCCCACTATTGTCGTCAAACTTCATCTAAACTGAAGTTTGGATCAAACAGTACCTTCAAAAACTGTTTTGTATAAAGAGTATGCATCAAAATGTACCAAATCTTTTTACGGTACATGTTGCTAAAAAAGATTCAGCAAGACAGGAGAAGGCGAAAGATGCGAAATTGGCCGAGGATGATGAAGCAGTGGTTTTAATGATGGACTTACAAGCTGTTGAAGTATGTCCCAGTTTAAATGCCAGTGCTTTGTACTATAAAACCAAGTTGTGTTGTCACAAATTTACTGTTATGAATATTAAAACTAAACACGTGATGTGTTACTGGTTTACTAAAGTAGATACTGATCTTTCAGCTTCCACGTTTACCTCGTTGTTGACTACATTTCAAGATTTACAGACAGTAGCAAGCCAGTCATAATTTACAGCGACGGGTACACCTATCATAATAGGAATGCTATTATGGCGAATGCTCTCCTTTATTTATCAGTTACCAGAAAGCAAGTCATTGAACAGAAGTACCTAGAACGTGGACACACGCAGACGCAATGCGATTCTGTTCACAGCAGAATTGAAGCAAAAATCAAGGAAACCAGAGAAATTTACTTACTTCTACATATTTGTCAATAACTCGAGAAGTTCGTAGAAATTCCTTTCCTTACAGTACAGAATGGGTAAATTATGACCATTTTCGTGACTTTTCTCAGAAAAAAATCAAATGTATGGAGGCATCAGACCCGAAAATAAAAGTGTGACGGATGTCCGAGCCATAAAATATACCGCCGAAAGAATTTCTGATAAACTTAATTTTGATGACCTATGGACAGAACTCCCTCAGCAGCAATGCAGAAAAGAAGTTTGCCTTGTTCGGCCGCCGCTGAATTTGGAAGAAAGAAAAATAAAAACCCAAAAGTTTAAGCATTTACAAGAATTGAAATTAATTATTCCTGTAGATTGTCATGCATTTTACGATAATCTCGGTCATGATTGAGTCATGTTATGTTGTTTTAACAGTTTTTTATTGTTCTTATCTTTCGCAAAAATAAAACTATTTTGCAATAAGGAACCCACATTTTGTTCATATTTTGACCGTGCAATAGCTCGCAACCCACCAAAAAAAACCTCAAAATTTTGAGTAAATACTTTTTGTTCATTTTAGTAACAAAGACTTTTTTCTTTTCTATTTCCATGAATTATTGATTTAAAGTATTATATCCCTTCAAATGTAATAAGTTTTTATGCCCTCCTGAAAAAAACCTTCTTCGGGGGTTACGAGCTATTGCATTTTAACCGACGATATGTAACTAAGCATCTCTGATATCCAATGTTGTATAACATTTTCTGCCAAGCATTGTTTTAGCAAAAATGTCTTCCAAATTTGGCATAGGATATCTGTCGTCTTGTTTATTGTAATTTTTGTAGTCAGCACAAAGTCTTACTTAGCCATTACTTTTTAAAATAGGTACCTACTATGGAAGTTTCCCATTCACTGTATTCCAATTTAGTGATAATTCCTTTCTTTTCAAGTCTTTTAATTTCATTGATTACGTTTTCCTCAAAAGAATATGGAATTTTTCGCGATGGACTGTATATAGAAACACAGTTTTCTTTAATGTACAAATTTCCTTCAATATTTTTGATTTTGCCCACTTCATTTTTATATATACTTCTCCATATTTCTTTTTAAGTTCACCTAAGGCTTCTTATTGAAACATAGTCTTCAGCGAGTAAATACAGATACAGATTATGATTTCCCTTTTATGATATGTCTTCAATGGTAAAACAGTTTCGGTAATCATTTTATAGGGAAACCGTTCTTTAAAATGTTTATAAGAAATAGAAGATACTGCAGCGCCTGTGTCATATTCCATTTTAAGACTTACTCCATCCAAAATAATATCTACCAAGAATTTTCTTGGTTTTTTTTATATTTTCTGGGATGAAAAAATTATCAATTGTACTCATATAATAAACGTTTCTTTCTGGTCCTCCATTTTCTTCTTCCTCCCCCGACAAATCTAACTGATTTTGATTCCTCCGTGCCAAGTTACCTAAGGATCTTCCTCTGTTCATGCTGGTAGTAGTTTTTTCATACATACTTTTGTTACATGACCTTTACGGGAACATTTTAAACATTTAAAATTGTTTTCGGACAGCAAGCTTTTATTCGTTGCGTATGTAAGTGTTTGGTAAAAGTATTATTTCTTAAATCATTCAGTTGATTTTGGTATGACGTTTGAAGCAAAAAAAGTTGTATTTCTTTTGTTTCTTTATGAGCAGTTTCCATTGACAGTGCTACGTTCAAATAATCGCAAAAACTATTTTTTGTAACCCGCTAACAAATTGTTGCCGTAAATGTACACCCACAGTAGAAGCATTACAGTTTGTACATTTGAAGTCACAATCCCTACACAATTTCTTTAGATCGGTAACGAAATCGGATATACTCTCCGTTTTTAGTTGAATACGTTTTGAAAATTTATTTTGAGAATTGTTCTGTATCAATTTTATTGTTTTGTGAGCTCAGTAACCTGCATGTAGTCCAGACATGAATCCAACAAAGTCTATTCAGAACTTTATTTAGAGGCTTGTACATGACCGCAATGTTCTTTCAGTGAATCTTAATTTTTATTTCAAATTTATTTTAAAAATTACTGTTATTGCATTAATGGCAATAACAGTAATTTTTAAAAAGATTTCTTTAGTTTCTCTTGACGTGCCTTTAAAACTATTTAAAAAAAAAACATAAATATAGAAAAAATAATCATCCTGCCAAATTCAAATTATTTTTTGCGGCTTTAGAAATCAATTAAATTAATAACAATTCCCAAATATTTCTCTCTTTAGTGGCGTTAATGTTTTTATATTATCTACTTTTAAAAGTTTTGCAATTTTTTAAATTCTGCTAATTTTGAAATAGGTTTCTATTGGGTACAGACTGTTTATAAAACTAAAAACTTGAATCCCACTATTGGCAGTGTACTTCAAAATCTCATAGTATACATAACAAAATTATTTCAAGCCTGTGTATGCTTGCTGAAAGTTCATATAAAGAGAAAAATGTCACCGTAGAAAAAGCGTGTTAATATTTTTCTTGGGTTGAGGAATGTTACCGAAGAAAAATTAGATCAACATTTGCGGTACAAAATTTATATTTTTCTTTTATTTGCCTTGTAATTTTTTTAAATTTAATAGCAGAAACCATATAATAAAAAATAGCGCAATATACTAGTCAACATTTTAATGCATCACTGATTTTTAACATTAATTTCAAATGCATATATTTTTTTTATTATTCAAACGACTTTAACAAACTTTTTTTGTCCTTGATCCTTTTACTTTGTGAAGAAAAACCTTTGAAAATTGGTCCACCGATTTTCAGCGTTCCACTTTTCGTATTTGGTACTAATGAAATGATTTGGTTAATATTTATTATTTTGTTTACGAGAAATATTGGATTCATTTAAAAATGTGCAATTTTTGCAGCGGCTGGCTTTTACGTTGAGATTTATATACTCTTAAAATTAACTCTAAAAAATTAACATCTATCAGGAAACAAAAAAAGTTTAATTGTGCCCCATTATCTAGTTGAATTATTAGGCAAGGTGAATAAATAAATATTCCTAGGTTTGATTCATTGACTAAACCTTTTCAATATACGCTACAATATTCTATGTATATGTGTATATATTACCCCTCTGATGTTTTTTTTTAAATCGCTATCATATCGTAATCCCCAAAATACATATTTATGTCCCGTTGCATTTTAAAATAGCTATATGCAGTTAAATCGTTTCGATAGTGCAATATACAAATTGGAACTGTTCCAGACAGAATACCCAGAAGCCAGTTTTTTCGTTATGTAGACGACCTGTCATTTGAGAGCCACCAGAATAATAAATGCATTGTTGCGGCTCTGGAAATGCCACATTACATAAACATGAATTTTATAACTTACTCGAATGGATGCGAAAAACGAATTGTGATATTCTTTAGAGAATATTATGGGATTTAGTATTTGTAAGTTTTTAGGACGGAGTATTCTATCCATATTTTTAGTAGCTTTATTTTGCATAAATATATGAAATATGGATGCTCGGCCAGTCGCAAATTTTTATACATAGGAATAAAAGAGCAAAGAAAATTTACAACTTAACGGCAAATACGTATACGAAATTAAGGGTAACAAAAAACTATAGTAATAATTTTATCGTATTTTATACACACTGCTGGACTGAATAAACGGAACCGGTGAATTATTAGGTAAAATTTAAATTCAAATATTTGAAATGCTGTTTTCAGTTAAGTCTTGCAAATTTTTTTAAGCATGTAATGTATTCAAGCCAACAAGTTATTTGTACACGGTGTTGAATAAGACTGCAAAGTTTCCAATATTTTATTTATTCCGAAAATTTACAAGATCGATTTTCAAGTTCTAATTGCTACATCGGCTTAATCTCTTGTAAAATTCTAAATTTAAAACGTTTTTTAAAATTTAGATAGAGCAATGCCCGCTGTTCTGCCACCCCCACAAGATGCAGAGAGGGACAAGCGTCACTAATTAATAATTAGGTTTTTGATATTTTAGGGATCAAAAAAAAAGAAGACCCCCCACAGTGATACAAAATTGCAAGAGATTGCGCATAATTTCTAAGTATAGCTGACAGCGATATTTTTTGAAATTCGGTTTAATTGTAAACTCAACTTGTATTGAGAATAACGTTTTTTTTTATATTTTAGAGATCGGAAAAGAATAAAGGCCCCCCTCAGTGGTAAAGAATTACAAGAGATTGCAAAATATTTGTCCGATTTATCAGATCTTGAGGAAGATGTCGTCGACTTTGAGGATGAGAGCTATGGCGAAGATGAAGTCATTGAGGAAGATAATCATAGCAGTGGATCGGAACAATCTCTGCCTGAAGATGATGTTAATATGGAACCAGTAACTCAAAGACAAGTACAAGATTATCAATTTTATATAGGCAAAGACGACGAAACCATTTGGAAAAGCACTCCAGTAGCTGTTTGCAATAAAACTAGTGCTAAAAATATTGTCAAGGATCCAAAAATCCAGCAAAAAATGTATCAAGTCAATTGGAGTCATTCTTGAGATTTATAACTAGAGATATGATTGACAATATCGTTATGTGTACCAACACATACCTTCAAAATAGAAGAAATGATGTTCCTTACCAAAAAAATAGAGACTGTAAACTAACTTCTCGGGTAGAAATACAAGCACTATTTGGAGAACTTTATCTTATTGCAGTAAAAAAAGGAAATCATGTGAACGTTGAAGAACTGTGAACTAAAGATGGAACTGGAATGATTAGACTAAGGGCTGCATTTAGTTATAAAAGATTTCTCTTTATTCTTCGTGCTCTGCGGTTTGACGATATTACTAATAGGAAAGATCGTGAAACTACTGACAAACTGGCAGCTATCAGAGACATATATACTAGTTTTGTGAATAATTGTATGGACAATTACAGCTTGGGACAATTCGTTACGATTGACGAAATGCCTCATTCATTTCGAGGAAGATGCAGTTTTGTGCAATACATGCCACAAAAACCAGCCAGATATGGCATACACTTGGAACTTTGAAATATACTGCGGGACTCAACGAGAGGGGCCATACAAGTCGTCTAATAAACCATTTGACATAGTAGACAGGTTAGTCGATCCCATAAAAAATTCAAAGAGAAATATAACTACCGACAACTAGTACACCAGTTACCCCTTGGCCGAGTATCTTCTTCAAAACGGCCTTACGTTGTTCGGTACTATGAAGAAAAATAAAAAAGAAATTCCAAACAAATTTCTTCCAAATAAACTCCGTGCGGTTGGGTCCTCTCTATTCGGATTTCAAGACGACATGACCCTAGTCTCGTATGTCACCGTAAAAAATAAAGCTGTCATCTTACTCTCTTCTATGCACGATACGATACCGTCGATCAAAAATGTGCGTCTTATACGACTCAAAGAATAAATAGGAGATGGCCCCTGGTAATTTTTTTCCGGATGTTAGATACTGCAGGAATAAATTCTGAAATAATTTTCAACAATATTAGACCATTAGAAGAACCACCTAGAAGGCTAAAATACCTAACTGAATTAAGTATGGACTTAATGGAAGATCATCTGAGGGAGCGAGCCAAAATAAAAACCATTCCAAAAGATGTAGATGAATATCTTTCCCAGTATAGAATGGTAGAAGTAGCACCACCGGCAGTAAACCAAAATCGAAGTGGACGGTGTTATGCAGTGCGCACAAAAATAATAAAACTAAAGTTACTTGTGATTTTTGCCAAAAATTTGTCTGCAAAGGACACAGCAAGAAAACTGTACAGTGCAATAATTGCCGTCATCCGCCTATGAAAAAGGACTGACTATTTATTTTTGAAAACGTCACATATAACTTTTATGTTATATTTTGTAAGGATTTCTTTTTAGCGTGAATTTTATATTCATAGATTGCAAAATATTTGTTGTTAACTGCTTTTACTTTCCAAAACTGATTTTTTTTTATCGTTTTATATGTATTAGGATTTATATTTTATAAATAAATGTTGTAAGAATCATTACTTTGTTTATTATTCGAAACAATTTTAAAGTATATTCTGAAGAATGACAGACAGTGGCGTTTATTTCATTTGCGATATAAAGTACCGCGGCGCGCCAGCTTCTGAGATTTAATAGGGCGCGCCTGCCGGAGGGTTAAATTAGATTTTTCTTACATATTAGCTGTAACTTTTTATTAGTTTTTTTTGTTTAATAAAATTTTAACTCGTTTGGTTATATATATATATATATATATATATATATATATATATATATATATATATATATATATAGCGTGCTCTGAAAAGTTTTTAACAAATGGAAAACATTGTTTATTTTTTTTAGAATTAACTTTTTGTAACAAAATCTATTCTTTTTCAAAATGAATAAACTAAATATTAAGTTATCACTTTATTTAGAAAAAAAAGACAAAATATATATATATATATATATATATATATATATATATACAGGGTGGTCAAAAATTCCAAAAAATCGAAATTGACTCAAGAGAAAAGTACCTTTAATTTTTATTTTATAGCAAAATGTAATACAAAATCTTACTTAGAATAAAAAAACGTATCTAGCACTAGATTCGTTGCTTCCTATCTGAAATCACTTCTTAAGGAATGTAAAACTTTGGCTTCTTACTGGCAAGTCCAGTTTCTTACTTTTGTTCCTACCTACATACCAGCAAAATTTCCTTATTTATCGATTGTTGATAATGGCATTGTCACTGCTATTGTCAACCACAATATTGTATTACTTTATTGAAACATCAGTTTGAATATAGTAAAAAGAAATTACGCTGAAATTAAGCAAAGAAGATAAAATTGAAATAATTTTAATTGTCGGAGAAAATTATAAAACATTTCGAGAAGCTGCAGACATTTTTAACAACAGACACCCCGATACAATTATACATTTCACAACAGTGGGGAATATTCTAACTAAATGCAAGACTTTTGGAAATGTAGAAAATAACTTTAACAAGAAACGGAGGTCAAGTGTTGCGAATGACGAAACTACAAATCAAGTATAATGCTCTCTGTGATAGAAGACCCTAAAAAGTCCCTACGCAAAAAGTCAGCAACATTACCAAATAACGTAGGTAAAGATACAGTTTCAAAAATATTGAAGAAAAAACAGTTTTCAACCTTACAAACCAAAATTTATACATACCTTGAGACCAGGAGACTTTGAGCGGCGGTTCGAGTTTTGCTGTCTGATACAAGGGGAGCTAGAAGATGATCCTTTTATGGCAAGACTCATTATTTTTACCGATGAAGCAACGTTTACTTCCAATGGGACTGTAAGTTCGCAAAACTGTCGTTGGTGGAGTGACGTTAATCCTAATTTTGTTATACAAACTCGTGATCAGTATTCATTCAAAACAAATGTGTGGTGCGGAATTTATAAAGATAGAGTAATTGGACCAGTTTTTTTTCGTCATAATTTAAATAGTCAACGCTACTTGGATTTTCTAAATACTTACCTGTACGATTTTATTCATGAACTACCCATGGATAGCGCACCATGCCACGGAGCAAGGGATGTAAGACAATACTTAAATTTTATCTTTAATGGACGAGTAATCGACAGGTATTCTGATATTTTCTAGCCAGCTAGATCTCCGGACTTGAACCCTCTTGATTATTTCTTTTGGAGCTAAATAAAAGAGAAAGTGCATCTAAAGAGGCCATTTCAGAATGTTGATCATTTGGAGAGGGTAATTAGGGAAGAGATACAGGTCATAACGCCTGCCATGATTAGAAACGTTTTAAGAGAATTTTCTGTAAGAACGGTTACGTGTATGGAAAGAGATGGTGGATATGTTGAGGCAAATGTGCAGTGACGGAACAGTTAGTTTTTATTGTTAATTAAGTTATTTACATGTAATGTTTATTAGAATTAAAATTAGTGAAGTTATTTTCTACATTTCCAAAAGTCTTGAATTTAGTTAGAATATTCCCCACTATTGTGAAATGTATAATTTTATCGGAGTGTCTGTTATTAAAAATGTCTGCAGCTTCTCGAAATGTTTTATAATTTTCTCCGACAATTAAAATTATTTCAATTTTATCCTCTTTGCTTAATTCCAGCGGCATTTCTTTTTACTATAATATTCAAACTGATGTTTCAATAAAATAATACAGTATTGTGGTTGACAATGGCAGTGACAATGCCATTATCAACAATCGATAAATAAGGAAATTTTGCTGGTATGTAGGTAGAAACAAAAGTATGAAACTGGACTTGCCAATAAGAAGCCAAAGTTTTACATTCCTTAAGAAGTGATTTCAGATAGGAAGCAACGAATCTAGTTTTATGTAAAGTTCTCTTGCTAGAGAAACTTTAATTTTTTTTATTCTCTGTAAGCACTATGCAGAAAATGTACAAGGTGTGCAAAAAATATATTTTTTGCTTTTAATTTTAAAAGTTTTAAGGAGTACTGAAGATTTTCACCAAACGTGTTTTTTATTTTCCCTCTAACTTTATTATTTTTAAAAATACAGATGTAGATTTTCGAGCCAAATTTGTCAGTACCGGGTGATAGAGGAAACATGTAACAAGCTGTCATTTTTGTTTTTAAAAAATCTAGTGGAGACGATAAAATCTTTGCTGAGGTACTTTTACGACTGCCTGATAGAGCTTTAGATGCGCTTTCAGTCTTTATCAATGAATCTTGCTCAAGGGGTACATTTCCTGCAGTCTATAGTCTGCATTAGTAATCCTCTTATTCAAAGTTTGTGACTCGGTGGAGCCATCTAACTTCCGCCCAGTCTCTTTACTGCCAACTTTATCTAAAGTAATCGAAAAACTTGTCAAAAGAAGAATCTGGAACTATCTCCATCCATTTAACCTTATAACTGTAAAGCAAGTCTTTCGATTGCGTGGAGCATGGAATACTGCTGTCTAATCTCGAGAGATACGGCTTTCAAGGCTTGGCTCGCTCCTAGTTTAGATTCTATCTTGAAGGTTGTTCTCAATCTGTGGTGTACCTACTCACGAACAAGGTCCTCTGTATTAGAAACTAACTGCGGAGTTCCACAAGGCTCAGTTTTAGAATATGTCTTATTCCTACCCCATTTAAATGACCACGTTAGCCTAAACATCTCTGGAGATTTCATCCTTTTCGCTGATGACACGTCAATATTGTGGCAAGACAGGGAGGTTATATAGTTAAAGAACATCATAACAAATGACCTAAAAATCATTAAAAAGTGGTTCGACTCCAACCGCTTTTGTTTAAACTTGAGAAAAACCCACAATGCTGGGTTCAGGTGTGATGTAGCGGGATTAGTTTTGGATGGAAATCTCCTTCCCGACATATCTGTGACTAGGTTTCTTCGGATTCTGATTGATGGTGAATTACATTTTAAGGAGTACATATTAATTTTGAGCAAGAAACTCTGAGCAGGATGTTTTGCTGTGAAAGCAGTTAGAAAGAATTTGGGCCTGCAACTGGCGCAGACAGTATATTTCGCTTAATCATTTACCAACTAATCTGAAAACAGTAAATTCCCAGAAAACTTTTCGTCGCGTACTTAAAAGATTAGTTTTGAGTAAAGCATATTATAATAATTTTTAATGCTGTTTTATTATAATTTTGTATGCTATGTACATTTATATTTTGTTAAATGTCAGAGCGTTCTTGTTTGACTTGTTCAATTTTCAATTTAAGTCTACATGATGTGTCCCTAATGAATGGAAAATAATCCCTTCAGTAGGGTAGGGGGGTGGACTGTAGTTTATTTTTTAGGTTTACGATGGTTCATCGATTTATATTCTTACCGCAGGCTTTTCAAGATGGTTCTGTGATATTTGTTTTTTACGATATAAAGTAAGGGCGTAAAAATGCCTTGTAATAAAGGTAAAGTAAAAGATTACATTAAAAAGGACTCGACTTACCTTTAGGAACCTTGGATAGCGGGAATAGTATATTCAGCCGTTTTCACTGGGCCAGTATGGCCGTAAAGGGTACAAGTGAGGGCCCGTGGGTTCGGGCAGTAAATTTTTGACTTCACGGTAGAACGTACACGTTCGATGCTCGTACGGAAGTGTTTTTCCATCTCATCCGTCGCAGTAGTTCCACTCAGCCGGTTACGAGGGTAAACGGGAAAGTAGGAACGGAAAGTAATAAATGGATAAGATAGGTTTGTCGAGTAAAGTAAATTTAGTTTCAATGTACGAATAAACTATTAAAGGATATTTAATTAATAGATGCATTTATGATTAAAAGTAAAAAAAAATAAATTCTAATTCTCTAGAATACCAAATAAATTTAAAATAAAAAATTATACGTAGGGACGAAACATACCCGCCCCCATGAAAATGCCCAGAGCATTTTCGTAAAACTAGTAAGTAGGCAGAAGACAAAGTTTTACTAAAGGTCGTTTAAACTGGCCCTTAGCTGTTTGTACTATTGCAACTCTTGGAACCTTATCTGTCCCAATAATAGTTTTTACTACTCGTCCTACTAGAGTATCGATATTTAAATTAGGAGCAGGATCATTCCACTTTGACCTTTGTTGCAGGGTGTGAAGGTACTCCAAATGCCATCTTTTCCAAAAGTCTCTATGCATACGTTGTAGTAACTGCCACCGTGACAGTCTGTTTAAAGGTGAATTTGAAGTATCTGGATCAGGCAAGGTTGATAAAGGTTTCAAAGTAAGAAAATGACCTGGCGTAAGCGCAACTAAATCAATAGGATCAGTACTTACAGGCGAAAGAGGTCGCGAATTAAGAACCGATTCTATTTGTATGATAACAGTATTTAACTCTTCATATGTAAGTATTTGGTTTCCGACAACTCGCTGTAAATGTGTTTTAAATGATTTAATATTAGATTCCCAAAAACCACCCATATGGGGAGCCGAAGGCGGATTAAAATGCCATTGTACAGCCACTTTCTCCGCGCACTCTTTAAAAATATGACGTAAATATCTTTCGGTACCGACAAAGTTTGTCCCGCAATCGGAGTATATATTTTGACATAAACCACGCCTAGCAATAAAGCGTCGCAGCGCTGCCAGAAAGGCTTCTGAAGACATATTCGATACTAACTCTAAGTGTACGGCTTTAACTGCACAACATACAAACAAGCAAACATATGACTTAGTAGTTTTTGCACCACGATATCGATTCATGTAAATAGTAAAAGGACCGCAAAAATCAACACCTACATTCTCAAAGGCCTTTACCTGGGAAATACGATATTTCGGCAAATTTCCCATAGGTGGCTGATAAGGTTTAGGATTAAATTTCCAACAATATTTGGCATTTATATAAGACTTTTCTAATTACCTTTTTTGCAGAGAGAATCCAAAAATTTCGGAGAAGTAAAAATTGGGTTGTTTGTATTTTATGTATTTCAAAAATTAACAACGTAGTTAATTTGGAAGCACTAGGCAGAAGTAAGGGAATTTTTTGTCATATGGATGTAGAGTGACATAATCGACCACCCATCGAATATAGCCGTTAGTATCTAGAAAAGGATTCAATTTTTGTAAAGGTTTTGATAAAGGCTTGTTATTTTTAAGCAAAATTATCTCATTTTTGAAATGTAATAATTGAACGTATTTCAATAAAAACATTAAGGCATTATTAAGTTCAGAAAGAGTTAAATATGGTAAATAAGTCACTTTGGAATTTTTAAATTTTGTTATGCTACGCAAAAAATAGGCAACTATTCTCTTTATTTTAGACAGGGAAGAGTATTTTTCAAAAAAATATTCTGCAAAATTAAAAGCGAGTGAGGTTTTCATAACTATATTTCTTTTTTCTTCAAGTCCCTCAGACAAATTTTCTTGAATTTTGACATCAATACTCCAAAAATCCTCAGGGGTTAAAAGAAATTGGGGGCCCTGCCACCAAAGAGAAAAGTCTATGAGTTTTTAACATTTTACGCGACCCACAATCAGCAGGATTGTCCTTAGAAGGTATATGATACCAAAACTGGGGCGCTATTTTCTTTGTATATACGATACACGGTTACTCACAAAGGTTTTCCAAAGGTATATTCTAATCCAGTTTAAAGCAACAGCACTATCGCTAAATGCATAAATGTTATGAAATTGGATTTCAGTAAAGGTATGCAAAACAAAATGCATTAATTTTGCCAGTAGGACCGCCGCACAAAGTTCTAGACGGGGAATGCTGATTCTTTACAAGGGGAGAAACTTTAGATTTTGCGCAGACAAAAAAAGTTTCAAAATTATTTTTATATATATATATATATCAATAAATATATATATATATATATAAGCCTTTTCTGATGTTTTTCGCAAAAGCCACAAAGCTGAACTTTGGTAGCTTTATAAGTAGTTATTTGTCTAGGTATTTTATAACTGCATAAAAGATCAAATTCGATTTTAAATTTTTTCCAAACAGAGATAATTTTGAATAAGTAATTTAGCAAGTAAAACTATAGGTGTTAAAAAACATAAAGGATCAAAGATTCTGGCTAAATATATATATATATATATATATATATATATTATGTAAGCTTTGGAAGAAGTAAAAAAAGTTATCAGAATTTAGGCACCACTTTAAACCTAATATTTTTAGAGTGGTATGATCATCTTTATCAAACGACATGACAATATTTTGAACATGTGTATCAGGTAGATCACTGAGTAAATCGACACAGTTACTAGCCCATTTTCGAGTTTCAAAGCTGCCTCGCTTCAGTAACTCGATTATTTGTTTTTTCATTTCTAAGATTTCATTAAAATTGTCATGGCTACATACAATGTCGTCCACAAATACCGACTCATTAAGAATTTTGGAAGCTAAAGTTACATCCGAATGATCATGTGACAATTTCAAAAGAGTCCTTATTGCAAGATACGGATAACACGATACTCCGAAGGTAACGATATTTAATTCATAATCTTTTATGGGGTCTTCTTTAGAAAAACGCCACAAAATTCGCTGATACTTTCTATGTTCAGGGAAACATCATTCTATACATTTGACGTATATCACATGTAAAGACATACTTATGTAATCTAAAATTAAGTAATATTTTGACAATATCTTTTAATTTGGGACCAGTGTGAAGAGCATTATTTAAAGATATCTTGTTTGGTGCATGACTAGAAGCGTCAAATACCACCCGCAAGGGTGTACTTGATGATTCCTGTTTTATCACTGCATGGTGAGAAATATAGAAATAATTATGAATTTCAGACAACAAAGGAGTGGAAACTGGTTCCATGTGTTTATTATCCAAATAATCCATTAGTACATTTGAATATGAATTATAAAAGTTGTTATCTTATAAAAGACGGTTTTCTAAGGCGAGAAATCTGCGCAGTGCAATGGATCGGGTATCACCAAAATCCAGTGATGAATTCTTAAAGGGCAAAGAGACCACATATCTTGAGTCAGATTTAAAAGTAGTTTGTAAATAATATTTTTCGCAATATTCATCCTCGGGGGATATAGCTTTTATTTCTGGAACTTCTTCAACCTTCCAAAACTGTTGAATACTTTGGTCCAAATTGCAGAAGGAGGTCATGAAAAATGTGTTTACTTTCTGGTTTTTGCAAGAGTAAGTACTAGGAACCCTAAGATTTCCCATAACAGCCCAACCAAACACGGTATTAATGAAAACTGGACTTCGGGAATCCTTACATAATCGGCCATCTGACAAAATGTAAGGGAAAACATTATTTCCTAGAAGCAAATCAATATTACCGCTTCTGTTAAAAGCGGGGTCAGCAAGCTGCAAGTTAGCCACATAATTTATATTTTCAGTAGAAAAAGAAAAGGTAGGCAAGTGATCGCAAATTTTATCAAGTATAATAGTATCTAAATTAAAAGTGAAATCAGAATTAATCATGGAGCTTATCGAAACTTGAACTGCAAATTTTGCAGTAGTACACATCTCTCCCAAACCTTGTAAGGACATGCCCAAACTAAATTTTTCCAGACCCAGTCTATTTGAGCATTTTCGGGTAATAAAGGAAGACTGTGCACCACTATCAAGGACAGCTCTAACTGTATGCCAGTTATTAAAGTTGTCCTTTATTTTTAGTAGAACGGTACATAAGAGAATTTCGTGGCTACCCGTGGCAATACCAATAGTAGAAGTTTTTGAAAGCAAAGTAAGAGGTTCAGAATTACTCTGATTACTAGGAGAATTATTATTATTATTATTTGAATCAAAATGTAACAAGGTATGGTGCTCTTTATGACAAGTTTTACACCTTTTAGTAGAGTTACATTTGGATGTTGTATGATAAGTAGCTAAGCAATTGACACAAGCCTTTTGTTTTTTGATTAAATCAAAACGTTCAAAAGGTGACTTATCTAAAAATGCAGTACATTTATATATTATATGTTTACCTTTACATAGAAAACAGGAATTTACATCCTGTTGTGTAGTATTAGAAAAAAGATTTTTATTTTTTAATCTTAGTTGCCCCTCATATTCTTCGCGAAATGAGCGTGTGGGTGTTTTAGGTGATTGGGGAGCTTTTGACTTATTAAAGTCTTTTTTCGACGGACAGACTCTAACGCCAAACATTGTTTGGTTGCAAAATTTATGATGTCATCAAATTTGGGAATATTATGTGAAGCATAACATTGTTCAAAATATTTTCGGGTATTAGAATCTAACCTATCTAAAAACATGTATCCCAAAATAAAATCCCAAGTATCTACATCAAAACCCATAGATCGTAAAGAGCTTATATTTTTCGTAAAAATATCTAATAAACTGAAGGGCATTCGCATTTTAATACTTTAAGTGCGGACTATCTTCTATTAGCTTCCAATAAGTAGACGCTTGTAAACGTTTATTTGTATAGCGATTAACCAACATAGTATAAGCATTCAAGTAATTCTCGTTTAAAAAGGAATGTCGGAAATTAAATCTAAAGCCGGCCCTGTCAAGAGGATACTAAATAATTAAATTTTTCAATAAAGATTTTGTTTTTATGTATTAAGGCATCAAAAATCTGAACAAAGGTAGGAAAATTTTTAAATTCGCCTGAAAAAATTGGTAAATTAATTTTCGGTAGAGGGATATTATGTGTATTAGAATTTTGATTTTGAACTATAGACTTCTCAAGAAGAGTGACTTCAAGGGGTTCTTCAAAAAGTGTATAATAAATTATTTCGATTTTTGACTCTTTTTTGCAAAATTCTCACCTATTTTATTTTCATCATTAAGCAAATCTTGGTCAGTTGCAACCAAAGTTAAAACGGAATTATGATGCTTTTGAAAATCACTTATTAATTTTTTCATATGACGATAGCTAACTTTAAACGTCGTATGCATAGCAGGATTATTTTTTGCAGAGACGGCAGCATTATGTATAAGATTAAATTCAGTAATTACACCTTGTCTTAGTGCTTTTGCCCGCAATACTTTAGAGTTGTCAGCCATATTTATATTATATAATTAAATATCAATAGTTAAATGTAAACGCCTTAATTCAAAAGAATAAAAAATATAAGTAATAATTAACTAGCATTAAATTATTTTCCGCCGAAAAGTAATTATCAATTGCCCTCGTAAACGAAATGCAGAACCTAAAATTCACAGTTTTATCTTTAAATATTATTTTTATTTTCAAGTCACAAATAAATTTATCGAGAACTTGTTTGTGACACTTAACAATGAGATTTTGCAAATCCCGTTTGCTTCAGTATCGATCGATAGATTGACAAAAAACTATTGGAATGCGTTAATCCCTGGTCGACGTAGGCGAAACTTTCTCAACAACCATAAATCATAAATCAACAGTATTTTTTAATAGTATATCAAATTTATGAAAATGTAAAAAAACGAAATTACTTATGCAATATAATTAATAATAACGTATGCAATAGTACCACAAGCAAGAGTCAATTTTTGGTTTAAATTCGAACCAGAATATTGTGTAATAAAGTAAAATTCAAATTTTGGAAAATAAAAGGGTATCAATTCCTAGTAAATTTTCGAAAATAAAAAGGTATCAATTATTTAGTAAATTTTCCAAAATAAAAAGGTATCAATTATTTAGTAAATTTTCGAAAATAAAAATGTATCAATTATTTAGTAAATTAATTAGTAAATGTAAATATTATGTAATAGTAAAATGCTTAAAATGAACATCGAAAAAAACAAATAAACCGCCGTGAAAAGCAAAGAAATTCGGCTGTCGAAGGATCAAAAAATGCTTGTGTCCCTAATGAATGGAAAATAATCTCTTCAGTAGGGTAGGGGGGTGGACTGTAGTTTATTTTTTAGGTTTACGATGGTTTACCGATTTATATTCTTACCGCAGGCTTTTCAAGATGGTTCTGTGATATTTGTTTTTTACGATATAAAGTAAGGGCGTAAAAATGCCTTGTAATAAAGGTAAAGTAAAAGATTACATTAAAAACGACTCGACTTACCTTTAGGAACCTTGGATAGCGGGAATGTATTTCAGCCGTTTTGAAAGCAGTATGGCCGTAAAGGGTACAAGTCTGAGGGCCCGTGGGTTCGGGCAGTAATTTTTGACTTCACATTTACCAACGTTCGATGCTCGAAAACAGTTTTTAAATTCTCAGAAAGTAGTTCCACTCAGCCGTTACGAGGGTAAACGGGAAAGTAGGAACGGAAAGTAATTATGGATAATTTGTTAATGTAAATTTAGTTTCAATGTACGAATAAACTATTAAAGGATATTTAATTAATAGATATTTATGATTAAAAGTAAAAAAAAAATAAATTCTAATTTCTAGAATACCAAATAAATTTAAAATAAAAAATTATACGTAGGGACGAAACACTACATATATATTCATGTGAAAACGTGTTGTTCGACAGAACATTGCTTTATTCTAAGTTACGTTACTCTATCTCTGATTCTGTATTATTGTCTACTCGTTTTAGTTTTGGACATCTTGCTACGAGCTTGCTACTATTTGTTTTCTGTTTCGTATTTCAAATATTTATATTAGTAACACTTCCACTATCTTTACATCTTACATATTTATTATTATGAAACAATAAGAAATGGACACATTTTGATTTACATTAAGCTAAAACATATTTTTCGAAACATAATAGGTACCGATATTAGTAGAACTTCAATCATGCAGATGGTCACTTACAGGTCTAGATTCCAAAAAAATCTTCCTTTTGTTGATGACTCACTAACACTAATGTAGACGTGGCTGATGAATTTTCAAACTTACCTAAAATGAAAAAGAAGTATATTTTTTTTAGCATATTTCTAGTTTCCAGTGTTACAGAAATATTTATTTAGTTATTTGAAAGGTAAATTAAAATTAAACTGTTTAGATTTATTTTTCTACTGTAGTTTTTTATATAATACAAAGAAAACCATTATCATAAAAAATAATTGCTACTGAACATTCTCAAGTTGGTAACGTTTCATGCCAAAGGTGACAATTACATGCGGACATTCTCTGTTTTGCAATTTTGGAATTAAAATTCGAGTAGGCCATGAGAAAAAAGTAGTATCGAAAGGAACATGTGTTATATTTTCTGTTGAACATTTTCAAGTTGGTACCAATGCATGCCAAAAGTAACAGTTACATGCGCGCCATTTTTGTTTTTTAAATTCGAGGTGGCCATGAATAAACATGGCCAACTTTGTAGAGAAAACAAGGTAGTATCGAAAAAAGGGGCATTTCGACACTATTTTGCGTATCGAAAAGATATCTTTATGATTACAAAAGTGTATAAAATAATATCTCAAGTGTTCTCTGTAAAACACAAGCTGCCTAAAATTAAAAAAACAATCGATTCTTGAAAGTTTCCATTGGCTTGTCCCAATTAGTATTTTAGAAAAAATGTAGCTCGACAATATTTTTAACGATTCTTTCCGACATTAAACAAATATTAATTTCCTGTAAGCCCTAATGTTTTATCGTACACTGTGATTATTTTAGGAAGTAAAATAGTTTCATCTTCTTTAAACCAACTACAAATCAAGTATAATTTTAATTTTTAACCCACGTAGGTAAATTTACAGTTTCTACGTTTCGACAATGGACATAGTGTGTTACTATTTAAAATATTAATATGTACCTTTTTGTATAAACATATTAGAATCTAAAATTAATTATGAGTAACACCCTTAGATTAAAACCTTTAGCAGGTTTAATTTAGAAGATGAGTTTTTCAAAAAAATAGTGCAGTCCAGGCGGTTACATAAGTATAAATGCAATTTTTGATATCTCTTAAATTTTGTACTGTTACTGTTCTTTTCTCGTATTTCTTCTTTGTAAATCCCTGCTTAAGTTACTAATTATTATTTTTATTTTTCTGCTTTTTTATAGTCGTCTAAAATTCCCATTTTCGTAAGTCTGTGGGACTTTCGTTCTAACATTCTGCCTGTACGCGACGTCAAAAACTACTTATCCCATTGACTTCATATTTCAAGAGTCATATGAAGATGGAATGGTTCTATTTCGGTAAAAATCCAATATGACGAAACAAAATGGTAGACTCACAGAATGTAAAAAAAATATTATTGAAAAACTACGAATTATTTTTTTGTATAAACCCATTACGGTGAAACAAAATGGCGGCGCAAGGACATATTTAAAACTAAATGTCCAATTACACTGAAATTTAATAAAAATCATGTTTCAAGCAGCAACAGACTGGTAAATTTTTAGTGCAAAACCTATCAAATAAAATGGTGACCTAATAAATTGTTTAAATAACCGATAAAATTCCAATTCCTTGAATAAAACTTTTTTATAGAGAAAAGTAATTAAAGATATAATTTATTATTTGTAGACTATGTAAATAATGTTATGAAAAATAAAGTAGAAAAGTTGAAGAGTGGAACATGTCTGCCTCTGATGGGAGAATCACATAGCCTTGCTTTGCCAGTTTGCTATATGTTCATGTATTACTTAGTTGGTAGTGCGATGTATGATAGGTTGTGGGTTCAAATCCCACTCGAGGGCAGAGTTTTTAAACCTTTTATTGTCTTTAATCTCAAACGTTTTCAAACTTAGATTTTTAATATCTTAAATGTTTTGTTTATTTTGATTTACAGTTTTCTGTTTATATCGATAATATTTTGTTTAAATTTTTTAGTGCTGCTGTTGTTTACTTAATTTTGCATAGTGTAATTTTGTTCGCTTTTCCGGTTAATATATTAGTCTTTATTGTTTTTTAAAGACTAGTTTTCACTTTAGTTTTCACTAATTAAGGTGGTATAGAATGTTTTCCTTTCTTTTTATATTCTTTCTTTTGTTCACTACAAATTATTTTTAATAAGCCAATAGGTTTTTTTGAGTCTAAAACCTATGTTCAATACCTAATTAATCAAACTCTTTAAACTTAATTTATGAATTATGTCTTTAGAGACTCTAATAGCAATATTCTAATGAGTACTACTTTATCGTAATACCGAACAAATAGTTTAAAATATTTATGAAATGTTTAAAGCTGCAGATCAATAAAAGTACAAAACGTTATGATGGGTAGATATATACGGGGTATTAATGTGACCATGTTAGAAACTTCTGGAGGTGATGCATCTCATTAAATTAGAAAAACAAATGTATAAACTATTGTCCGCAAACCCCTCGTTTTCAAGCTACAGGGTATCCAAAATGTTTTATTTTAAATATTTTTGTAATTATTTTACGACGAATATTGTTATTATTCCAACAAATGAGACTTAATCTAGGTATTTGGCATATTATTTGACGTTAACCGACAAAAATATTCAACAATAGTGATGTAATACGAAGCACGAATTTATTGTAAATTTGTAAACATTTGGAACAATAAAAGAAAAAATAGTAAAGAGAAAGTAATAATGAATGAAAACAATAAAATATAAACTAAAATACACAAAGCCTCAGATCAGATTTCACCAGTAACAAGAGTTTTAGTTAGATATGGCAAACTCGATCAAAAACTCCACGTATTAGACCATCCCACTGTGGTATTACACCATCCCACTTTCATTGACAAGGGATCCTTATAGTAAAAAATAATAATAGTCTACAGTAAAGATTGTTGCAGGGTCACGTGATCGGCGTGGCTTAAAAACCAATAGCGGGTCGTGGAATTACAATCAATTTTAACATTAAAGAAATTAATTTGGTAACAAATATTTTATTAGATACCAAGCTTTTCTTAGCATGACTACTGCATGTGTTTTAATGTATTATTGTGTATTTGTTGTTATGGTTCAAATCTTCTAATTATATGTTGCCTTACTTCAAGAAGCAGCGTTCTAAAGGTGCGGTGACATTAGAAAAACATTGATTTTTTATATATTTAATAAATAAGTTTTATTTACTTTATCTTGGACATTGCGAAACTAGGAGCTTTAGTTGACCTAACTATGGTGCGACAATGAGAGTTTGTAAAAAAATGGCCGTTCAAGTTTGGAATTTCCTTTTAATCACATAAAGTAACAGCAAGATTTCCTTTTCCAGAAGACATGTCTAATGGAAGATACCTTATTCAATTATTTTTGGTCACATGACGTATTGACCAATCCGGTTCAGTATAATAGAACGTTTATTTCGTCGGGGGTCATTCTCAGAAGCAAAATGATACAAGAAAGACTCAGAGGTGATTTTTTGACGATTACAATAGTTTTTGCTATCAGAGAATTAAAATAATTATAGAATATACCTATACTATATTAAAACAGTCAAAGGGCGTCTCACGCTCAAAAAACGTACTGCGATTTCGAAAATCACTAGATTTCGGATGAAGTCTGGGGAAATAATAAAGTTTCGGATGATTTTGCGCCTTTTTCTAATTTTCACTTGAGTTGAGCCAATTTTTTATATATAAGTGTTTTCAGGTAAAGGAATTTAAATGGTGTATTAAAACTAAAAATGTGTTTCGTTTTCCTCGCAAGTGGAAAGTATCCTAGTTGCAAAAAAACATGTTTTCTTAGTTCCGTCGGTTAGTCTATATGCCTATCCGCGACAAAACTTAAGAACTGCTTGTCCTATTTACTTCAAGTTTTGGTTAAAAATTAAAGGTCATATGACCATGACGTGGTAAGATTTTGGTAAAAATCCAATATGGCTAAACAAAATGACGGTCTATTGAAATGTTAAAAAATATTACTAAAAAACTGCTTATCTATTTAATCAAAATTTTGCAGAAAAATTAGGTTTGACATGACCATCAACTGATAAGTTTTACTACAAATCCAAAATAGCGGCCTAATAAAATGTTAAAAAAGTCAGTGCAGAAAACTACTGCATCGATTATGTTCAAATTTTGCTCAAAAATCAAATATAATATAGGGATGAACTGGTAAAAATGTTGAGACAGATTCAAAATGGGGGAACAAAACGGTGGCCTAATTAAATGTTTAAAAATATCTGAAAAAAATACTTATCGGATTGATTGATTGATGACATCCCCATTTTCAATATTTATTACTAAAAATGTATAAATTGCATAGTTAATATCGACTTTTAATCAAATCTGTATAAATGTTAAAATTCGCTCGCAATCTAGGCACTCCTACTGTCATTTTTTAAATATTTACTAAAAATGAATGATATGTATTCTCAAATCTGTACAAATGTTATAATTCCGCCGCTATGTTGGCATTACAATCTTGAATTTTTTAAATGTTGACAAAAAATCATGATATGCAGTCTTAAATACCCCTAAATGCCGAATATTATTCAAATCTGCAAACATTTTGAAATTAGTCTGCTATGTTGGTGCCTCCATTTTTAATTCTCAAATATTAACTAAAACTTCATAACTTTCATTCTTAAATACTTCTGGATACTGATATTTCAGCCGAATCTGTACAAATGACAAAATTCGTTCGCTATATTGGCGCCACCATTTTGATTTTTGTTGTCCATTTTTAAATAATCCCCACAAATGTTAAAAGCATCTGTCCGACCTGTTGACAATTTTTAAATGCTGACACTTTTAAATTTTCCTAGGCACCAATTTTCAGTTTATTCTACACAAGTAACAAAATTCGTCGACCGTATTGTCGCCGCCATTTTGGATTTCTAAACGTTGACTAAAAAAATTCGGATTTTTTATATCCGAAAGTGTATGCATGTCAAATTTGAAAATAATCGGTAATGGAAGTGGTGAAAAATGCATTACAAGATTTGAGCCAGATATACAAACATACAATCAGACGAGTAGGAAGCCAATAGAAGCGCGTTGAAAGCATTGTTTATAGTTTAAAACTGTAATAATAGTATTAACTAAAGAGGCTTAAATTTAGACAAGGTCTAACTCGACAGTTACAGATTGAAGATGACATTTTTAACAACTGAACAAATAATTTTTCTAAATGTCACAATTACAAAATTACAGTGACATAAGGCAAACATTACTAAAAACCAAAGTTTAATAATATATAGATAACTAATTTCCTTTTAAACTTACCTAACTTATAGGTTTGATTTTAATAGTGAAGTAGGGAACGATTATGTCTTTGATATTTGTAAAAATACCTATTTGCCTCATTAAGGAATAGGTAAGAACCCTTCCTTTTATCAACGATAATGAAACATGGCCCATATCAGACGTAATTTTTGTGGAAAATTAAATGAAATTTAAGTTAATTGAGTAAGTGGATTTTTTAGCTATACTGGAGCAGACCGACCGACAGTAATGGAAAAACATGAAGATCTGTAACAACCCGAAACAATGATTTTTTCATGAATAATGATATTTCCTTATGCGGGAAGTGAAAATTCGCGCCGCTACTGGCATTCGTCAGCAAATGGGCACGGCTTGAACATGGGCCATCCCCACTTCTTGTTTTATCGTAAACATTGGTCGATAGAATGTGTAAAATAGGGGAACATGTTGGCGCATACCCCTAACTTGATTTATGGATGAATTGTGATCTCTACTCTAATTCTTACTCTAAGGATCCAGAGGCTTCGCTGGCCAAGCAACAGAATCTCTACGGTCAATCCAACGGGAAGCGTAAAATGAGCTGGGCCTTTATCTTGCTGAAACCATATATTAAGCCGAATATGTAGTGGCAATACTACCAGTGTCCAATATTTCTGACAACACTTCACAAAATTTTAAATAAATAATTATTATCGTTTAAAATGTGAGGTTACATGTATGGGCCAATCAATCACTCTCCAACAGTGCTGGTCCACATGTTGATTGAGAACTGTTCTTGATACCCTCTTCAAACTGTGGCATAGAAGTTGTCCTCGGCCCACACATGACTACTTCGGGAATTAAAGATGCCTTGCCTCGTCAGTGAAGAGAACTGATTGTAGAAATTGCTGATCGTCAGTAAAGCGGCCAAAAAGCTATTGGCAGAGACATCCGGGTTGCGAAATCATTTAGCGCCAATACTTGTACTTTTTACACATGGTAGAGATGAAGTTGTTGTTCACGAAGAATTTCCCACATTGCATTCATGTCGTCTCCGACTATACGTGTCTTTACAGAAGGATCCTCTTCAAATCGTTGGAGCACTTCTTCCTCAAAAGCAGAAGTTTGCAAAGTTATTTATGCTCTATTATTGAACCGTTGAAGTTTGATAGTTCCTATTCCCCTAAACCATTGGTTAAGACTTTTAAACATTGTGTGGCCTGGAATGCGTCTTGCAGGAAAAGGTTCTTCATAAAACCAAGAAGCGGCTCTACTATTGCATCGAACTTCTGCATAGATCAGAAGCATATCAGCGTATTTACCAAAAAGATAATCTTCCATAAGTGAAAACGTTAAATAATTAATTTGTGGCAATATCAAATAGCCACTAACAATGTCAGTGACCACCAATGTCTAATACCTGTACCAGGTCTCATTTGTAACATGGTCACGTTAAAACTTATTTTTAAAGTAAATAGTTTTTTAAATCCTGTATCTTGAAAATCAGGGGTTTGCGCACATTAATAGTTAATACAAGTTTTTTTTCTAATTGAATGAGAGGTATCACCTACCCAAGTTTGTAACACAGTCATATTAACACCCTTTATAAAAGGTTTTACAACGTATTATCCTACATACCTATACATGAATATTCCAGGATTATTTGGCTGAAAGAGGTCGAATGGAAAAAGACAGTAAATAAGACATTTTTACAATTTTATTTCAAATTCAGTTACTGTCAGTGTGAGCTTTTTTGCATGGAAAAGAGCAATTTGAATAAAAATTAGAAAGTGCAGATTTAGTACAACTCAACTTGGTTACAAATTTTAAAAAAACCTGAATAATAATTATTTTGTAAAACCGTCTTTGATCAGCTGCAATATTAAATAAGCTGTCATCTCGGAGGAGCTATGCATTACGTCCGATCTCGTATATTTCCTATCGCTTCTCGGTAAATTGAAAACTGACCCAGGCTATTTTCTCTACTGCAATATCAATTTCATATACGTTGTTGCAACATATGGCCATCAATAATGTTTCTTAAAATAAATCCTTTTAAAATAGGCTACACTTATAGCTTATGTTTCTGTCACTTAAGCTCTGTTTTACGGTTACTGGCAGACAAAAATTAAATACTTTATGGTTTTTGTACAGCATCGCTATTACCAGGTAGATAAAATTTTTTAAAAATATTTCTCCAAGCCCGTTATTTAAAATACAGGAATGGGATAATAGATATTTATGATACAAGTGAGATAAAAACGTTATTAACATAAGCATGTGTAACCACACAATTGTATCATACCAAATTTTGTCTATGATCGTTTAAAATCTTATTCGAGTTATAATACATTTTCATGAATAGATTACCTATTAAATATTTAAAAACAATTTGCCTTTGTCAAACAATTTGTGATTTGCCACAAAGTTCCGAACGAGTTTCATATATTTTCCACATAAACCATTCAGATTTTCCATCCGACATCGAAAAAGTGGCTACTAGTGTAATTACCATGATCTATCCAAAATTCAAAAACTATCCTCTCTTTGAAGAGTGAAGAAGAAAGGTGGATATTAATAAATATTCCCATTTAATTGCGTTTTTAAAAAGAAAGGCGAAAGGATATAGACCTACAAAATCAAGATATTAACCAAAAACGATAATGGTGTTTTTCTGCAGGAAGCTGATGATAAGTTCTTTTTAGCGAAAGTAACACTTATTGTTGGACTAGCAGGTACATGTAGAAGAGAAGAGCTGACATACTTACTCTTGAAAAGTGTGAGAGATGAAGGTGCATATTTTCGATTTGTAATACCATTCGCCAAGACAAATAGCTCGAGAGTTTTTTCTAACATCAGTAGGCATTGAAGGTTTAGTTATGGTGCAGGAAAGTATCCAAAATTACATTAAGTTACGCCCTAAACACGTTGATCTTGGTTGTTTTTTCGTGTGCTATAAGAACGATAAATGTACAAAACAGCCAGGGGGAATAAACAATTTTGGAGGTATGCCTTGTTTTTATAAATATCGAACCTAGAACGATATACCGGCCACTGCTTTAGAAGGTCTTTCACATCACTATTAACCAACACCGGAGTGGATATTTTGAGCTTAAAGATGCACGGGGGCCATTTTGGGGCTTCTCGCTTGTGAGTACAGATAGAGAGATGCAGTTTACGCGACACCATGGTACTTTTTCCTGAAACTAAAGATGCCACAAACAGATCTTAGCTAACCGTCATGAACTTTTTCCGTAGATTCTAGTGGCATACTCAGTTTATTTGCAAAGGTTATACTTTTTGAGATATTGACATAACTTGCATTCTTTTAAATATGACTCCCTATATATTTTTCTCATATGATATCAAATTCACTGAACGTTTTAAAAATATATATCATAGTCTATATTTATTTTCATAAATAACGCCGCAAAATGCATTTTTCAATTTTTTTACGTAGGCGGACATGGACATTTAACCATTGGAACGCCGAGAAAAAAATCCTCGCGCTGCTATGTCATTACAGTTGTTGTCATTTCGATATTCTAATTAATTACTGTTATCTATTATTATCTACTACTATTATTGTTGTATTGTTTATTTTGTTTTTGTTATTGCAGTTATTGTATTACTATTACATTGATTGTTAATACGGCCAAAGCCAGAAAATTAAATAATTTGAAAAATGTGATATACATATTTGCTTCATATTGTCTAATGAAAACGCCAATCAGGCTTCAGAGCTTTATCATAACAGGTTAGTTATGTTTTATCATCGAAATATGTATTTTGAAATTTATTTTTGCTTTAATACCCTGAAAGAGGACAACCCGATAAAAAAATAGTTAAAATATTTCAATCAAATCTTCGACAATATGGATCTGTTTGCCTCGATCACAAGCCTATAACAAAGCGAACGAAGAATCTGAGGTCAATGTTTTGAATAGCTCTTTTTCAAGCAAATCCGAAAACACCATGTAGAAAATGTTTAAAGATACCCAGGGTACCCAAAACCACAGTGCAAATAACCTAAAAAACATAAATTCACACCATACAAATTCAAACTAGTCCATCATTTACACCACGGTGACGCTGAGCTCAGATTGGAGTTCAGCAGATGGTTTTTAAGTATGAAAGCAGAAGATCATGATTTTCACATTAAAATTATTTGGCAGGATGAGGCACATTATTCAAATTAGGAAAATTTGAACCAACACAATACGCGCTTCTGGAGTCAGGAAAATCAACATAGTGTTTTTCCTAGAGAACGTCAGGGAGATTTGGCTTCAATGCGTCTTGCTCTCTTAAAAATGAAAGAGAAAAATTATTTATGAAATGTTTAAAGTAAATCTAAATTCAAATAGGTATTTACAATCCTTAGAAGAAAATTTTATGTGAATTTTGGAAGATATCCCCCTGCCAACTGAAAAATATATTATTCCAGCACGACAGAGCTCCAACCAACAATGCGGGAATTATCCTAAACTGGCTTAACCAACATTTTCCCAGAAAATGGATAGGAACTGTGGTATCGCCACCACGGTCTCCGGACCTTTCAGTTCTTGATTTCTTTTTGAGGGGCTATTGAAAAAATAAAATGTATGCAAAGCAGTATGACATTATAGAACAATTAAAAGCGGCTCCTATAAATGCATTTGAACAATTGCAGAGACAGTGTTTTATATAGGAAAACGCTTTAAAAAGAATACAAAAGGAAAATATGTAGGGCATATAATGGTGAGCAATTTGAACAATATTTGTAAATTATATTTTTTTAGAATTTGTTAAAGTTTATCTGTTATGTTTTTATTATTATTCCGCTAAATAAGTTTGTTACTCCCATATTAATAATTTTACTTTTATGATGAAAAATGTTTCCTTCAATAAAAAACAAATATAATTTTAATTTAAAATTTAAATATCCATGGCCGCCAGCATAAAAAAATTGAAAAATGTATTTTGAAAATTTTATTTATGAAATTAAATATAAAATATGAAATATATTTTTAAGGCGATCAGTGAGCCTGATATCATAAGAGAAAAACATATAAGGTGTCTTATTTAAAAAAATGCAAGTTGTGTCAATATCTCAAAAAATATGAACTTTAAAAATAACCAAAATCACTCTGTAGCACAGAAACTATGATGGTTAGCTAAGATGTTTATGGCATTTTCTATTTTTAGTTTCAAGAAAAAGTAGCATAGTGTCGCGAAAATCGCATCTCTCTACTCTACTTATAAGCGAGAAACGCCGTAAGACCTACCAATATGGGACACCCTCAGCATAGCAAATTTTTCAGCAAATACCAGCCATTGTTTTTTTTTAATGCAACATATTTTCCATTACAATCTTCATAATATCTCTATTCCAATAATAATTAATTACTCTACCGTTTTTGTTAATATTTCATTGCGGACCAAGTTTCATGCTCAGGTATTTTAGTTTCATTTCACATGCACAATTGCAATACCTATTAAAGGTGACTTTAAATATGTTTGCCGATTGCGACATGTTCTGCGATATTCCCTATGAATTTCGGCCGCATTTGTTCCATTTGTAAAACACAACTATACCATGTTAACAACCAAATGAAATCACAGAAACACCTACTCCGCTGGTGCAGTAATGTTAATACATTTTTATTCTACATACACCAGCGTCATGACAAAGAAACTAAAATCTATTCAAATTCAACATAGAGTGGATGTAAACGGAAGTTATTGTGCGTGCAATAAAATTACCCAATTATGACATAAGTGTTAGCAAACTTTTGTATGTATGTATTGCATGTGCAATAACTTTTGATTACATGCACTGAATTT